>JAHRHZ010000008.1:19715983-19729669 GCA_024137785.1 Ginglymostoma cirratum | reverse complement strand
GGGTTTGGTGAGAATGACCCGTGCAAACCTGTCACCATCCTTGGACTTTCCTCAGTATTTGACACATAGCAGAATGAATAAAGTATCCCATATGTCAATCCAACACTAGGAATCCTGCAGCGAGTAACTCACTTCCTGACTCCTCAAAATCTGTCCGTCATCTACAAAGCACAAGTCAGGAGTGTGGTGGAATACTCCCCATTTGCCTGGATGAGTGTACCCCCAACAACACTCAAGAAGCTTGATACCTCCAGGACAAAGCAGCTCCTGCGTGATTGGCACCTCATCCACAAACATCCCGCTCCCTCCACCACCGACGCTCAGTAGCAGCCGTGTGTACCTTTGGCAAAATGCCCTGCACAAATTCACCAAAGATCCTTCAACGACACTTTCCGATCTCGCACCCACTTTTTAAAACATTCAGCCTGGGATTTGGGCACCACTGTCTGGTGAGCATTTATTGCCCCTCCCTAGCTGCCCCTGAACTGAATGGCTTGCTTGGCCTTGTTAGAGGTCAGTTGAGAGTCAACCACATTGCTGTGGGCCTGGAGTCACATGTATACTAGACCAGGTGAGGATGGCTGTTTTCCTTCCCTGAAGGGCATCAGTGAACTGGATAGGTTTTTCCTGAAAATTGACAATGGTTTCACAGTCATCAGTAACTTCTTAATTCCAGATTTTTATCGAATTCAAATTCCACCTTCTGCCATGGAAAGATTTGAATTCCAGAATATTTGCTGAATTTCTGGATTAATAGACTGGTGGCGATACCACTAGACCATTACCTCAACTAGAAGAACAAGGCTGGCAGGTAGACAGGAACACCCAGCACACAGAAACATACAAAATTGGAGCAGGTCCTTTGAGCGTGGCTGATCATCTAACTCAGTCCCCTGTTCCCACTTTCTCCCCGTACCTTTTAATCCCTTTAGCCCTAAGAACTATATCTAACTCTTTCTTGAAAACATTTAATGTTTTGAACTCATTTGCATTCTGTGACAAACAATTCCACAGGCCCCCCACTCTCTGGGTGAAGACATTTCTCCTCAGCTCAGTCTGAAATGATCCACCCTATATCCTTACAGTATAACCCCAGTTCTGGACTCTCCGCAATCATCTTCCTGCGCTTACCCTGTCTGGTCCTGTTAGAATTTTATATGAGATCCCACCCCTCCCCAACCCGTTCATTTTAAAAAATTCCAGTGAAAACAATTCTAACTGATCCAGTCTTTCTTCATACCTGCCATCCCAGGAATCAGTCTGGTAAACCTTTGATGCACTCCCTCTACAACCAGAACATCCTTCCTCAGATAAGGAGACCAAAACTGCACATAATATTCCAGGTGTGGTCTTGCCAAGGCCCTGTATAATTGCAACAACACATCCCTTCTCCTGTACTCGAATCGTCTCACTATGAAGGCCAACATACCATTTGCCTTTTTCACTGCCTACTTCACCCGCGTTGCTGACTTGCAGTAACTGATGTACAAGGACACCCAGGTCTCATTATACCTCTGACTTTCCCAAGTTGTCACTTTTCAAGTTTTCCCATCACCTGCAAGTTCCCCTCCAAGCCACTCACCATCCTGAGTTGGAAGTACATCTCTGTTCCTTCAGTGTCACTGACTCAAAATCCTGGAAATCCCTCCTCAATTGCATTGTGGGTGTCCCTACACCAAACAGACTGCGATGGTTCCAGGCAACATCTCACCACCACCTTCTCCAGGGCGACTAGGCATCATATTATAAAGTGGAGGTTGACCCCGCTCTGAGAACTAAAACCAAAACACCCAGAGAGGAGTACCTCGCCCTATAATCTGTTAAAATGAGTGTGAAAAAGGATGTAATCCATTTTCTCAGCAACTTCTAGTGGTTAAGTAAAATATACCCCTGACACTCACCATACCAACAAATTACAACCTATTTGTCTAACTCTGAAGTGAAGAAATGAGCTAAATTATTAACAAACTGAATAAACCCCTTCTATCTCCCAGCTATTCCCGAATAAAATGAGATTCTCATGTTATGCTGGTCCAATAAATACAAGTCTCACTTATATAAAACAAAAATAATAAGAATAGAATTTTTCTCAAAATTACAGCCTTGTAAACTGTCTTCAAGAATGTTCTGTGCCTTCTCCGTCGAATGTTCTATGAGGAATGCCTTCTCTGTTGAATGTGTCTATTGGGAGTATTAACTAGTCGGGCTGTAGGTATGTTTGTTTTAGATGGTGCTTTCTCTAAAACTTAGAGAAGACTGTGAGAGTGGTGATTCTCTCTTGAGAGCTGAGAGCTGTTAACACTTGCAGATGGCAGTTAGCTCTCCTGTCTTTGCCCAATATCAATATTCCTTACCATAAGATTGGTCCTATGTTGTCAAAATCATCAGATTTAAATTTAATTGGCTTTTGGTAACTGGGTGCCTGGTTCAAATTAATTGGCTAAATTCAAAACTTGTTATCTTGATAACGGACCAAAACTGCTGCTTGGCCTGCTGACTGTACAGTCTTTTGGTATAAATGTTTCAATTCAGGTGGTCTGTGCACCTGCAAACCCACAAGCTGCTGCCCATCAACATTATTTTTGAATCTCTATGCATAGAAAAAGCACAACATCTTTTACAGGAACCATGCACTGCTTTCCCCCCAGCATTTTACAAACATTTTGCAAATTTTACAGATTTTAACATCCTGCCTTCCAATCCACAATACGCTACCCAAATTCACAACACCTCCCCCCTTAAGAAAACATGAACCGTCATTATGAAAAGATGGCTTCTTTTTTCTTTTAAAACCTTAAGTCCATTATATTACTAGATCCATATCTCATTAATCTAGAGTCACACACCTCATTCTAATTCTGTATATACACAGCATTGAACACAATCATTTCCACATTATATAAATACTTTTCTTTTTAAGCCTGTGATAATGCATCCACAATAGCATTTTCACAAACGACAACATGTACAGTGTATAAATTAAATGCTTACAACATAAGACTCCAACAATAATTTGGTGCGCTTGTCATTAAATCTTTCCAGAAATGTCAAAGAATTGTGATCTGTATACACAACGGTCTCTGGTACATTGTTTGCAGTGTAAATATTAAAATGTTGTAAGGCCATTACCAGACACAAGGACTCTTTTTCAATGGTTGAATATTTTGGAGAGTAACCAATGGACCTATTCATTCCACAATCATCCTCCTGTAACAATACAGCTCTAACCCCTACACCGCCTGTGCAGTAGCGACTTTAAAGGGTTTCAAAAAATTTGGTGTGGCTAAAACTGGTGAGATGTTTAACACGGCTTTTAAATTCTCAAATGCCTCCTGGCATTGTTCAGTCCACCGAAATTTCATGTTATTTCTCAACAAATTTATCAGCACTTCCAGCATGCTACTAACATTTAGTGCAAATTTCCTGTAGGATCCGCTCAATCCTAAAGATTGTAGCACTTCCTTCTTGAATTCTGTTCTTGCTAAATTTATGACCAACTTTGCCTTCCATATGCTCTCAAAGAGCTCTGCCAGATGGTCCATGTGATTTTTCCATGAATGGCTAAAGATCACCAAGTATCTATGTAGATAGCATAATTAGTCAATCCTGCCACAACTCTGTTCATAAGTCTTTGAAAAGTGGCTAGTACATTTTTCATTCCAAACGTTATTACTTTAAATTGATGTAGCCCATTTGGGGTAACAAAAACAGAAACTTCTGCTCTCTCTGACAAAGGTACTTGCCAGTAATCATAAAGTAAGCCCAACTTTGTGTTTTAAGTGGCTTGACCAACTTTTTTCTTAGAGTCCTCCAGCCTTGGAGTTGAGTATGATTCAGATTTCTTCACGGCGTTGACCTTCCGATAATCTACGCAGAATCGTTGAGTACCATCAGGTTGGGGAACCAACACGATCAGCGAACACCACTTGCTTTGAGTTGAGTTGGCTCTATGATGTCTTCTTGGAGCATCGCTTCTGCTTCCTTCTGAACCTGTGCTGCTTTAAGAGGATTAAGCCTGTGGGGGTGTTGTTTTATTGGAACAGCATTCCCTATGTCAACCTCATGCACTAAGATATTAGTTCTCCCATTCTATTTCTGCATATGTTCTCATAGCATTGCAACAAGTCTTTTAATTCAAACAGTTCACTGTTCCTGGGATAGATAGCTCACCACCCTATCCCATTCTTTAAGGACTTCCTCATTATTCTGAGGCACATCAGAATTCACATCATCTAGATTTGATTCCTCAATCTGAGTGGCGGTAACTAATACCTGTTTCTCCAGTTCCCTTTTCCTGTCACAATATGTTCACATGACATACCCGATAAATTTTTTTCCTATCTGGCATCTTTACCAGATAATTCACCTGATTTAACTGCTTCTCAATCTGATAGGACCACTAAACCTTGCTTTGAAGGGATCTCATACCACTGGTAACAGCACCAATACTTCATCCCCATGGGCAAATGTATAAATTTTAGATTTCTTATCTGCTTCTTGCTTCATTAGGTGCTGTGCCACTTTCAAATGTTGTCCAGCTAATTCACCGGCTCTGTTGAATCGTTCTCTCACCTCAGCTATGTAATCCATCTGTGAGATCTCTGACTTTGGATCTATCAACTTTTCCTTAATTAATTTTAAAGGCCCTTTTATTCGTGCCCAAATATCTACTGAAATGGAGCAAACTGAGTTGATTCATTTGGATCCTCTCTAAAAGCAAGTAATATAAATGGGACACCTTTATCCCAGTCATTTGAGTAATCCTGGCAATAAACCCTCAGCATTTCTTTAGGGTCTGATGCCAAGTTTCCAGTGCTCCCTCGGATTCAGGATGGTACGCACTTGACTTAAAGTGTTTCATGCCTAAACTACCATGACCTCATAAAATAATATAGCAGTAAAATTGGACCCTTAGTCTGATTGAATCTCCCTGGGTAGGCCATATGGGTAGAGAAAGCAAGCAACTCCTCTTCAACCCCTTTTTGCCTTGACATTCTGTCATGGAATTGCCTCCAGGAACCTGGTAGGCAATTCCATTATGGTTAGCAAATACAGTTTCCCACTTTTAGTTTTAGGGAGGGGACCTACACAATCAATCAGAACCCATGTGAAAGGTTCTTCAAATGCAGGATTTGGCATCAAAGGTGCTGGTTTTATCACTACCTGTGGCTTTCCTACCATCTGACACATATGACAGGGAGGGCAAAATTCAACCACATCTTCATGTAATCCAGACCAATAGAAACACTTCTGTATCTTAGCCCGAGTCTTCCTCACTCCTAGGTGACCTCTTACAGGTCCTCTGTGTGCTACCCACAATACCTCCTGTCTGTACGCTACCGGCAACACAATCTGGTGAACTTCCGCCCATTTCTCCTCTGCACTAACCTGCCAAGGTCCCCATTCCTGCCTTAAGATTTTATCCTTTAGATAATGGCATTCTGGAATATATTCTGATTTCTTTTCCAAGTAGGCTTTATGATATAAATCCTTTATTATCTCATCTTTTTGTTGTAACTCCAGTGGTCTTTCAGAACTAAACACGTCTGCCTGATCCTCTACCTGCTTAGGTTTTTCCTTTATCATTTCATCAAACAGTGTGTCAGCTAACTGGACCTCAGCTCCTTCTCTTTGTCTTTTGTTTTCTCTTCTTGCTTCAACTTATGTCTGTGGAATCTTGTCACCACACAGTCCAGGAAAATTCCAGAGTATTTTCCTTTTAGCTCCTCAGTTCCCTGGTTTTCTTTTGGCTTCTCCATTAGAATGGGCATTACTCCCACCTTTAATCCAACTATATCATTTCCTAGAATAAATAGTATTCCTGGAATAGCCACTCTTTCAATCACTCCCACTGTCACTTCCCCAGTCTTGACTGGGCTTTCCAGCCTTATCTTACACAGAGGAACACCAATTCTCTCTCCATTTATTCCACAGATCACTCTCTCAAGCAATATTTCAGAAGGAGTGCAAATGTTTTCATCTCTTACTATTAGAGACTGACCAGCTCTTACATCTCTAAATATGTTAACTTCTTCACCTACTTCCCCGTTCTACCTGGGTAAACCTTACCCACTGAGGTGAATTCTTGAAAAGATTGGGCACTATCTTACTTTCTAGCCCGTGACTAGGCTATACACTTTCCTGTAGCTCCTCGACTTCTCTTAGGATTTCCTTCATTAACTAATCCCACTGGTTTAGCCTCTTCAACCACACCCTTTTTCCCAGTGCCTTTCTTAAACCACCGGCACTGTAACTTTGTGTGTCCCACCTTATTGCATGAAAATACCTGAGGTCTTTTACCTCTTTTCCGCCTTCTTGAGTTTCTTTTTTCACATGTGGTAAACTATTCCCAGTGTGATCTATCTTTTGTTTTTCATTGAAGGATCTTCCTTTTCTCCACTTTCTAGCCTTAAAGAAATGAAATTGCTGTCAGAAGCTAGATTTTGATTTATGCTGTAATGTTATTCATCCGCCATCTCTCCAGCTCTGCTCGCTCTTTTAACTTTCTGTTCCTTAACATGAGTTCTTATCACTTCTGGAATTCAGTTTTTAAACTCCTCCAGCAGAATAACATCTCTAAGATCCTCATATGTCTTTTCTATCTTTAATGCTCTCATCCATCTATTGAAGTTGCTCTGTTTAATTTCTTTCAAGCTCGATATCAGTCTGACCTGGTTCCTTTCTGATATTTCTGAACCGTTGTCTACATGCTTCTGGTACCAATTCGTAGGCACTCAAAATAACCTGTTTTACTTCTTCATAGTTTCCTGACACCTCCTGTGACAGCATTGCAAGCATCTCACTAGCCCTGCCTACCAACTTGGTCTGAATTAACATCACCCACTTAGACTCTGGCCAGTTCATCGGTTTAGCCAATTTCTCAAAGGAAATGAAAAAGGCTTCTACTTCTTTTTCATCAAATTTTGGTAATGTTTTGACACATTTATATATATCCCCACAAAGCCTTTGGCTATGATGAGTTTGTTTATCATCACTCTCCTCCTCACTAAGCCTACCTTCTACCTTCATTTCCATCCTCTTAAATCGACGTTCCTGTCTAATTGGCAGCTTCCAAAGTTCAGACTCCCTCTCTTTCTCCCTTTTCTCTCTTTTTATTTTTGCTCAGCTATGAAGCTTCTTTCCCTTTCTTTACTTCTAAATCCAGTTGTCTCATTTGCAGTTTAAATTTTTCTAACTCCACCAAACTTCACTGTTTCTCTGATATACCTAAATGCTTGGCTAACTCCGTTAGAGTTTCAGCTTTCTCCTTTTCCCTAGTTAAACCCAATGCTGGCCTGTCTAAATTCTAAAAGTGTCCCGTTTTTCTGTTGTTCTAAACTTTCTTGGCAAATTCGGGAAGCATCTTCGACCCCCAAAACCTCTTTAGCAATGTTAAGAGCTATTTCCACACCTTGCGTTTTAACCAACAACAAGCAACTGAAATTAAACAGATTTTCCAGTTCTCACTTAAGTTTTATTTAAAGATCTAGGACACTAATCCCCAAATCTGTTTAAATCTGCTGGGACCTTTTGTACCCCAAATCTGTTCAAACCTGTCCTAATCCTGGAGCCGATCTGTCCCAAACTGTCCAAATCCTGGACCTGAGCTGGCCAGATCCTTGACCCAAGCCCCCAATCTGTTAGAAAGGGGAGGTTGATTCCTCCTCTGATCTCTAAGACCGAAACACCCTGGGAGGAGCACCTTGTCCTATAATCTGTTAAAAGGAGTGTGAGAAAGAGTGTAATCTGTTTTTTCAGCAACTTCTAGTGGTTTAGCAAAATAAACCCGACACTCAATTTACAATCAACAAATAACAATTTATTTATTTACCTCTAACAGTGAACAAATTAACTAAACTATTAACAAACTGATTAAACCCCCTTCTAACTACTAGCTATTCCCAAATAAAACAAGATCCTAGAGGTAAGCTGTTTCAATAAATACAAGCCCCACTTATATAAAACAAAACTCATAAAAACAGAATTTAATCTCTCAAAATTACTGCCAGGTTACGTGTCTTCTGGAATGTTTTGTACCTTCTCCATTGAATGTTGTGTCAGGAACGCCTTCTCTGTTGATTCTTCTGCCAGGAAAATTAACTTGTTCTGTCATACGTACCTTTGATTTAGATGGTGCTTTCTCTGAAACTCAGAGAAGATTGTGAGGGCTAGTGATTCTCCCTTGAGACCTGAGAGCTGTTAACTCTTGCAGATGGCAGGTCACACTCCTGTCTTTGCCCAACTGCCCCTTCTTTTATACCCTTGATGACATATCGATAATCCTTACCATAGGATTGGTCCTGTGTTGTCAAAACCATCAGGTTTAAATTTAATTGGCTTTTGGTAACTGGGTGCCTGGTTCAAATTAATTGGCTAAATTCAAAACTTATTGTCTTGATAACAGACCAAAACTGTTGCTTGGTCTGCTGACTGTACAGCCTTTTGGTATAATTGTTTTAATTCAGGTGTTCTATGCACCTGTAAACCCACAGGCTGCTGCCCACAGACATCCTTTTTGAATCTCTAGGCATAGAAAAAGCGCATCATCTTTTACAGGAACCATGCACTGCTTTCCCCCCAACATTTTACAAATACCAATATTTTACAAACACCAAATTCTAATGTCCTGCCTTCCAACTGACAAATACTCTTACCAACTTTATAACAACAGGCAATCAATGTTGCCTCAGCCAGAAGTGCCTATGTCCCGTGAGGGAACTTTAAAAAATGTTGGTGTAGCCATTGAATGTAAAGAGGTAATCGTTAGATCGTCTCTAGTTGGCAATTGTCATTATATACCACAAGTGTCTGGCTCTCATCAAATATTTCTTCATATCCCTCAATTCCACAAATAAATTGCTATGGTCATTCTTATAATTGAGAAAAATCCGCACTGGTTAGGAGGTTTGGAACACAAGTGGGATGACTTTGTATGTACTCGCTAACATGAACTCTCCTTTCTTTGGTCTGATCTACTTGAACTGAGTGGGGCAAGGATATCCACACAAAGTCTACTGTAAAAGAGATAGGCTCAGTCTTGATGAATAATGATGTTATATTTCTCCATCCTTATTATCTCATCATGTAACTTCTGAGGTACATGTTCTCTTGTGAGTAAGCTCACTTGAGTACTCCTGAACACAACTTAAAAATAACTGAACAACTCAGGAATGCGCTGAAAGCAACAAATGCTGGAGATTAGAACGGGTCAGACAGCATCCAAGGCGAGAAATCAAGCACCCTAGTCAACTCTTCCCAAGGATTGTCCTTTAAATCCGGATAGATGGACCAGATCTCATGATTACAGTTAACCCTTTCAGGCACTAACTGCCTTAAACAACATCCTTCTCCCAATATCCCTCAGCTCCGTCCTTCCTTCACTTTACCTATTATCCTCTGGGCTCTTTCTTCCCAATTGTTCCCAGGAATCTGTTGTTGATTTACACGCAGCCCTCTGTTCTCTGGTTTCAAATCTTTCTTTTTCTCACTTGGGCTGGTTTTAAGGCTTCTAGAGACCAATCCAAAAGGGATGGTGCTTATATTCAACTTTACACAGTCTGTAATGACATCACTGAACATTAATACATCTCTCACAGTTTTGCTGGTGATTTGTTATTGACTACCCAGGCCTGCCTTAACTGAATGATGAGCGTTATGAACCAGATGAGGCACATGCTCTCTTTCTGGATATTTGTTGTTGCTGCTTGGGCTGATCTTTTCTGTCCAGAGATGCTAAGAAACACCTTTGATTTTTGCTCCCAAGGGAGTGCAGTGAAGGTTTACCAGGCTGTTCCCGGGAGTGGCAGGACTGATATATGAGGAGGGATTGACTAGGTTGGGATTGTTTTCACTGGAGTTCAGACGAGTGAAGGAGGATCTCATAGAAACTTATAAAATCCTAACAGGACTAGACGGGGTAGATGCAGGAATGATGTTCCTGATGATGGCTGTGTCCAGAGCCAGATTCACTGTCTGAGGATTCGGGGTAGACCATTTAGGATGGAGACAAGGAGACATTTCTTCTCCCAGAGAGAGGTGAGCCTGTGGAATTCATTACCACAGGAAGTAGTTGATGCCAAAACGTTGAATGTATTCAAGAGGCGGCTAGATATCGCACTTGGAGTGAATGGGATCAAAGGTTATGGGGAGAAAGCAGGATTAGGCTAATGAGTTGGACAATCAGCCATGATTGTGATGAATGACGGAGCAGGCTAGAAGGACTGAATGGCCTCCACTTGTTCCTAGTTTCTATGTTTCCATGTTTGTATGAATCACCCTCTTCAGAAATGTTATGGCACATCTCTAGACTTGAACCTGGGCCGCCTGGCTCAGAAGTAGGGACACTGCCTGTTCCCATTGTCTCATTGCCTTCTCTCACGCTCTCCAACTTCCGATTTAATGGAGTGAACACCCATACTGAACAGCTGAGACTTGGAGTTAGCTGTGTGGTTATCTACTTCAAATGCATTCAAAGTCCAATTCACCTTTGCAAAGCTCAGAATTGTTTTTATTAATTCACAAGATGTGGATTTCATTGGCCAGGCCAGAATTTATTGCCAATCCCTAATTGTCCAGAAGGTAGTTAAGAATCAAACACATTGCTTTGATTCTGGTGTCACATGTAGGTCAGACCAGGTAGGGTGGAAGATTTTGACACAGCATGGTGCCTCAGTGGTTAACACTGTTGCCTCACAGTGCCGGGGACCTGGGTTCAATTCCATCCTTGGGCAACTGTGTGGAGTTTGCACGTTCTCCTTGTGTCTGTGAGGGTTTCCTCTGGGTGATCTGGTTTCCTTCCATAGTCCAGAGGTTATGGTGGATTGGCCATGCTAAATTGCCCATGGTGTCCAGGGATGTGTAGGTTAGGTGGATTAGCCATGGGAAATGCAGGGTTACAGGGAAAGCCTAGAGGGGTGGGTCTGGGTGGGATGCTGTTTGGAGGGTCGGTGTGGAGTTGATGGGCTGAATGGCCTGCTTCTACACTGCATGGATTCTATGATTCTCTTCCCTAAAAGGACATTATTTAACCAGGTGGGTTTTCACAGCAATTGACAATGGTAATCATTGTACTCTTCATTCCAGGTTGTTACTGAATCCAAATTCCACCATTCCCAGGCTTCAAATCAATAGTCAAGCGATTACAACACTAGGCCATCACCTCCCTTTAATTTTGAATATTGGATTGAAACTTGCCTTTCTATTTGATTTTTTCAAAAGTACAGAGCAATTTAAAGCCTGTAAGTGAATTTCAGAATTCACAAGGTTAAACCCAGAATGAATTGCATTAAGTTGGTGGGCACTTGTGCAGTAGAACTGTCCCATTTAACCTTATCATGTGGTCAGTCAGTGTACAAACATTTACGTAATTTTAATGAACACGGTGTTGAGTGGGAGTCGGTTCCATTCCTGTGTTTAATATAAGTCGAGGTTTTGGGGCTATGACAGCTCCTTGTGATTTTGGAGCTTGTATGTTTTCCTTTCCTCTCAATGGTCTAACAATCTGTTGACTGTTTCTAGCTCTGTAGCTTAGGCAGTTCATGCTTCCTGTTCTGTTTATTTTGGGAGTTGTGTGGGATGAATGAGGCTAGTAAATCCGATCATTAAGTTATCATAGACTGTGTTCAGCAAAACAGAATAAGACGATATATTTCAGATTGAGAAATAGAGGCACATTCTTGAGTATATCCCATTCCTTTCCTCTCTGCTCCAGAGAGCAGGGTGGAGTTTGCTTTTCTAAAACACGTTTCAAAGCCAGAATTCAATGAATTTTTCAAAGTTGTCTTACAGCCAGATGGGGAGGGGTGATCAGTTTCCTTCTTTTTAAACACCTCTTGGTCGATATTTTTACTTTGTTTTTAACCACACATCAGTTAAGGCTTTGTTAACTGGATTCAGATCAAGGAGCCAAACTCCGAAGTTTTCTTGAGTGAAGGAAAAAGGAATTATTTTGCCTACTACATTGAAAAAATAATAATGCAATGTCAAACGTGCCAGCAAACACAGGTAATAAGCTTAAAATGGAGTCGTGCTGCGGGTAATGTCCAATACAGATAGAAAGATAAAGATAGTTACAGTTTATTTTTTTAAAACATCCTTGAGTTGTGAGAAGGACCTGAGCCCAGGCTTTTTTTTATAGATAGAATTAGTTTTATTATCTCATGCACTCACATGAGTACGATGAAAGTTTTATCAGTCACTACTTGTGGCACCATCATAGGCACCAAAGTGCCCGTACAGATTCTCCAGCACAAATTCTTGGAGGAAAAAAAATTACAAAAATAAATAAATAAAAAGTCCAACAATAAATTAGAAAAGTAGAGAAATAGAAGTTCAGTGAAACAGTTCTTCCAACCCAGAACATGCCAGGCGTCAACTTGAGGCTGGGAGTCCAGGTCCACACTGGGGCCGGGAGACCGGATCCACACTGGGGCCGGGAGACCGGGTCCACACTGGGGCCGGGAGACCGGGTCCACACTGGGGCCGGGAGTCCGGGTCCACACTGAGAACGGGAGTCCGGGTCCACACTGGGGCCGGGAGACCGGGTCCACACTGAGGCCGGGAGTCCGGGTCCACACTGAGGCCGGGAGACCGGGTCCACACTGGGGCCGGGAGTCCGGGTCCGCGCTGAGGCTGGGAGTCCGGGTCCGCGCTGAGGCCGGGAGACCAGGTCCGCGCTGAGGCCGGGAGACCGGGTCCGGGATGAGAACAGGAGTCCAGGTCCGGGCTGAGAACGGGAGACCGGGTCCGGGCTGAGGCTGGGAGTGGGTCCGTGCTCAGAACGGGAGTCCAAGTCTGCAATGAGGCCGGGAGTCCGAGTCCGCACTGAGGCCGGGAGTCCGAGTCTGCGCTGAGGCTGGGAGTCTGCGTCCGCACTGAGGCCGGGAGTCCGAGTCTGCACTGAGGCCGGGAGTCCGAGTCTGCACTGAGGCTGGGAGTTTGAGTCCACACTGAGGCCAGGAGTTTGAGTCCACACTGAGGCCGGGAGTCTGAGTCCACACTGAGGCTGGGAGTTCGAGTCCACACTGAGGCCAGGAGTCTGAGTCCGCGCTGAGGCTGGGAGTCCGCGTCCACACTGAGTCTGGGAGTCCGGGACCACACTGAGGCCGGGAGTCTGCGTCCACGCTGGGGCCAGGAGTTCGGGTCCAGACTGGGGCCGGGAGACTGGGTCCGGGCTGAGAACGGGAATCTGAGTCCACACTGAGGCCGGGAGTCTGAGTCCGCACTGAGGCTGGGAGTTCGAGTCCACACTGAGGCCGGGAGTCTGAGTCCGCACTGAGGCTGGGAGTTTGAGTCCGCACTGAGGCTGGGAGTCCGTGTCCGCACTGAGGCTGGGAGTCCGTGTCCACACTGAGGCCGGGAGTCCGGGTCCGGGCTGAGAACGGGAGTCCGGGTCTGCGCTGAGGCCGGGAGTCTGCGTCCCAGCTGGGGCCAGGAGTTCGGGTCCACACTGGGGCCGGGAGACTGGCTCTGGGCTGAGAACGGGAGTCCAAGTCTGTGCTGAGGCCGGGAGTCTGCGTCCACGCTGGGGCCAGGAGTTCGGGTCCACACTGGGGCCGGGAGACCAGATCCGGGCTGAGAACGGGAATCCGAGTCCACACTGAAGCCGGGAGTGCGGGTCCCGTGCTGAGGCCGGCAGTGCGAGTCCACACTGGGGCCGGGAGTCTGAGTCCGCACTGAGGCCGGGAG
>JAHRHZ010000008.1:19699766-19713096 GCA_024137785.1 Ginglymostoma cirratum | reverse complement strand
AGGGAGCTTTACTGTGTATCTAACCCTGTGCTGTCCCTGTCCTGGGACTGTGTTGCCAAAATATAAATTATTCCTTCTCCACATTTTCATGTGTGTAACAAACCAAATATGGAGTAAAAATCAAAAATGAACCAAATAACGAGCTTTCGCTGTTTGCTGGAATATTTGCTGTCACACAGTTAATGATGGGACACCGTCTGGAAATGAAACAACAGGAACTCGGGGGGATTGGAATGAAATAAAGGGAAATGCAGTGAGTGTATAATGGGAAGGTAATAGGCATTTTATAGAAAGCTAATGGAAAAGTAACCAGAAGGTAGTGAGAGTGTAACTGGAATTGAAAGAGCATAGAATTGAAATATAAGAGAAATATAATGGGATTGCAATGGGAAAATAACAGGTTTGTAATAAGACGCTGTTTGATGGCTAATGACAATGTTAGTTTTTGGGCCTGGTTGAATTTCTCTTTAAACACCAAGGACTTTATTAATTTGTTGTGTAGGGTGGATGAAGGCTGTTTGTTTAGTATTTGAGTTCCCCAAGGATAAATCAAAATTGTCATCTTAAGCCTCACCCAAAGCCATCAACTCCTACTCACATCCTAAAATACACAACCCAGAAAACCGAGCTCACCCACCACAGCTGGCTCCCTCTCAAGGCTGGAGTGGTTTTCATGCGAAAGAATCTTGTCAGCAACATTCTAACCACCTTGGACAGGAGACAACAGATTTATTCAAGCCCTGTATGAATACTGGACAAGTGAATCTCAGCCCACTCAAATGCTAGGTCGATGTTAACCCCTTTTTGGCAGTGCTGGACTCAGTCTGTGCTGAATGTGGGGAAGGTGAACAATGTTGGAAAATCAGCACAGCCTGTTTAGTGAGGAAACAGCCTTTCATCGTCAATGTGATGGTGCAAAATCCTGATAAATATAAGAGAAAGAATTTCCATGTTCATCGAATCAGGCTATTCAACATCATACAAGGATTCAACATCATATAATGTACTAGAGTGTGATTCGTGAAAGGGAGGCAGGGGCAGATCCAGTGGTAACTTTCCAAAAGAAAGTGGACAACAACTTGGAAGAGAAATAATTGCAGGGCTATGGGGAAAGAAGCAAGAAGTGGGATTTAATAGACAGGTCTTTCAAAGGACTGGTGTAGGCACATTGGGCTGAATGGCTACATCCTCCAGTCTCTCCCCCTCCACACGTGCAGCGCTCCACTCTCTCCGTACCAATCCTCATTCTACTGTCAAACCCGCTGACAAGAGGTGGGGCGATGGTAGTCTGGAAGGCAGACCTCTTATATCACAGACCGAAAGCCAACTCTCCGACAGCACGTCCTACCACCCCTTGACCATGACCCCACCATGAGCCATCAAGCTACTGTCTCCCACACTGTCCATGACCTCATTGCTTCCGGTGACCTCTCCTCCACTTCCTTCAGCCTTATGGTCTCCCAGCCCTGCACTGCCTGGTTCTACCTGCTCCCCAAGATCCACAAGCCCAACTACCCTGGCTGACCCATTGTGTCCGCATGCTCCTGCTCCACTGAACTCATCTCTTCCTACCTCGACTCCATTCTCTCCCCCTTGGTCCAGGCATTCCCCACCTACATCCAGGAAATAAACCACACCTTCCACCTCTTTGGTAACTTCCAGTTCCAATCGTTACGATGGATGTTCAATCCCCATACACGTCCATTCCCGACAAGGATGGCCTATAGGCCCTCAGTTTTTTCATCTCCAACAGACCCATCCAGCACACTCCCCCCACCCCTTCTCTGCCTCGCCGAACTAGCCATCACCCTCAATGACTTATCCTTCAATTATTCCCACTTTCTCCAAATCTGGGGGTTGCCATGGGCATTCACATGGGCCCCAGCTACACCTGTCTGTTTGTTGGTTATGTCGAACAGTCCAAGTTCAGTACGTACACTGTTTCTGTTCCGCAACTCTCCCACTGTTACATCAATGAGTGCATTAGTGTTGCATCCTGCACACGCTGAACTGGAGCAGTTCATCGACTTCGCTAACAACTTCCACCCCACCCTCAAATTCACTCGGTCTACCTCAGACACTTCCCTCCCCTTTCTTAACCTCTCTGTTTCTATTTCTGGCAACAGTTTACAGACCGACACAGACTCCCATAGCTACCTAGACTACACCTCTTCCCACTCTGTATCCTGCAAAAACTCCATCCTGTTTTCCCAATTCCTCCGTCTCTGTCGCATCTGCTCTGACGAGAAGATGTTCCATTCCTAAGCATCCTGGATGTCCGACCTTTTTCCCCTTCTGTCATCCAGACAGCCCTCCACTGCACCTCCTCCATTTCCCACTCCACAGCTCTTAACCACCACTATCCCTCCCTCCAAAAATAATAAAGATAGGGTCCTCCTCGTCCTTACTTTCCACCCCACCAGCCTCCACATCCAACATATCATCCTCAAACACTTCCACCACCTCCAATTAGACCCGATCATTTTCGCCACTCCTTAGTTCACGCCACACTCCCTGCTAACCATTCCAACCCACCCCGGTACCTTCCCCTGTAACTGTGAAAGATGCAACACCGGCCCACACACCACCTCCATCCAGGGCCCGAAACAGCCCGTCCTGGTGAGACAGAGCTTCAGCTGCATCTCCTGCAACCTAGCCTACTGCATCTGGTGGTCCCGGTGTGGACCTCTCTACGTCAGTGAGACCAAACGTAGACTAGGTGACCGTTTCGCTGAGCATTTCCGCCTGGCCTGTAACAGCCAGCCTCACTTCCCAGCCACCACCCATTTCAACTCTGCCTCCCCACTCCCATTCCCCCCCTGACATGTCCGCCCTCGGCCTCCTCCAGTGTCGCAGCGACTCAGAACACAAATTTGAAGAACAACACTTTATCTTCCACCTGAGCAACCTACAGCCCAGAGGGCTCAACATTGAGTTCTCTGATTTCAAATAACCTTCCCACTCATCCCTGCCTCCCCTTCCAGTCCCACCTACTCCCCTCCATTCCACTTTCTGACCGTCCCTTCCAGCCACCAACTGGATTCATTCCTCCCATCGACCAACCAGATCGTACTTACCATCAGTGTCCACTTGTCACCACCATTCCACACCACGCACCCCCCATCTGTCTATCTGCAGCTCCCCCTACCCCGACACCCAGTCCTGAAGAAGGGTAATACCCGAAACGTTAACTGTTCCTTTCCTCCAGATGCTGCCTGGTTTGCTGTATTCTTCCAGCCTCCTGTTTGTCTACCAGATTCTGTACTGCCTAATTCTGTGGTCTTGTGAGTGGATATTTTCCTGCAATGGGGGATCCTGGAAGAGAGGAGGGGTGGGACCATGAGACTAGAACCGTGTAGTATAAAGGGTTAATGATGATGATGTTAATAGCTAGAGTGACGCCGAGGTGATGTCAGATCACATCTTTCTGGAATTTGGGGACAGACGGTTCTGGTGGAGTTTGGCTAAGTTCTGCCCGGTAATTACTGTCAATAATCAGTCTGTGCTCATGAGCTGCACGAATGTGCTGTCCAGCTCTTTACTGAAGACAGCCAGAACCCAGTCATGATAACAATGCAAGCCAAATCATTTAGCAATAAATCCAGGAGCAAAGTCACTCACAAAAATTGCTGGAAATGCGACACACTATCCTCTAAATGGTAACACATTTAAATAGGTTTACACAAAGATTTTGGTCATAAAAGTCTTGTGGATGATGGAAATCTGAAACAATAACTGAAAAGTGCTGGAGAAACTCTATGGGCCTGGCAGCACCTGTGGAGAGAGAAACAGAGTTAATGTCCAGCCTGACTTACTTTTTCACATTGACAGATTTACAGTCTGATCATTTGATTTTGTGGGTGAGAGCTGAACTTTCAATCTTTGCTTCTCAGACCTTGTTTTTGATGGGAGATCATATTCGGTGTCATTCCCTGAAGGACAGAGGAGAAGTAGAATATTAATTCTGGGTGGAACCTCACTCCCTTCATTCAGACTCTGTCATAAGACTGGCTGGATGGAGAGTGTGAGTTATATCTATAACTTCTGGTTTCCTGAGAAAGGCTGATTTTATATTGAGTCATGATTTAATCCTGGAATGTCCCATTGGCTCCCAATATTGAGAGAAGATGAGGTTTGGTATGGGAAAATCACCATAGCCCCAGAGAAGCATAGCGCTGCTCTCTCTTTCGAGAGAAACAACTGGTGGTGGTTTAGCCTGAGGGCCACCATTCCTCAGGTGACGGAGAGGTTGGGAAGGAGAGTCTTTCACTGTAACCTCAGCTGGGCTGGGAATTGAACTCGCTCTGTTGGCATCGGACTGTGTCACAAACATATTTGGTAATGAGGTCCTAACAGCAGCAATGCTGACTGGCACTGACATAATATACAGTTTGCTTGGATACAAAGCTGAAGGATGGAGATGCCTGTGAAATTAATTCCTAGCACGTATCAGAAACTTCATAAGAAAGCAAATCAAATCAAAGTCACGTTGGGGGTACAGTTTGCCATTCAGCTGCTTGATTGCATTTATGCAGGAACTCAAGAGAAAGATGGCACACAAACTAACTAACCTTGCCTCCTATATTCACATCCGAATCATTTATATATATGATGAAAAGCAGTCGACCCAGCACTGATCCTCACTGCACACCACTGATCACAGACCTCTAGTCTGAAAAACAACCCTCCACCACCCTCTGTCTTCTACCTTCAGGCCAATTTTATATCCAAATGGCTAGCTCTCCCCTTATTCCATGTGATCTATCCTTGCTAACCAGTCTACCATGCAAAACCTTGTCAAATGTTTTACTAATGTCTATATAGACAATGTCCACTGCTCTGCCTTCATCAATTTTCTTGGTCACTTCAAAAACTCAACGAAGTTAGTGAGACAGGATTTCCCATGCTCAAAGCCATGCTGACTAACTCTAATCAGTCCTTGCCTTTCCAAATACATGTAAATCCTGTCCCTCCAACAACTTACCCACCACTGATGTCAGGGTCACCTGACTTTTCCTTACAGGATGTTGGAGAGGCCACTTTTAGAACTCTGCGTACAATTCTGGTTGCCCTTCTATAGGAAGGATGTTGTGAAACTTGAAAGGATGCATAAAAGATTTAAAAGGATGTTGCTGAGGTTGGAGGGTTTGAGCTACAGGGAGAGACTGAATAGGCTGGGGCTATTTTCCCTGGAGCATTGGGGGTTGATGATTGAACTTATAGAGGTTTATAAAATCATGAGGGGCATGGATAGGGTGAATTGTCAAGGTCTTTTTCCCAGGGTAGGGGAATCCAAAACTAGAGGGCACAGGTATAAGGTGAGAGGGGAAAGATTTAAAAGGACCTGAGAGGTAACTTTTTGATGCAGAGCGTGGTGCGTGTATGGAATGAGCTGCCAGAGCAAGTGGTGGAGGCTGGTAGAATTACAACATTTAAAAGGCATCTAGATTGGGACATGGATAGGAAGGGTTTGGAGAAATATGGGCCAAATTTTGGCAAATAGGACTAGGTCAGATTGGGATATCTGGTTGGCATGGGCGAGTTGTACTGAAGGGTCTGTTTCCATGCTGTGTGACCCTATGACTCTATGAATCGACAACCCCTGGATACTTGTCAAAGCTCAAGCTGAGGACTCAGTGCTGCTCTCTGTGGACATGCGTCAGGACTCCAGCACTCCCCATTCTGTCTGGTATGAGACTGTGTGCAGCATGATGTGCTCGCAGTGGCTAATGCTGCTTGCCAGGAGCACTCAGTGAAATATGGTAGTATGTGCTATCATGGGAATTTCTCCGAATGTAAGGCTCCACTGGAGATCGAGTGACAAGCTTCACCATTAATCAGTGATAAACAGCAAAAGACTTTGCCAAATAATTTGCTGCTGTGATCAGCATTCCATTAACTGCAGCAAACTCTTGCCAGCTGGACAAGCACTGCCCCCCACAAAACCCACTGGATTGTTAATTCAACAAATCAATATAAACAGCAAAATCAGCTCAAAGATTCAATTCCACACAGCCCCGAGCTGATTATAGAAAGGTGCAGAAATTTGACAGTTGCACTGCGACTATACATTGGGAGCTGAGGAAGTAAAGCAAAATAATTGGAAAAACCTCAGCCTTGAACTGAAAATGTCACATATGTGTCTCTCCTGATGGTCTAGTGCTAGAAGCATTGTCTCCTGTAGCCTGACCTACTGGGGACTAGATAGCCCAAAGTTCAACGCACCTTCAGTTGAGTGAACCGGTGGAAGTTGGGACTGGGTTTAGCACAATCAGATGTCAGCAACTTCTCTGTCGAGGCACTATTCAATGAATCATTTACATCAAGGGTTCTTGAATTATGGAACAAAAATCTAATGGATTTGGACTAATTGAGAGCGGCAGAAGAACATTTATGAGGCAGATACGTCTCAGGATGTCAGTAGTGAGTGAGTGCAGCACAGTCAGAGAGTGTGAGGGAGTGCCGCACATTCAGAGGGTCAGTACTGAAGGAGTTCCTCACTGTCAGAGGGTCTGTACTGAGGAAGTTCCTCACTATCAGAGGTCAGTACTGAGGCAGTGCCACACCATTGGAGGGTAAGTACTGAGGGAGTGCTGAACTGTCGGAGGGTCAGTACTGAAGGAGCGCTGCACTGTCAGAGGATCAGTGCTGTGGGAGGTCTGCATTGTCAGATGGTCAGTACTGAAGGAGAGCCGCAGTGTCAGAGGTGCTGCCTTCTGCCTAAGACCTCAAAACACAACCCTTGCTGGTGTATGTTTAAGATCCCATAACTGCCTTTTGATGAAGGGCTGTGGAGTCCTCCTGAATACACGGACCATTAACTAACATTAAAAACAATGCAGAGTGTCAAGCCATTCTAACATTGCTGTTTGTGGGTCTTTGAAGGTTCTAATGACCCATTCCTTTTCCTACGTGGCAACAGTGAGTTTACTTCCAAAACAAAAATCCATTTAGTCAACTTTAAAACTTTTTGGGAACGTCCTGAAGTTGCGACAGGTGCTTTGGGATCTGATTTGATGTAGAATTGTCACATGTACCTAAGCACAGTGAAAAGTGTTCTTTTGCGTGCTGTACAGCAGAACATAATATACAAGGACATGTAGATCATACGGTGACTGAACAGAGCAAGAAATACAAAGTTGCAACCAAAGAAGACCAGCATTAGATTTGAAACGTGAGCACGCATTCACCAGTCTATTAACAACAGGGAAGAAGCTGTTCTTCAAAATGTTGGTAGATATGTTTAAGCTTTTGTATCTTCTGCCCGACGGAAGTGTTTGGAAGACAGTATTATCAGGGTGGGAGGGGTCTTTGATAATGTTGGCTGCTTTTCTGTAGCAATGAGAAATGTAGATGGAGTTAGATGTAGATGAATGGAAGGTTGGCTTGCATAATGTTCTGGGCTGTGTTTGCAACTCTCTGTAGATTCTTGTGGACTTGGGCAAAGCAGTTGCCATCCCAAACCATGATGTTTCCAGATAGAATGCTTTCTGCAGTACATCTGTAAAAGTTGGTGAGGGTCCTTATGGAAATGCTAAATTTCTGTAGCCTCCTGAGGAAGGAGAGACATTGTTGTGCCTTCTTGACTGTCGCATCGATATGGGCGGCCCAAGACAGATTGTTGGTTATCGTCACTCCTAGGAACTTGACGTTCTCGACTGTCTCCACCTCATTTCCATTGATGTAGATAGGGGTGTGTCCTCTACCTTGCTTCCTGAAGTCGATGATCAGCTCCTTAGTTTTTCTGACGTTGAAGGAGAGTTTGTTATCTTTGCACCAAGGCACCATGCATTCTATCTCCTTCCTGTATTCTGTCTTGTCATTGTTTAATGTCTGGCCTACAATCAGCAAACTTGTAGATGGCGTTCGGCTGAAATTTGGCCACACAGTCGTGAGTTTACATTTCTTCTTTTCCATTTGTGGCAATATTTGGGCGAGACAGTTTGAAAGGTCAGTTCCCAATGAGGGAGAGTTCAGGTTCAGTGAAGGTTTGCTGACAGATCACACCTGTCTCTGAGCTAATTCGACTTCCGGACAATTTTTATCAAACGTCTTCTCATTTTGAGTCACACAGACTCCAGTTCACAGATTCACAAATCCAGCCACACAATCTCACTCTGAACCAAACCACTCCTCACAGACAGTTCAATAAGCAGTGTCAGGTCACAGAGTCTCTGTCCCCCTGGGTTCTGACATCCATTAACCCCACCATCCTCTTTAAGAATCGACAAACAACAGAAACCTCCCCACATGAAGTTGCTGCTCCTTTTTCATGGAATGCAATTGGAATGACGAGATGTTTGGAAATTTCCAGATTTGGAAATATATCACCGTTCCTTTAGCGTCGCTGGTTCAAAATCCTGGAATTTGCTCTCGAAGGGCACTGCAGGTCTACCTACAGCACATGGACTGCAACGGTTCAAGAAGACAGCTCACCCCCACCTTTTTGAGGGGCATCTGAGGATGGACAATAAGTGCTGGCCCAGTCTGTGACACCCATGTCCCATGAATGAATGAAAACGAATGAAACAAATGAATGGAAAAACAGCTCTGATGAACGTCATCTAGACTCAAAACGTTAGCTTTCTCTCTCTCCATGGATGCTGTCTGACCTGCTGTGATCATCAGCATTTGTTGTTTTCAGAATGAGAGCACACATCTGTGGCTTAGAGGAGGTGAGATGCATTCTCCTTAAACCATCGGTAAAATTTGTCCCAATTTCAAAGCATTTCAGAAAATGAAAGCAAAAATAAAAATGTTTTTCTCCTGTGCCGTTAAATTTCTGAAATATCATTGGGTAAAATGTTTGATTTATTTAGCTGGGAACGTTTCTGGGGATTGTGTGGGCAATGTTGAGCACAGGCTGTGGTATCAGTCAGACCCACATTTCTGAGAAAAGCTTCTGATACTGAACAGCTCCATGCGCTCAATGTTACTGCCTGTCAGCAACGAGAGGAAAGAAAGGCTGTTTACTTTGTAAGGTCAGGCTTATCTTGGCAATGATTCAGAATGTTGGTTTGCAACTCAAATTCTTTTGAATAGCCCTTGTTCACAGAGAGACCCTGCACTCCCTTTCCAAAACGTTCCATCGGTCACCTTTTCTACTCATTGACACATAGCCTTGTCCTGTCAGCCTTGCCTCAGAGAATTCCATGTCCATTCCGGGGCAAAGGTGGACAGAGCAAATTTGTCGTCCGCTGACAACATAGCACTAATTCCAGAATCCAAAGAAACCCAACACAATATTGGAGATCAGCACTTCCCAATCCTTCCCCATTTCAATGCTTGAAAATTGCTATTGACCCCGCACAGTGAAAACTGTAAGAGTTGGTGTGTGGGACAGGTGAGGGATGGGTGATGTCAGGGTGAGGATGCTGGGGCGGTAGGTGAGTGTGGGTTGTGTGGCAAAGTGTTTAATTTCCAGGATTTTTGAAGAAAGAAACTGGGTGGCACGTTGGCTCGGTGGTTAGCACTGCTGCCTCACAGCTCCAGGGACCTGTGTATGATTTCACCGTTGGGTGACTGTCTGTGTGGAGTTTGTACATTCTCCCCATGTTTGCGTGGGTTTCCTCCGGGTGCTCCAGTTTCCTCCCACAGTCCAAAGACATACAGCTTAGGTGGATTGACCATGGGAACTTGCCCAGAGTGTTCAGGGATGTGTAGATTAGGTGGATTGGACCATGGGAAATGGGGGGTTACAGAGATAGGGTAGTATGGTCTTTAGAGGATTGGCACTGACTCGATGGGTTGAATGGCCTCTTTCTGCAGTGTAGGAGTTATATGATTAATTTTCCATGGCCCTTCATTTGGTGCAGGGATGGAGTCTGGAAGATGGGTCAGCTAGGCCACACTCACCATTAAAGAAAACACACACAGGGGTCACACAAGTGCTGAGTCCAACCTCTGCAGCCGTTATTAGCTGCATCAGAATGCAGAGGGCTGGGAAATTTGAGAAACCCTGATGTTGATCAAATAACATCTAGAAGTTTTGGAAATGGATTGAGTGTGAACTCCAAAAAGACAAAAAAAAACCTGTGGTTAGAAGGAATACACTCAAAAACAATTTAGTGAAGATTGGAATGGATAGTGTCACACTGGAACAAGTCGGGATAGATTTGTTTATTTAGAACAAATGATAACAGATGATGGCAGAAGTGATGCAGAAGTTGGAAGAAGAATAAAGACAGTCAAAAGTAACTTTGTGGAAGTGAGAAATGACTTAACGACAAGAAAATCCAAACTTGCAACAAAGAAAAAAATCCCCTAAGACACAGCACGCATCCACTTTCCTGTTTGTCTCAGAAACATGGACAATAAGTGAAGATCTGTAGAAGAAAGTAAATGCCTTTGAGAGGATCCCAAGAACAATCCGTATACAGATTGTTGTTGTGTGAGGTAATGGTTCGGAAAGAGTTAATGATGAACCATGAGCTCCACCAAATCAGATAATGTAACCCACTGTTTGGGTGGAGAATTGGGCAGTCTTGCATGAGATCCCAGTAGTGACAGACATATCATTTCTGCTTTGTGATAGTTATTGTTATGTCTAACTAGTTAATGTTAACTATATTCATTGTAATCATGCGATAAACTTGGGTTTTGTTGGGGTTAATTCTAACCCTGTCACCTCTTATTAAAAATCTCTAGTGGTTTGTCTTCTACCCCTGGTAATTATACTGTCCTTTAGATTCAGATTAGAAAGGAAGATTAGCGGAGAGGTCTTTTTATACAGAGGTAGTGTCCGTACCTCTGACCCAGGAGGCCTGGGTTCCAGTCCCACCAAATCTAGAGGTGTGTCATAACATCTCTGAACAGGTTGATCAGAAACTATCTAGAAAGGAGGATTAGTGGCAGAGAACTCCCTTAATCACCAGCTCCAGTATGTGGTAACCAGAGCCCAGCACGACATGATGATCAGTCGTGGGCACTGATCTTGAGAGAGTTAAGGTCACAATAGTGGAGGAAATTCCTTTGATCCAGGAGAGAACCAGTTTCTGATTATTTGAGTTAATCATTTGAAGAACATTTCTGCTTTAAGAAGACACAATAAACCAGCATCTGAAATGAGTAAACCGATAAGCCAGTCAGCAACACAAGGAGGATGAAAGCAACATTCCGAAGAAAACCTTCACCTTGGAGCTGGTTAGAAGTGCAGGGAAAAGAGGGTGCACTGGGAAAAGAGGAAAAGGTGACCTTAGGGGAAGCAAGTTTTTAGAACAGTTGTGTGTGAGCTCAGGGAGTAATGATAGAAATCTCCGAGGGTAAAGGGAGGAAGATTTCTCCCTAACTATGTGATGAGCAGGCTGGGTAGAACAGAAAGAAAAGGAAGTATTTATCTTGTCAAATGAGCATCACCAGTATCATGGGCAGTCTCCATGAGACATAGTTAGAGTCAGCATAAAATTAATTTATCCTAAGGCTGCAGAATTGGAAAACTCAGAGTTGACTTAAGGGGACAAAAAAGGCACATTTAAGAGATTGAGGTTAAATCTAACAGAAGAAGAAAGTTACAAGGAGTTGCAGACTTTTAAAAGACCAGCAAACTCAGGATTTAGTCTGTGATTCAAGCTGGAAGGTTTCTTAAGGCAGGAGCCAAAGGACTTCATTTCAAAAGTAATGCAAAGGACTAGGCACAGTGTTTGGGCCATGCAGTGTGTTAAAACATTCAGTTTGTTTGTAAAGTAGTAGGAAACCTCCATCGCAGTTGCTGAAGGTGGTAAAACACCCGAGAAGGCAGGAAACTACCATTTGGATTGTTAAAAAGGTGGGAAAATCCCAGTAAATAGTATACAGTGGGGAAGCAGGCCATTTGGCCCATCAAGTCCACGCCAATGCTCCAGAGAGCATCTGACCCAGACCAACCCCCCAATCCTATCCCGATAACCCTGCATTTCCCATGGTTAACCCACCTGGCCTGCACCTCCCTGGACACTACAGACAATTTAGCATGGCCAATCCACCTATCCTGCACACCTTTGGACTGTGGGAGGAAACGGGAGCATCCGATGGAAACCCACGCGGAAACAGGGAGAACATGCAAACTCCACACAGACAGTCGCCCAAGGGTGGAATCAAACCCGGGTCCCTGGTGCTGTAAGACGGCAGTGCTAACCACTGAGGCACTGTGCCATACAAAGATACAGTATCAAAATCATATCCAGAAAATGATGGAGGAATTCATCATATCTGGCAGCATCTGTTGAGAGAGAAACAGAATTAAGGTTTCAGGTCTGATGGGACTTTTCTTCAGAATACACCAATGATACATATTGCTAATTAACACGGTTTATAGCTTGGGTAAAGTTTTACTAGTTAACTGAATGTAACATTTTACCAGAAGAAATCCATCACTGTTGCCGTTATACAGAATTGAATTTAAAAGCTTACGAACAAAGCAAATACTGCAATATTGCCATAATTGAGTGTAAAAGTTTGAACAGACTTTAAGACAAAGGAATTTAAACAGCATTGATTTAATGTACAAATAAAGCCTTGAGAGTAGCATACTTGTAAACAATACTGAGATGTTATAGACTTAAAAAGCTTTAATGGAATTAACATAAATGATCACATGAAAAAGAAAGGGAGGAAAGAAACTACTTCCAAAAATCTGCAATGTCAGAGATGGGCCAAAGACAACTCAGGATATTTTGGAGATGACAATTTAAAGCTGGATCCGTTAATATGCTGTCATAAACATTGCTGTAAATTACCAAAATCTCAAAGAAGGCACAGATAATATTAAAGAAGTTTTAAATGCAAATAAATTCCTTGGTAAAGCAAGATTTCACAGAAAGACTTCAGCGTCCAGGGGAATCTGTTGATAATTTAATTAATGAGATCTACAGATTAGCAGAGGGTTGTGATGACAGAGCTTTGAAATCCAAATTCCGAAGGGACCAGAATTGTTGGAATAATGGATGAAACCTTGTCATATTCTGTCCAGTCGTAGATTGAAAGGCCAAAACCAGAGCAAGAGGTAAGCAGGAGAAGGTAAGAACATCCTGAGTGAGAGACAGTCCAGCTGTGAGAGCAGCAGTTAACTGCTGATACAAACCACATCATGACATACATTCAGGGAAAGCAGCTTATTGGTGAGTATGATTGGTGAGTATGATTGGTGAGTATGATTGGTGAGTATGTTGGTCTTTAAAGTAAAAGTCTGTTCCTTAGTCTGTGTTTGAGTCTCTTTTTATTTTTTTTCCTTAAAAATAGCTTGTTAAGTATAAGATTGATCCTAAATAAAAACAGAAAGAAATGTGGATACCGTAAATCAGGAACGAAAACAAAATTGCTGGAAAAGATCAGCAGGTCTGGCAGCATCTGTGAA
>JAHRHZ010000008.1:19674586-19694766 GCA_024137785.1 Ginglymostoma cirratum | reverse complement strand
TCAGCACTGACCCTCCGACAGTGCCCACTCCCTCAGCACTGACCCTCCGACAGTGCCCACTCCCTCAGCACTGACCCTCTGACAGCGCAGCACTGCGTCAGTGATTTTATCGATGGATGTGATGTCGTGGTGTCTGTTCTGGGAAATCACTTCCTCTGCTGGCTTTGAGCTGATGGAATCCTGTCAGAAGGATTTGTTATTTCCAGGACCTCTCTCATTACTGAGGGTGATAACTTTGTCGGGGAGCAGTGAGCAGATCACCTGTTAGGTGCTGTCTTGCTGATTAATATTTTTCTGCCAGTCTGGTTTTCCCTCAGTCAACAGCTCGAGCTACGATTATGTGTTGAAATAACTGAGGCGGGTTGTTTTTAGGGTGAAGTTTCACTGGAGGTGGGACGCATTGAAGAAATGAAACAGTTTGAGAACAAGATTGCTTTTCTGCTTTTAACAGTACGGCAGTTCCGGGTCAGAAACTTTTCTAGGAAAGATCCAGAGTCTTCCAGTTCTCACCATTAACCAAAACAACTTGTTGCTGATGCTGGCAAACTGGAATCAACGCAGAAAGAGCAGGGACTACTCACCATCTCTGGCAGCATCTGTACAGAAAAAGTTCGCAATGATTTTCTGATGTGGGAAAAAGACAGGTTTTAAACAGTTGCGGAGACAGAGTGGACAGTGACAAACAGACTATGACCAAATGGGTGACCGGAGAAATGACGGTGAAAAAATGTTCAGAGATGGCTGTTGTGGTGGTTTATTTTATGAAATAAACCTTGAAACACTCATTTGTTGAGTGAATGTTGGGACAGTCCAACCCAGAAAAGATTCCAAGGTGTGCTCTAGCTCAATGAGGATTCCTCGGATATTCATACTTTGTAAATCACATGCCAGTACTCTAACTGGATTCTGAAATAATCTCTTTTAGACAAATGCCTTGTTTTTCACACATTCTGAAAGTGGCAGGGGACCTGCTAGCCCTGGTCTGCCCACTGACCACTTTCCCAGGGGCCAACCTCTCCAAAGCCAACGCTTCATTCCCACCCCTGGCTAAATTCCACTTCTTCATCCTTCTCAGTGTGGTACAGAATCCACCCTCATATCCCGTTTCCAAATCCCACCTCAGGGTTCATGCTAGACAGTCCATGTTGCCTTTCCCCAGGAGAAATCTGCCTGCTGCAGCATCTCAGTGTGTTTGTGCAGTTTAAATCATTTTGCTTTTGAACCTGACTACCTCCTTGAATAAGAATAAATGAAAATGAATCCTAAATGACTGGAACAAAAACAGAAATTGCTGGAAAAGTTCAGCAGGTCTGGCAGCATCTGTGAAGAAAAGAATCAGAGTTAACGTTTTGGGTCTGGTGACCCTTCCTCAGAATGACTAATTTGATATTGCAAATGAAGTTAACTAAAACTCTGAACTGCACTGTAATCCCAGTTTGAGGTTCATGTGGATTTACAGGTGAACCCATGCTATCCCCAAACTGTCCCTGAGCGCAGCAAGTTTGGAACAAAATAAAGACAAAAACAAAGAACAGAACAGCACAGGAACCGGCCCTTTGGCCCACCAAGACTACATCCACACATGATGCCTTTCTAATCCAAAAACCTTTTGCCTCTGAGTAATCCCTCTATTCCCGGCCTATTTGTGTATCTGTCAAGATGCCTCATAAAAGTTGCTATTGTATCCGCCTCCACCACTCCTCTGGCAGCACATTCCAGGCACTTACCACCCTCTGTGTAAAAAAAAACCTGTCTCGCACATGTCCTTTAAACTTTTCCCCTTTTACCTTAAACCTACGTCCCCTAATAATAGACATTTCTACCCTGGGAGAAAGAGTCTGACTTTATCCGTATTTCTCATAATTTTGTAAACTTCTATCAGGTTGCCCTCTCATCCTTCAATGTTCAAGTGAAAACAAACCAAGTTTTCCCAATCTCTCCTCGTAGCTAATACCCTCCAGACCAGGCAACATCCTGAACCCTCTCCAAAGCCTCTACGCCCTTCTTGTAGTGGGGCAACCAGAACTGTACAAAATGTTCCAAATTTAGCCTAACTAAAGTTCTACAGAGCTGTAACATGACTTGCCAATTTTTATACTCTGTGCCCCAAACAGTGAAGGCAAGTATGTTATATGCCTTCTTGATGACCTTATCCACTTGTGTTGCCACTTCCAGGGAACCATGGACCCTGCATGCCTAGATCCCCCCTGTATGTTGATGCTACTAAGACTGCCATTTACTGTGTATGTCCCTCCTCCGTTAGACCTTCCAGAATGCATCACTGCACATTTGTCTGGATTAAACTCCATCTGCCATTTCTCTGCCAAAGTCTTCAGCCTATCTATATCCCGCTGTATTCTCTGGCAATTCTCCTCACTATCTGCAGCTCCCCAATCTTTGTGTCCTTTGCAAATGTACTAATCAGGCCACCTACATTCTCCTCAAAATCATTTATACATATTACAAACAACAGGGGTCCCAGCACTGAACCCTGCAGAGCACCACTAGTCGCAGATCTCCAATCAGAAAAACACCATACCTTCCACAGCCATTCTGTTTTCTATGATTAAGCGAGTTCTGTGTACATCCTACTAGCTCACTGTGGATCCCATGTGACTTCACCTTCTGTTTCAGCCTGCCATGGGGGACCTTGTCAAAGGGCATGCTACAGCCCATTATAAACATCTACTGCCCTGCCCTCATCAATCCTCTTTGTCACTTCATCAAAAAGCTCAATCAAGTTTGTGAGCCATAACCTTCCCTGCACAAAGCAGCCCATCACTAATAAGTCCATAGTTTTCCAAAGAAAGACGAGAACAGCTGCTGCCTGGGAAAATGAGAGCTGAGAGTCTGGTGTAAAATTGTTGAATTCCATGTTGTGTCCTGAACATTGTGAAATGGAGAGACAGAAAGATAACATCTGCTCCTCCAGCTTCACTGGGACAGTGAGGTGGGTGGGGGATGGGGTGAAAGAGAGAGAGAGCGATATGTGTGTCTGTATCTGCGTGTGTGGGGGGTGAGGTGTGTGTGTGTGTGATGGTGTGATGCCGTGGTGCATGTATGTCGGTGTGAGTGTGTGTGTATGTCTGGGGAGGTATGTGTGTGGGGGTGCGTGGGGGTGTGTTGTCTAGTGGTCTGAGAGATCAGATTCAAGTGAAGAATCAAAGTGAAGGTGAAGGAGCTCTCAGACCACCTGCCTGGTGCTGATCCTGCAAGGAGGCCAGCGAGGGTCATGCCTGACACCTGCCCCCCAGTGTAGCACAGAGACTCCCAGGGAGACTCTGTGAGCAGTGGGGCACATTATCAAGAACACATATAGATCTCCAGTTTCTCAGCAGGAAAGGTTTGTGCCTTGCACACTGGGAAGTAGAGGGGAAAACGACAAGGCTGGTGTCTCCTGTACTCACATGGGAGAGTGCTGTGGGGAGGAGAATGGATTCTGAGGCTGATTGAGGAGTGGACGAGAGGGAACAGTCCCTTTGGAATGGTGGAGAGGGAGAGGGAGGAGTGTTTGCTGGGACATCACGCTGGAATTGATGGAAATGGCAGTGGGTGGTCTGTTGCTTGTGGACACTGGGTGGGATCGATAATGAGGACAGGGGAGGCCCATCATTGGTTGGACAGGAACACGGGCGAGGGAACAGAAGCATAGGAGGTAGGATAGACACAGTGGACAGTCATATTAATCACAGAAGAGGAGAAACTCCAGGCAAAGATAAAGGAAGGACTGGTACAGAATGAGGCACCACCAGAACATTGTGACAGAAACAGAGACACCAGGAGAGTAGAGACCTCACAGGGGGCAGGACAGGAGGATGAGGGTAACTGTGAGTGTCAGTATTGATATAAGGCATTTATGGACAGTCACTCCCCAGAAACAGAGACGGAGATGAAGGGAGGATGGAAATAGGAATCAAGGAGATGCCATTATTCAGACTCGGGGGAGGACAAAAATCTGTAGTTACCAATGTTCTGGAAATAGAGAGGTTTCCCAGGGGTGTGGGGGTTGGAATAACAAAGGTTCCATACACCTCGTGAAAAGACCCATACAGGTTCCCATAGCAACATCTCCTGTTTGGAGAATGTGAGTGATGTTAAGGGAGAAGTTGTTCAATGTGAGAACGAGATCAGCACTGGCAGAGGAGAGGGATGGCTGATGGGTCTTTGTTCAAGGGAGAAGCGGAGAGTCCTCAGGCCATCCTGGTGGGAGATGGCGTCGTGGGAAGATTGGACCTTCATGGTGAAGAGACTAAGGACCAGGAAACTGTTAATGTGATGGAAGAGGGCATTGACAGTGTCAGAGGCAAAGCCGGGAATGGAATGGGCAAGGAGAGGGAAAGAAATTCAACTTTTCCAAAAGGAGACTAGATTGAAATTCTCTGTCTCACACTCATTAGAACAAGGAGACCAGATCCAGACTTGAAATAAAGAGACACGCTTTACAAAAACAATGACTTTCTATGAAGTCTGGGTCTTGCCTCCCAGTTCTCAGGAGAGAGGCTTCCACATCATTGCCTTTTAGAAACATTTTAAAGGGGACATTGGGAGAAATGAGCTTCAATGAGGCAGGGCATGGCCTGGGACAATGGGCCCAGCCCATCTCTGGATCTTAAGGAAGGGCTGGGAGCAAGCTGTTGGATGTTGGATGGATAGTCCCAGGAGGTTGTGCTCAGTGATAATTTTCAATACTTTGGGCTTGATGTGTGGTAATGGGGTGTTATTCCAGAGGGAGGTAAGTGAGTGAATGATGGAATTAGTGTTCAGTCTCTGCCTGTGAGGTCTTTAGCATAGGGGTGTTAGTAGGGATGTTGGAACAGATGGGACCTGAACCTGGCCCCCTGGCTCAGAGGTAGGTACACTACCATCACCTTACGAATGATCTACTTGCGCTGGGGGTCATTTAGCCGAACAATGGTAGTGTCAGTGGGAAACGTGATGACAATGTCAGGGCTGAGCCTCAAAACAGAGCAGGAGCAAGATCAGAGTGAGAGAGAGCAGCTGAAAGGGGCTGATTGTCAATGACCAGGTCAGAGAAGTGAGAGGCCAGAGGAAGGGGTGAAGGTGGAGGGTGAGTTTTGGAGACGGACGAAGAGATAAGTTAAGTGGGAGAGGATTCCTGCTGAGAAACATGGCTGCCAAGGTGGTGATGTTGGAAGAGGAGCTCAATGTTGAGTTGAACTCTCAATCATTGAGGTGGGTCTGAATCTGAGGGGAAAGGTCAGAGATGTCATAAATACAAAGCAAGACCTCAGAGTTGATGAGCATAAGGGGTCAGAGGGAGGAGCCAGAAGGTTCTAGATGGGATAATAGGAACTGCAGATGCTGGAGAATCTGAGATAACAAGGTGTAGAGTTGGATGAACACAGCAGGCCGAGCAGCATCATAGGATCCAGCTCTACACCTTGTTATCTAGGCTCTAGATGGGTGCTGTCACACGATGGTGAATATCGGATCCTTCACACCTGAAAAGACGATTATAATGTCTGGGACAAACTATAAAATGAAACTGCAAGCAAGACACCTTCGAGCTGGACTGAGAGATTGAGAGTGTATATGTGATAGGGCAGGGCACTGAGAGTGGGTTCCAGGCTGCACGGGGCAAGCCTTTGAACATTTGGATGATTTGTGCCTCAGGCTGTTCAGCATTGAGAGCACCACCAGAGGGAAACAGTACACCAGCATTGTCATGGCAACAAGCAATTTTTCAGCTCTGAACACAGATCCCCAAAACTACCCCTCACTGATCACCAATATACCCCACACAGATCCCCAAAACTACCCCTCACTGATCACCAATATACCCCACACAGATCCCCAAAACTATCTCACACCAATTCCTAAAACTACCCCACACAGCTCTGTAAAACTACGCCCCACCAATCCCCAAAACTACTCCACACTGATCCCCAAAACTACCCCACCCTGAATTCCCAAAATACCCCACACCGATCCCTAAAACAATGCCACACCAAACCCCAAAACTATCCCACACCAATTTCTAAAACTACCCCACACTGATCACCAAAACCTTCTGACATTGATCCCCAAAACTATCCCACATTGCTCCCTAAAACTACCCCATACTGATCTCCAAAACTACCCCACACCGGTCCCTAAAACTACCCCTCACTGATGACCAAGCTACCCGACACAGATCCCCAAAACTATCTCACACCAATTCCTAAAACTACCCCACACAGCTCTGTAAAACTACGCCACACCAATCCCCAAAACTACCCCACACCAAATCCCCAAAACGACTCCAGTTTGCAATGAGAGATGGAAAGAGAAGTGAAAGGTGTGGACTCTGTTAGCTGTTTCTTCTGATTCCTTCATGGGTATGGCTGGGCTATCATTTATTGCCCATCTCTAATTGCCCCTGGAGAAGGTGGTGTTGAGCTGCCTTCTCAAGCCTTCTCTCTCCATGCACTGTAGGTTGACCCACAATGCCCTTGAGGGGGAATTCCAGGACTTTGATCCAGTGACACTGAAGGAACAGCGATATATTTCCAAGTCAGAATGATGAGTGGCTCGGAGGGGAACTTGCAGGGTGTTCCCTTGTATCTGCTGCCCTTGTCCTTCTAGATCAAAGTGGTCATGGGTTTGGAAGGTGCTGTCTGAGGATCTTTGGTGAATTTCTGCAGTGCATCTTGTAGATAGTACACACTCCTGCTACTGAGCGTCGGTGGTGGAGGGAGTGGGATGTTTGTGAATGTGGTGCCAATCAAGCAGCTGCTTTGTCCTGGATGGTGTCAAGCTTCTCGAGTGTTGTTGGGGCTGCACTCATCCAGGCAAGTGGGGAGTATTCCATCACACTCCTGACTTGTGAGATAACAAGCATGGGGCTGGATGAACACAGCAGGTCAAGCAGCATCATAGGAGCAGGAAAACTTGACGTTTCGGGCCTAAACCCTTCATCAGAAATGGGGGAGGGGAAGAGGGTTCTGAAATAAATAGGGAGAGAGGGGGAGGCGGATAGAGGATGGATAGAGGAGAGGATAGGTGGAGAGGAGGCAGACAAGTCGAAGATGAGAGAGTTGCAGTGGGAGAGAGATTCCCTGAGGTTTGTCCGGAGGGAGGAGGGTAACTTCTTCAGGGTAGGCATCCTTAGAAGAGGCTTCGCAGTGGGGTTAAAATTGTATCAGAGATAAAAAGGTACTGCAGATGCTGGAGAATCCGAGATAACAAGCATGGGGCTGGATGAACACAGCAGGTCAAGCAGCATCATAGGAGCAGGAAAACTTACTCCTGACTTGTGCCTTGTAGATGGTAGACAGGCTTTGGGGAGTCAGGAGGTGAGTTACTCACCACAGTATTCCCAGCTTCTGGCCTGCTCCTGTAGCCACTGTGTTAATGTGGTGAGTCCAGTTGAGTTTCTGGTCAATGATAACCCCCAGGATGTTGATAGCGGGGGATTGGTAACACCATTGAATGTCAAGGATCGGTGGTTAGATTGTCTCTTATTGGTGATGGTCATAGCCTGGCATTTGTGTGGCGCGAATGCCACTTGTCAGCCCAAGACTGGATACTATGCAGATCTTGTTGCATGTGAACAAGGGCTGCCTCAGTATCTGAGGAGTCAGGAATGGTGCCGAACATTGTGCATTCATCCGCGAACATCCCCACTTCTGACCTTATGATGGAGGGAAGGTCATTGATGAAGCAGCTGAAGATTTTTTGGGTTGAGGACAGTGTTTTAAACTGCTTTTTGGACAGAGTTCCATACAGGTTCTGCCGTCTTCAATGATGAGTGCCCATGTACCCTCAGGTCTCTCTGTGCCTGCTTCCCACTTTAACATGGTAATGCCTAGTTTATGCTACCTCTGTCATTCTTCTAATCAATAAACAACATTTCAGAAACCTCTGCATGGAGCCTCATCTGCCACATGCCTGTTCTGTTTATGGATTCCTGAAGTCTGTTCCTATCTTCCTCACCTGTTACCGTGTTTCTGAGCTATGGTGCATTTCCAAACTGTTACCATGTAACCCCAGGGCGAGGTCCTCTCCAACTCCGTGAGGTTTTCCAGTGAATTCACCAATCCCTATTGGATAACCAGCCTACCATGGGAGAATTCAACCTCAAGGCTAGACTGATGGTCTTCAGTTTGCACTCTCCCCCTGCCCCTTTTATTCACAGGGACATGTTACCTGGCTCCTCAAACCCTCCAAATGCCTGAAGAAGGGTTAAACAATTGAGGCTGGAGCTTTCACTATTTCCCACCTCATTTCCCTCATTATTCGGGATGTGTCTCCTCACTGCCTCCCCCTGAACCCCAACTAACCTTGAATTACCTCCAACACTCCCACTGTCTCACCTATATCCTGTCCCTCCCCAAATCCCAAACCCGAACACATCCCACACCCGCCACCACGACCATCTGGAGAAAAACAATCTACAAAGGCACGGACTACACCAGCCTCCCTCACTCCTCACCCCCAATCCCATCCCTCACCTTCCCATTCCCCATCCCCCCATCTCTCACTCACTCCCCTCACTGCACCTCACTCCCAACACCTCCATTCCCCCATTCCCTCAGTCCCCCGACCCCTCACTTTCCCCCAATCCCCATTTCCATTCCATTCACACCCCATCCCTTCAATCCCTCACTCCCCCATTCCCTCACTCCCCTGCTCCCCTCACCCCACCATTCCCCATACTCCCCCATTCCCTCACTCCCCCACTTCCCTCACTCCCCCACTCCGCCACTCCCCTTACTCCCCCACTCTCCCATTCCCCTTACTCGTCTATGCCACAACCCCACCACTCTGTGCTTGAGGTTAGCTGTTTGCTTTTCCCGGGTCTCTGGGGTGAACGGATTTTGGGTGTGGGGGGTGGGTTGGGGTGGGAAGTTGTGGGGGTAAAGACAAATGCTCAGGGATGGGAGCAGCTACAAGAGAGAGAGAGCAGAGAGTCTGGTTCACACAAAGATCACTTTATTGCATTGTACACAGGCAGAAGGACCATAAGACGGACAGGGATTGCACACATTCCCAGGAGGGACTGACATTCAGGATGAAGCGGATCATGGGGAACCTGGGATTCACACGATAACCACAAAACTATTAACAACAGCACACAGGAAATGAGAGGTCAGTCACAGACACAGAGCTGCCTTCTCACCAGATCCTCACCGTTTGCTTAATTCTTTTTGTTCGATTTCTTTGCTGATTTACCTGCAAGAGAAGAACAGCAGACATTACAGTGAGTTATCAGGGAGGCAGGAAGAGAGCTCAGGGGGGAGCTGAGGACACAGCAGAGGGTCCAGGGTCAGGACAAGGGGCAGAAAGGTTTCCTCTGTTGTTTAAAGTTAGGAAGATACTATACAACAAACCATCACACATTTTCATGTTCATATCCAGCTCAAATGGTCTGAGAGGCACTGACTCTCAATCTCATCAGCCCCATCCATAGACATGTTAGTCTGTTCAGGCATAAAAAGGCACATTAAAGGTGAACCTTCAGCCACACTCACCTGTCCTCAACAAAAGAAGCAAACTGCATTGCTATAACACCTTTTTTGGTGTCCCGACATTGTACACAGCCAGCGCTTACTGCTGTAAATCTGTATTCAGGACTGAGTCGTTCCTCTCTCCCCAAAATAACCTTCACAACCTGACTCTTCAGATCCCCAGAGTATCTGCCACCCCCCTCAGCAGCCCCGGCTTGTTGGAGAGGAGACCCCACAATTCGGAAACCACTGCTGCAGTTTCAATCCTTCATCAATTAGAAAGCTCTGATCTTTTCGATTTGTTTGAAGCGAACACTGTAACAATGAACAAAAGGACGAACCCCAGCAGGAGGGGGCAGCGCTAGTTAAAATAGTCACGACCGATTTTCATTTTCACCAAATTGTTCCCTTGAAGAACTGAATTTGCAAACAGGGATCTCGTGCCCCCACCCCTTGTTCCCACACCCTCCCTCTGACTCTCCCCTCCCTATTCTCCCTCTCTCTCTTACATCCTTGCCCTCTCTCTCTTTCTCTCTTCCCTTCTATCTCAGCCCCTGTCCCCACTCCTCTCCCTCCCGTTTCTCCCACCCCTTCTCCCACCCCCTCCTCTCTCTCCCTCACCCCCTCCTATTCCCTGCTGCCATTTTCTATCCTGATCTTTCTCTGCCCATATCTCTCATTGACATCCCACAATCTCTCAGCACCTCCTTCCCCCTCAACCGTCCTCTCTCTCTCTCTCACTCCCTTCCCTCCACATTCCTCTCCCACTTGCTCTCTCTCACCTCTCAGCTCATTCACCCTGTCTCCCTCACCCCATTGTCTCTCATCACCTCTTTCTCCCCCTCTTTCTCTCCTCCCTACTCCCTTCCGTTAAGCATTCATAGCTTATGTTATGGAGGTTCTCAGCTTCCTGCAGTGCAGAGGCAGTTCACTGGGACGGTCCCCAGTATGGAGGGATTGTCTTGAGAGCAAAGGCTAAACCGGTTGGGACTCTACTCACTGGAATTTAGAAGAATGAGAGGAGATCTCATTGAAATATATAGGATTCTTAAGAGGCTTGACAGGATCAATGCCTCATGGGAAGAGTCTAGGACCAAAGGGCGTAGTCTCAGAATGAACGGCTCCAATTTAAGACTAAATTGAGGAGGAATTTCTTCTCTCAGATCATTAAGAGTCTTTGGAACTCCTTGCCACAGAGAGCTGTGGGGGTAGAGCATATTTAAGGCTGAGATAGATTCTTGATCAGTCGAGGAATCAAGGGTTACTAGGAAAGGGCAGGAAAGTGGCTGAGGAAAATTGGATCAGCTGTGATCTTATTGAATGGTGGAGGAGGCTCGATGGACCGAATGGCCTACTCCTGTTCCATTGTCTTCTGGTCTTCCTCAATTGTATCAGTGATGGATCAGCTCTCTGACCATCCCCTGATCTTCCCTGAGAATACTAAAACCTTTTCCAAGTCAGATTATAAAACCTCATGATGGTGACAGGAAACTGGAACAACCACCCGTAAAAAATATTTTACAATATTATTATGATGCCGCAAGAGCAGAATTGTCTTTTGGGGTTTGTAGGGCCAATAGGAAGTTCAAACTCATTCCCAAATGGAAAGATCCAAGAGCTGGAGAGAGGGAACCCAGGATTGATGGAAGGGGAGAGAATCAGTAAACTGACTGCCCAATGATATCTCTGTGTTCAGGCTGGAACCAGGTTGGCTGAAGGGAATCAGAGAGAATCCAGTTGATTCTTTAACATTGCTGGCTGCAGATGTTGTGAGATTGTGGAGAGACTGTGTGGGAAGAGTGAAGTAGAGGGACCACAGAGAGACCTGGGTGTCCTTGTGCAAAAAGTTGGTTTGCAGGTGCAGCAGGTGATTAAGAAGCAAATGGAATGTTGTCCTTCATTGCGAGAGGGAACGGAGCTTAAAAACAGGGAGGTTATGTTACAGCTGTATAGGGTGTTGATGAGGCCACACCTGGAGTACTGTGTCCGGTTTTGGTCTCCTTGCTTGAGAAAGGATATATTGACACTGAAGGGGTGCAGGGAAGGTTCACTGGGTTGATTTCAGAGTTGAGATTATTGCCGTATGAGGAGACATTGAATAGACTGGGACCGTACTAATTGGAATTTAGAAGAATGGTGGTGGGGTGGTGGTGCGTGGGGGAGATGTGGGGGAGCTTGTAGAGACATATAAAATTATGAAGGGAATAGATAAGCTAGAAGCATGGAGGTTGTTTCCAATGGCAGGTGAAACTAGAACAAAGGGGACACAGCCTCAAAATAAGGGGGAGCAGATTTAGGACAGAGTTGAGGAGGAACTTCTCCACTCACAGGGTTGTGAATCTGTGGAATTCCCTGCACAGTGAAGCAGATGAGGCTTCCTCGTTGAATATTTTTAAGGCAAATATAGATAGATTTTTGAACATTAAAGGAATTAAACGTTATCGTGAGCGGACAGGTAAGTGGAGCTGTGTCCATGAAAAGATCAACCACAATCCTATTGAATGGTAGAGCTGACCCAAGGGGCCAGATGGCTCCTATTTCTTATGTTCTTATGAGTGATGGAGATGACGTGCGTTTCCAGAACACACAGCAACATTGGAGAATGTTCTTTAGTCTGACCCTTTGACCCTGAGATCAGGAACTGTCCCTGTCTCCACATTTATCTGAAAACAAGTTTCGAAAATGCTGTGTATTCTGCTTAATGCTGATCCCCAGTTGCTGAAGATTGCACATACCATTCTTCAGGCAATTCAACTATTTTAGGCATCACAGTCAAGTCCAATCCTTTCCTTTATTCAATGAATAAATAAAAGAATAAATAAACTCCACTTGCTCCCTCCCCACCCCCACTACCCTGCCCCTCCCCACCCCCTCTCCACTCCCCGCTCCCTCTTGGCAGTAGCATGTGACCCCTCCTGACATTGCCTTTTACTCCTTGGGGCAGAGAGGGCCCCTCAGAGATCCTGACGAGGGAATGATTCCCTCAAGTGGCTCATTCACTTGGGGAGCAGCTGGAGAAACCTGCTGTGAGGCTGTAGGTTTTAGTGCCCCCTCTGTGTCTCCATCTCTCTCTCCATCTCCCTCAACTCCTATACTCCTCCCAATCTCTGTAACTGTATTCTATCCCAGTGGGAGTCAGCCCCTTCAGGAACTGTAACCCAGTGAGAGTCAGCCCCTTCAGGATCTCTATCCCAGTGAGAGTCAGCACCTTCAGGAACTGTATCCCAGTGAGAGTCAGCACTTTCAGGGACTCTATCCCAGTGAGAGTCAGCACCTTCAGGAACTGTATCCCAGTGAGAGTCAGCACCTTCTGAGACTGTATCCCAGTGAGAGTCAGCCCCTTCAGGAACTGTATCTCAGTGAGAATCAGCACCTTCAGGAACTGTATCCCAGTGAGAGTCAGCCCCTTCAGGATCTGTATCCCAGTGAGAGTCAGCACCTTCAGGAACTGTATCCCAGTGAGAGTCAGCACTTTCAGGGACTCTATCCCAGTCAGAGTCAGCCCCTTCAGGAACTGTATCCCAGTGAGAGTCAGCACCTTCTGAGACTGTATCCCAGTCAGAGTCAGCCCCTTCAGGAACTGTATCTCAGTGAGAATCAGCACCTTCAGGAACTGTATCCCAGTGAGAGTCAGCACCTTCAGGAACTGTATCCCAGTGAGTCAGCACCTTCAGGATCTGTATCCCAGTGAGAGTCAGCCCCTTCAGGAACTGTATCCCAGTGAGAGTCAGCACTTTCAGGGACTGTATCCCAGTGAGAGTCAGCCCCTTCAGGAACTGTATCCCAGTGAGAGTCAGCCCCTTCAGGATCTGTATCCCAGTGAGAGTCAGCACCTTCAGGAACTGTATCCCAGTGAGAGTCAGCCCCTTCAGGAACTGTATCCCAGTGAGAGTCAGCCCCTTCAGGGACTGTATCCCAGTGAGAGTCAGCACCTTCAGGAACTGTATCCCAGTGAGAGTCAGCACCTTCAGGAACTGTATCCCAGTGAGAGTCAGCACCTTAAGGGATTGTCCCTGAGTGTAAAGCTACAATCTCAGTCACCTCTGGAAGAAATGCTGATGGCTATCTCATTGTATATTTGCTTTAAAGCTGACATGATGTAATTTTCACATTAAGTGTGATTATGTAAGCTATCTAATGAACCAAAAGTATGTACTCAACCAGAATTACTGTTCCCATTGGAGTCGCTTGAGTCACTGGAGTCACTGGAGTCACTGGAGTCACCTGAATCACTTGAGTCACTGGAGTCATCTGAGTCACTGGAGTCACCTGAGTCACTGGAGTCACTGGAGTCACTGGAACCACTGGAGTCACTGGAGTCTTTGGATTCACTGGAGTCTTCGGAGTCACTTGAATCATCTGAGTCACTGGAATCACTGGAGTCATCAGAATCATCAGAATCACTGGAATCGCCTGAGTCACTGGAGTCATCAGAATCATCAGAATCACTGGAATCGCCTGAGTCACTGGAATCATCAGAATCACTGGAATCGCCTGAGTCACTGGAGTCACTGGAATCATCAGAATCACTGGAATCATCAGAGTCACTAGAATCACTGGAGTCACTGGAATCATCAGAGTCGCTAGAATCACTGGAGTCATTGGAATCATCGGAGTCACTAGAATCACTGGAGTCACTGGAATCATCAGAGTCGCTGGAGTCGCTGGAATCATCAGAGTCGCTGGAATCACTGGAATCATCAGAGTCACTGGAATCGCTGGAATCATCAGAGTCACTGGAATCGCTTGAGTCACTGGAATCATCAGAATCACTGGAATCGCTGGAGTCGCTGGAGTCACTGGAATCATCAGAGTCACTGGAATCGCTGGAGTCACTGGAATCATCAGAATCACTGGAATCACTGGAGTCGCTGGAGTCACTGGAATCATCAGAGTCACTGGAGTCATCACTGTCACTGCTATCACTTGAGTCACTGGAGTCACTACTATCACTAGAGCTACTGGAATCACTGCTGTCACTGGAATCACTGCTGTCGCTGGAGTCACTGCTATCGCTGGAATCACTGCTATCACTGGAATCACTGCTATCGCTGGAATCACTGCTATCACTGGAATCACTGCTATCGCTGGAGTCACTGGAGTCACTGGAATCATCAGCTCCGGCACCTACAGAACAACAAGGAAATTTTAGACTATCCTACATTTCAAGGTGGTACTTAGTCATAATGGATGTACATTACATGAGTTTTTGGAAACTGAGCTGTAAGGTTTAAATGTCAGCCCAACAGCAGAGTTGGGGTAAACGAGGAAGGAATCAGCCTGTCACCTGTCTCAGAGATCAAGGTCTACCTGTTTCTTTGACCTTCACATGGAAAGCTCAGTCACTGCCTCAGGAACATGCCACCCAGCTGTACAAGAGCTCAGACAGTGTCCGACCTTCACAGCCTTCTGGATGGCTTGGAGCCTGATGACTCTGACTCCTCGATATCCATGGCAACATCTAGCTGTCACATACAGAAAAGCTGCATGCTCACTGACTACGAATGCCAGCCTCTTTCTTTCACAGTAACAGCTGTGCCTTCAGCTGCCTGGGTCCATAGGCTCTGGAATTCCCTCCCCAAACTCCTCAGCTCGCACCACGCCCCCCGCTCCCCCCCCCCCTCCAACCAACATCTCTTTCTCACTCTCTCACTCTTTTGGATGGTTTCTTTGGTCACTCATCTTAATGTCTTCCCATGTTGGTCAGTGTCAAAAACATAGGTTTGACAATGGCTCCTGAGCTACACTTTCAGGGCTTTTACACTGTTGGAGATGCTATACAAATGCAGCATGTTTCTGCCAGGGTTACCGTAGTAACACTCCAAGTATTCCATATTTCTTCTGCCTGGGTCCAGCGCATTATTCTGCCGTTCACTTCCTTGAACTGCTCACACACTTTGTGATCCTGCTGTGGGCATCACCAGTGATTATTGCCCATCCCTAATGGAGCAGGGGACAGTTAAGAGTCAGTCACATTGCTGTGGGTCTGGAGTCATATGTAGGCCAGACCAGGTAAGGATGGCAGTTTCCTTTCCAAAAGGACATTAAAGAACCAGATGGGGTTCTTATGACAAATCATTAGGTTAGCTTTTTACTTAATACGGACTTCTGTGTTTTTTTAAATGTGATACAAAGTTCACCATCTGCTCTGGGAGTTGAACCCTTGTAGTGCAGAAAATTAGCCCAGGGGCTTCGGATGACGGGCCCCGTGACGTGACTATGAAGCACTGCCCTTCCGTAAGTCCCTGTGAAATTCTTTCACCCACCCCCAACCCACCGACCCCCCTTTGACCTACAGCGCTGTGATGCCACTGGGCAGCTCCCCCCACCATTCTCCCCTCCTTCAGCTGACACCTCTTCGAAGAACAAGCCCATTCTTACATGGTGACCGCCCTGCAGCCCCCCCCAACACGGCATCACTGGGTGAAGGGATATTGGCTTGTGCTCGCTTTCAACTTGCTTCTGTCCAAATATAATGTATGCTGCTACAGACGGGACAGAATGTGTTTGACCCACTGTCCTTGTACCAGTGTTAAAGTACAATTCAGCCAATCCCACTCCGCTCGGCACTTTCTCTGCAGCTTCCTTTCCCATCCTTCCCTGGTTCCCCTTTCTAAGTTTTAATCGAATCTGCTTCACCCCTCCCTCCCATCCCCACCCCACCTTACTTCCAGGCAGCACGTTCCAGATCCTAACAACTCTTGTGGGACAGTACAGTGCCTCTGTGGTTAACACTGCTTCCTCACAGCGCCAGGGACCCGGGTTTGATTCCACCCTCGGGCGACTGTCTGTGTGGAGTTTGCACATTCTCCCGGTGTCTGCGTGGGTTTCCTCCAGGTGCTCCGGTTTCCTCCCACAGTCCAAAGATGTGCAGACTAGGTGGATTGGCCATGCTAAATTGCCCATAGTGTACAGGGATGTGTAGGCTACAGGGGTTCACCATGAGAAAGGCAGGGTCATGGGGATGGAGTGGATCTGGGTAGGGTGCTCTTCAGAGGGTCGGTGTAGACTTGATAGGACAAATGGCCTGCTTCCACACTCTAGGGATTCTATGGTTCTAACTTGCTACAGAAAACAACAATCGCTCATCTCCTGCCTCGCTCGCTCTAAAATTGCATATTCTTTCTGGCCAGAGATTTTGACTTCTCCAGGAGACAGCACTGAATACTGGCACATGCCCTGTCAGTTTCAATGGATGATCAAGGATACGGTTTGGATATTTCGGGGCATCATGTTGTTTGAGAGGGTTCGGAGAAGGTTGTACTCAATGGTATCAGAGTTGAACTGTTAAACTGAATTGCAGTTCCAATAATGAGATGTCTTTAATTCCCCTCAATGGGGGCAACTACAGGATCATCCCATTTCAGCTGGACCAGACTCTTTCCTTCTGTATTCCAACTCTAGTGGAGCCAAACTTCACATCCACCTCCCCCCACTCCTGACTCCCCACCCTTGGAGATTTCCTCACATTAGACCCACAATGGTCTTTCCTGATCAATCCTCAATGTTTGCTGAGATTAATGGCAGAAACCAGTTTTTCATCTCATGGATTAGCCCTTGAATCTCTCAGTCCTCATCACAGACTCTTCCTCAGACTTATTATGCCTGAGGTCTGAGTTATCTCAGGAATCTGTGCTCTCTCTCTCAGTAATCACTGAGCTCCGAAACTCAATTATTTCCAGGGGTGACCAGCCAGGAGACATCTCCATTTCGAACAACACTCCTGCAAGTGTTTTGAGAGCTATTGCTTTTCTGTTACAATTAGAAAAGCCATGACCTGACTCTTGTGAAGAGTACAGAAAAGGAAATGAAAAACACATACCTCCATTCCCGTTGCCATTTCCAGCTCCTTTCCCATGACCATTCTGGTATCCATTGGCATCTCCGGTGCTCAGTCCATTGCCATTTCCTCCATTCCCATTTCCTTTCCCATTGTCATTCCCATTTCCATTACCATTTCCATCCCCATGTCCATTCCCATTTCCATCCCCATTTCCATCCCCGTGTCCATTCCCATATCCATTCCCATGTCCATTCCCATTTCCATCCCCGTGTCCATTCCCATATCCATTCCCATGTCCATTTCCATTGCCATTTCTGTCTCCATTCCCGTTTCCATTGCCATTGCCGTTCCCGTATCCATTCACGTCTCCATTTCCGTGCCCATTCCAGTATCCATTACCGTCTCCATTCCCATGTCCTTTCCCATATCCATTTCCGTATCCGTCCCCGTATCCATTCTCATATCCATTTCCGTGTCCGTTTCCAACTTCATTCATGCGCCCATTCCCAGCCCCATGGCCATTTCCATTCCAATCACCATTTCCGTTGGCCTCTGAAATAGAAGAGGACATCATTTTGGAATTGTAGGCTATGTAAATGCCAGCAGCACAGTATTTTGTAAATTCATGGCAAGTGTTTGGGGATGCATTGTTCTGCCATTGCCTGCAAGCTCAGGACATGTCAGCACCACATTGGCCATTGCCTTTAGCTGGCAAGGTCTTGTTCACACACCCAATGCCAAGTCATGTCTTAATAACTGATTCCAAAGATACTTTGAGAAAAGTAATTGTGTGCACTCACCATTGCTGTCACTGTCATCACTGTCGCTGCTTTCATCTGCGTCCCCATTTCCGTAACCATTGCCATAGCCATTGTCATAACCATTGTCATGTCCATTACTGTATCCATTATCATAACCATTGCCGTAACCATTGCCGTAACCATTGTCGTAACCGTTGCCGTAACCATTGCCGTAACCGTTGCCGTATGTGTTGTCATAGCCATTCCCGTACCCATTGCCATACCAATTGTACCCGTTACCATATCCTTTGCCATACTCATCGCTGTTGTCGCTGTTGCCACCGTTCCTGCCCCACTCGCGGCTATTGCTCTCGGCACTGCGCCGAGCCACAGCATGTCCAAGGTCTGAAATCAAACACAGGTACGTGTTAGAGATGTGGGTCCAACATGTGTGGCTAGCTTTCCACAGCCTTGTGGCCCCACCAGAGCCAGGTGATCCAGTTACAATCCAGTGTTACTGGTTAACCACAACCTCAATCAATGAGTAGCATGATCTGCAACTCACTTTTGATTGTTGCTGGCTATGGATTCTGGGCTGTTACTAGCACTGTCCAGAGAAAGGTTCCCTTGGCTGATCCCAGGGATGGATGGACTGTCTTATCTGGAGAGGTTGAGTAGGTTGGGCCTGTACTCATTGGAGTTTAGAAGAATGAGAGACCACCTTATTGAAACAGATAAGATTGACAGGGGCTCTGACAGGGTAGAAGCTAAGAGCAGGAGTCTAGGACCAGAGGGCATCATCAGCGTAAGTAGTTACCCAGTTAAATCAGAGATGAGGAATTTCTCCTCTCAGAGGGGAATGAATCTGTGGAATTCTTTACTGCAGACCGCTGTAGAGGTTAGGTCGAGGCTGTGAGAGAGAGAGGCTTTTAATGGATTAGGGAATCAAGGATTAAAGGGAAAAGGCAGGAAAGTGGAGTCAAGGATGGTCAGATCAGCGATAGTCTCAGTGAATGGTAGTGCAGACTCAGTGGGCTGAATGGCCTGCTTCTGCTTCTACATCTCAAGTCATTACAGTGTTGGATCACAATGATCCATTATCCCAGGAAAATCTAATGTGTGTGTAATCATACAAACATAATCCTGGAGTTTAGATAATTGAGATTTTGATCTGAGTTAGGTTTTCAAAATGATCAAAGAACTAAACAGGAACAATAGCAAAATAAACCCTTTTTTCAGACAAAGATTCCAAAGTAAGAGCGTTATCACATTAAAATGAGGCAAATATTTAGCCGTGAATTCAGGATGTTCTTCCCATAGAGTGGGATCTGAGAATCTGGACCCTGCTCCTCCAAAAGAAAATTGCTGATTGTGAAGAGGGAGGTGGAGCTTACAATATCTGAATCGGTAGCTCTGTGATTGACCTGGGTATAGAAGGTAATCGAACAAAGGAAAATGAGATACAGCAAAGTCCTATCTAACTCTTTGTTTATATTCACTTGTGGGAAGTGGGAGCCACTGGCTTGGCTAGCACTTATTGTCTATCTTTAAAATGGTGAGGGGGGACAGGTTCTGTGGGCTGAATAGTCTCCTTCTGTTCTAATGTTAAGATCCTGCTACAAGGATTCTGGGCGGTACGGTGGCTCAGTGGTTCGCACGGCTGCCTCACAGCGCCAGGGGCCAGGGTTTGATTCCACCCTCAGGCAACTGTCTGTGTGGAGTTTGCACATTCTCCCCGTGTATCCCACAGTGCAAAGATGTGCAGGTTAGCATGGATTGGCCATGGGAAATGCAGGGTCTCTGGGTGGGACAGGCTTTGGAGGGTTGTTGTGGACTTGATGGGCCAAATGGCCTGCTTTCACACTGTAGGGATTCCATGATTTCTTTTGTTTTTTGCTTTTTCAATTGTTCACTTTAGGAGAGAGAAAGGCAACATTTCAGACCCTTCCCACCATCACTCTCAGACTTTCTCCTCATCACTCTCAGACCCTCCTCCCAACACTTCCAGTACCTCTCCCCCTCTATCATTCTCAGACCCTTTCCTCCTCTGTCACTTTCAGACCCTCTTCCCCAATCTCGGGATCACACTCCCAGATCTTTAATTTGTTTTAAATCAAAGTGTTTTGATCCCACAATGTGATGCTGATAAATGAATCACTCATGCTATATGTGTGTGTGTGTGTGTGTGAGTGTGTGTGTGTGTGTGTG
>JAHRHZ010000008.1:19652246-19662336 GCA_024137785.1 Ginglymostoma cirratum | reverse complement strand
CTGTCGGAGGTTCGGTCGTGTTTTCCCTGTTATCTTGGTGCCATTATAATTCCATAACATACAGCACTTAAACAGCATTTCTGATCATTGCCTGGTCCCTGTTTGTGAGATGTTGCTGTGTACACCTTGATCTTTGTATTTCACACATCTGTGACCGTCACAGAAAGTCCTCATCCGACTCCCAGCGCCTTGAGACCCATAACCTTTCTTTCCAGTACCTGGCCAAGATCAGTTCAATTCGCACCTTCATGTTCTGGTGACAATAGCCTTAAGATCACATTAACATAGGCAGCTCGGAACAATTAAAGTTGTAGAATTGTGGTGTTGTGCAGCAGTCCAACCTGTCCATGCCGACCAGATTCCCGAATTGATCTAGTCCCATTTGCCAGCATTTGGCCCATATCCCTCTAAACCCTTCCTATTCATCTACCCATCCAGGTGCCTTTCAAATGTTGTAATTGTACCAGCCTCCACCACTTCCACTGGCAGTTCATTCCATATACGCACCACCCTCTGTGTGAAAAAGCTGCCCCTTCGGTCCCCTACCCTGGGGAAAGGACCTTGTCCATTCCCTCTATCCATGCTGCTCATGATTGTGTAAACCTCTATAAGGTCACCCGTTCGCATCCGATGGTCCAGGGCAAATCGCCCCAGCCTATTCAGTCTCTCCCTACATGTCGAACCCAGCATCCCTGGCAACATCCTTGTAAATGTTTTCTGAACCCTTTTAAGTTTTGCGACACCTTTCCTGTAGCAGGGAGACCAGAATTGTTGCTCCATAACAGTTGCAGATGGTTAGAATGTGACCTGCTTTGCTGAGTGAGTGAGCAAGTGGATTTGGAAAGATTCAGTAATGCCTTGTTCTTGAGCATTTGTCCTCCTGCTGAAGGCACAGGAAACAATTACAACTTATTTTGTTGTGGTTTCCTCATCTGTAATTTATTTCCACAAGCTGCAAGGCCCTTTTCTCTTCCTGAGGAGTTTGCCAACCTGAGATGATGTGCCTCGGTTCAGACATTGTGTTTTCCACTGGGCCCTGCTGGAGAGTGAGAGAGAGAGAGATGCCCCGATGCTAGAGTCTGTCTGGCTGAGAAATGACAGTGTCTGCAGCTGCCTGTATGAGGACAAAGTTATAAATACCGAGCTGCCTCAGTCAGTAACTGTGTGCTGCAAAACCGACTGGCATTGGTGCAGCTTCTGACCATCTGTCAGAAAACAAGAGGGGATCAGATATTTTGTGAGTATATCTCAGGAACATAACATGCAACGTCTTCGCATCTCTTCGGATGTTTTTGATTTTTAATCATTTATCGGATATGAGTGTGACTGACTGGGCCCACCATTTATTGCCTGTCGCTAGTTGCCCCTTGAGAAGGTGGGGGTGAGCTGCCTTCTCAAACTGCTGCAGTCCTCCTGCTGTAGGTTGACCCACAATGCCCTTAGGGAGGGAATTCTAGGATTTTAACCCAGCGACACTGAAGGAACGGCGATATATTTCCAAGTCAGGATGGTCAGAAGCGCCTTTTACTAGTTCCTTCTGAGCTACAGAGTTACCCAGCAATTCTTCAATTATACAATTCACATCATTATCTTCAAATCTTTCAAATCCCTTCATTCCCAGGCCCAAACAAGCCCCCGCCCCACATTAGCACTGCACTCCTTCAACTCTGGAATTCCTTCCCTAAACCTCTCCTCCCTTCTCTCTCTCTAAACCTCTCCTTCCTTCTCTGTCTCTAAACCTCTCCTCCCTTCTCACTTACTCTCTCTCTAAACCCTTGCTCCTTTCTCTCTCTCTCTCCTCCTTCTCCTCCTTTATGATGGTCCTTAAAATCTACCTCTTTCACTGACCTTTATGACCCAGTGACTCTTGGGCTCTGTGTATTTGTCCTTATGAAACCCATTGACTGTGGGATGGCAGGGTGACTTCAGTGAAGAGACCCCTGCTCCCCTAGGCCCAGCCAGAACAGAGGCACGGCCCCAGGGAAACAGGAGCACCCTCGCAGGGTGCAGGCCTTTCTGAAGAGCCTGGGCTCCCCAAGAGGATGGCTGGAGTTTGGGGGAGGTAGGGGCCTGAATTCACAGAGGAGTTGCAGGGCCAGGAATAGGCCACAGGAGCAGCAGTTAGTCGTCGATGTTGCCGGTGACCGGGTAACGGGGTAATCTTACCCAGTTCATGCTGCGCTCGATTCTCAACACCGTCCTCTTTCTCAATCCAAGCACAGCTTGGGGCTCCAGCTTCCAGGAAGGGTAGGCCAAAGAGGCTGGTCCTGAATCCCTCTGGACCAGAGAAAGGATCAGACCCAACACTGTTGGCACCTTGGAGCATCCGGTGTCTCCCCAAGGGATCTGAGTTGCTGACTTCCCTGGTTGTATTCTGGAGTTATAGCTACTGATAGGAGAGGCTGCACCTTCCTCTGCATCGAACGGTTAACCAGAAACCACTCTGAACATCTGCCGTTGGTGAACTTTGGAAGGATTTATAAAGTGACCGTCAACCTGTTTGACCGTGCCATAGAATCATAGAATCCCTACCGTATGGAAACAGGCCATTCAGCCCAACAAGTCCAGACCACCCCTCTGACCATTCACGTCTTCAGGACACCTCAAAGTGCTTTATGAGAACTACAGCACTTTGGGAAATGTTACATCCCACCTAAAAGTGAAGACACAGAGCAAAGCGCTGTGAGCATGGACCCTCCGACAGTGCCCGCTCCCTCAGTACTGACCCTCCGACAGTGTGGCACTCCCTCAGTAATGACCCTCCGACCGTGCAGCACTCCCTCAGTACTGACCCTCTGACAGTGCAGCGCTCCCTCAGTACTGACCCTCCGACAGTGCGGCCCTACGTCAGCACTGACCCTCCGACAGTGCAGCGCTCCCTCAGCACTGACCGTCCGACACTGCGCACTCCCTCAGCACTGACCCTCCGACACTGCGCACTCCCTCAGTACTGACCCTCCGACAGTGCGGTACTCCCTCAGCACTGACCCTCAGACAGTGTGGCACTCCCTCAGCACTGACCCTCCGACAGTGTGGCACTCCCTCAGTACTGACCCTCCGACAGTGCGGTACTCCCTCAGCACTGACCCTCCGACAGTGCGGTACTCCCTCAGCACTGACCCTCCGACAGTGCGACACTCCCTCAGCACTGACCCTCCGACAGTGTGGCACTCCCTCAGCACTGACCCTCCAACAGTGCGACACTCCCTCAGCACTGACCCTCCAACAGTGCGGCAGGGTCTCAGTACTGACCCTCTGACAGTGCGGCGCTCCCTCAGCACTGACCCTCCGACAGTGCGGTGCTCCCTCAGCACTGATCCTCCGACAGTGCGGCGCTCCCTCAGTACTGACCCTCCGACAGTGCGGCGCTCCCTCAGTATTGCAGTGTGAGTATCACAGTGCAATATTGAGGTCGTGCGCTAACTCTCTGGAGTCAGAACTGATGCCACAACATTGTGAGTCCTCAATGAGAGAGTCTTACACTGACATGTTGTGAAATGTGGGTCATCTATCTACTTCCACATTCCTGCACGGAGCTGGGCCTCCTGTAATTACAGCCAGCTGGACAGAATTCCAGGCTACACTCGGCATTTTCTCCTCAACTTGGGGGCCATGGGAGCCAGAGGTTACTACAAGCAGCATAAAGAGACAGAAAGCCCAGTGGGAGGCTTGTGTTAACTCTGTACCCAGTACTACATCCCCTATGCACGTTCTCCCTTAGGTATATACATCCTGTAAACAGGCTTACATCAGCCTGCTCAGATAGGGTATAAAACCTGTCGGGGTAGGTGAGGCTTGATGCCAGACCTTCAAGCCCAGAGGTATGGACACTAAAACTGCAGCGCAGGAGCCCTTCTGTCAGGTGGCCTCTAACTGCGACTCACATATCATGTAACCAAATGAAAATGAAGGCAGGTTTGTTTTAACATTCCAGCCCAGAACACACTTTCTCAGTGGGAAGTGTTGCAAATCCTCTGCCTGCGTCAAATATGCCCCATTGAAAAAAAATTATCTGTAGCAGCGAGCGAGTTAAATCTCTCTGTTCAGTTTGTGTTGGCAGAGGCGATGACTGATTGAAATTCAGTGTTTGGTAAATCTCAGGCCCTGTAAATGGACAGTTTTGAAATGTAATTGGTGCATTCCCTGGGGTGAGATTTGGGGGGTGCAGGCAAAGCCCCTGCCTCTCGACCGTAAGTTTCAGGGAACTCAAGTAGGGAATTAGGAGGGCAAGAACGTGTCATGAAATGACCTTGGCAAGTAGGGTCAAAGGCAATCTTGAGGCATTCTATACATACATTAAAAACACGAGGACAGCTAGGGAGAAAGTAGGATAAAGGTGAGAACTTGTGCTTGGAGGCAGAGAATGTGGCCAAGATCCTAAATGCGTATTTTGCGTTGGTATTCACCCAGGAGAAGGATATGGAGGATTGTGTGATTAGTGTGGAGCATGTTAATATGCTAGGGCATTTTGGGATCAAGAAAGAAGTGTTATTAGATCCCTTGAAGAACGTTAAGGTGGATAAGTCCCCAGGGCCTGATGGAATCTATCCCAGGTTATTGAGAGAACCAAGAGAGGAAATTGCTGGGGACTTGACAAAAATCTTTGTATCCTCGCTAGCCACTGGAAAGGTCCAGGGAGACTGGCAAGTAGCTAATGTTGTTCCTCTTTACAAGAAGGGAAACAGGGATAATCCAGGAAACGATAGACCAGTGAGTCTCACATCAGTGGTTGGGAAGCTATTGTAGAGAATTCTTAGGGATAGAATTTACGAGCATTTGGAAAAGCATGGCTTTGTACAGGGCAGGTCATGCCTTTCTAACTTGATTGAATTATTCAAGGAGGTGATAAACCTAATAGATGAGGGTAGAGCAGCGGATGCTGTCTACATGGATTTTACTAAGGCTTTCAACAAGGTCCCTCATGGTAGGCTCATCCAGAAGGTTAAGATACATGGGATCCACAGTAACTTGGCCGCGTGGATTCGGAAATGGCTTGTCCATAGAGGGCAGAGTGTAGTGGTGGAAGGGTGTTTTTCGGCATGGAGGTCCATGACCAGTGGTGTTCCACAGAGATCGAGATTGGGAGCTCTGCTGTTTGTGATACATATAAATGACTTGGATGAAAATGTAGATGGGTGGCTTATCAAGTTTGCAGAAGACACAAGGATCGGCAGAGCTTTGGGTAGTGTAGAAGGTTGTTAAAGGATACAGCAGGATATAGACCAGTTGCAGATATGCACGGAGAAATGGCAGATGGAGTTTAATCCAGGTAAATGTGAGGTAATGCACTTTGCGGGATCAAATGTTGAGGAATAGTTTATAGTTAATGGCAGAACTCTTAACAGTATTGATGTACAGAGGGGTCTTGGTATTCAAGTCCATAGCTCCCTGAAAGTTGCCACACAGGTATATAGGGTGGTAAAGAAGGCCTTGTGTTTATTGGTTGGGGCATTGAGTACAAGAGTCTGGATGTCAAGTTGCAGCTTTATAAGGCTTTGGTTAGGCCACTCTTAGAGTATTGTGTTCAGTTCTGGTCATCACATTACAGGGAGGATGTGGAGGTTTTTGACAGGGTATAGAAGAGGTTTCCCAGGATGCTGCCTGGATTAGAGGGTATGAGCTATGAGGAGAGGCTAGAAAAACTCAGGTTGTCTTTCTCTGGAGCGATGGAGGCTGAGGGGAGACTTGATAAAAATCTATAAAACTATGAGATGCATAGATAGGGTTGACAGCAAGAATCCTTTTCCCAGAGTTGAAATGTCTAATACTAAGGGGAATTCATTTAAGGTGAGAGAGGGAAAGTTTAAAGGAGATGTGAGGGGGGCAAGTTTTCTACACAGAGAGCGATAGGAGTGTGCAATGTGTTGCCAGGGGTGATGGTGGAGGCAGATATGACAGGGATGTTTAAGGGGCTTCTAGATATGCTCATGAATAAACAAGGAATGGAGGGATACGGACCATGGGCAGGCTGAAGGGATTAGTTTCATTTGGTGTCATGTTTGGCACAACATGGTGGGCCGAAGGGCCCGTTCCCGTGCTGTACTAGTCTATGTTTTATGAATCCCACTCCAGACAAGAAAGTTGTGTTCATGTCTACCCTCGGGCGACTGTCTGTGTGCAGTTTGCACATTCTCCCCCTGTCTGTGTGGGTTCCCTCCGGGTGCTCTGGTTTCCTCCCACAGTCTAAAGATGTGCAGTGTAGGTGGATTGGCCATGCTAAATTACCCACAGTGTTCAGGGATGTTTAGGTGGCGTGGGTTAGACAAGGGAAATACAGGGGAATGGGTCTGGGTGGGATGCTCTTCAGGGCACTGGGTGATATCAAGGAGTTTATTTACACATCTGAGACAGCTGATTGATTGATGCTGTTCAGTGTCTCCAGCCATCGCAATGCAGTGAGGTTTCATCAGTGCAGTCACAGAGCTGTTGGGTGGCAATGATCTGTCATGGCCTTCTAGTGAACACAGGCCTCCGCATGGCTTTGCTCCTTCAATAAATGCAGTCAACCTTTCCTCATGTGGAGGAGTTGACAGTGAAGTTCCTCAATATGACCTTGTTCACCCAGTACTGTTCCTGTCTATTGCCCTCTTCCCTTTCCCGGGAACTGGAGTGGTTGATTCAGGCATTGATGTATATGAATTCGAAGCATGGACCGGCCACTCAGCCCTTCAGCCTGCTCCATCATTCAATCAGATCCATTCAATCTGATTATTTTACATTTCCATTTTGCCCTGATAGCTTTCACTGTCTCACTTCACAAGCATCTAGTTCCGTGTCTGTTCCACCCCATTCAGTGAAATGTTACATGTTATAATCCCACCTGATGTTACTTCTGTACAAGTCAGATTTCAGAATGAAATCTGGCTTGATGGATCATATTTTGTTTTCTCTTAATTTAATGAGTGATCTTTCACTGAAGAATAAGCACAAAATACTGCAGGTATCCTTTTATCAATAAAACTGAATCTTATTACACAGAAGAAATAAAAGCCAAATCAAAAACCAATATATCCAAACATAGCACAGTTTGAAAGGTTTGAAAACACACAGTAAGACATAATCTCTCTTATTCCTTTCACCTATCACCTTGCAGTTAATCCAGAGAAACTTTTCTTTCCCTAACCAATCGGGAGACTTGCTTCTTTTCAATTTCAGTCCCATTTGCTGTGAAATCTCATTGAATCCTCACTCAATGTGGACTTTCTCACTCTTTTATTAATGTCCAGACTTCTAACAAACTCTCCTGGTCTAGAAATTTCACAAACTAAATTCTTTCTCAGAGGTAACTTATTTTCCTAAACATTCCCTTTTCCTCGTGTGACCCCAGTCAGCTCTCCTTTGAAATACCCAAATCTTTCCCATCTCCATGTTTTTCTGAACTAAAATCAATCTTACATTGTGCAAAACCCAGAAGCAAGTTGATGTCTTTCAATGTTTTCTCCCTCCTGTCATAACGCCCCACAAAATTAACAAGCTCCTACTAACCCTCCCAGAGACACTGATTTAAAACATGATTGCAGAAAAACTAACCTAGTAATGTTTAAACCCTTTCTCAAAAATAGTTCAACACATATAGCAATTGAAACCAGGAGCATCTCATTGATTATGAGAGCCTTGATTGGGGTTGTTAACCTAGATCAATCAGGGAGCCCTGGCTGACCAATGTAAATAGGAAATTTACAGTGTCTCCTCACTTCCGGGACTGACTCCGAGGTCAGCCAGTGTGCTATGCACAAATACATAAAGGGTGACTTGGTGATGGGCTACTGGCCTCTGTGCAGTTATTTCAACACCCATATGCCACCAGTTTAAAATCCACACTCAAAACAAAATTGTATTTGTGTATATAAATCACATCCCATGCATTCCTCCTGTAAAATTGAATCACACACTCCTTGTACAGTCCACCCTCTATTATAACCCTCAAAGTCATTCCAAAAAAACTCCCAGGTGTTTGAACAAGGTTTTTCCCATTTTTGTTTCCACATTTTATTGACATTTGGCCAAGCAGTAGTTTGCTAGCCACCTGGACGGATGCCCATTCTCAGGAAAGGAGTTACACTCATTGGGAACCCAGTGAGAATAGAGCAGAATAGGATTGTCACTGCCTGCTGCTGGTCTTCCTTTACTGATTGACTTGCAAGGCAGCAACAGAGAAACAGAGCAACTTTGGAAATTGAGGGTTGTCAACTGAATCTGTTTCCTGTGGTGCTCACAAACTATCCATCATCCACCCGGTCAACAGATGCTGTGGTTCAACTGGGACCAGAATCCAGTGGAACAGGAGCCAGGGCTGGAAAAGGAGACAAGCTTCATGCATTAGATTCGGATGGAACACAAGCTATCAAAATCTTCTGGAAGTATAGAATGCAAAAGAGCAGGAATTCAAACTGTCTCTGGCTGCACCAGTAGTTTTTCCAAAAGCACTTTCCCTGAACCAAGTTTGTAGAAATGCATGTGCCTGGTGGGTTTACCCTGAGAGGTGTGTCACTGTTTATTCAAAGAGGACTACATGACATCACTGGTAAGGAGACAATGGTATAATCTCATTATCCACATCCTTTTGGTTGAACCCTTACTTAAAAAGACTTTTGTCCTTTCAACTTACAGCTGTAGGTGCTATTTATAAAGCAAGAAAACAGTTTAAAATAATCACTGATATCATGTGCAATCTATTGTGGTGATTAGAATGAATGCACCAACTGCACAGTGAGATTCCAAACAAGCAATGGATAGCTTCTTTCTCCAAACCTGGGAGAACAAAAATTGAAATCATATACTCGATCGACTTTTCTGAACAAATCACTTTTTAATTTTTTTTCCCTGTTTTCTGAAAGTGGAGACTTTTATTCAGGTTTTCATTCCCCTCAACCGAGCCCTCAACCTGTTGTAACTGTTTGACTGTGAGCGTTGTAACTGTTTGACTGTGAGCGTTGTAACTGTCTGACTGTGAGCGTTGTATCTGTTTGACTGTGAGCATTGTATCTGTTTGACTGTGAGCATTGTATCTGTTTGACTGTGAGCATTGTAACTGTCTGACTGTGAGCGTTGTAACTGTCTGACTGTGAGCGTTGTAACTGTTTGTGAGCATTGTAACTGTTTTACTGTGAGCGTTGTAACTGTCTGACTGTGAGCGTTGTAACTGTTTTACTGTGAGCATTGTATCTGTTTGACTATGAGCATTGTAACTGTCTGACTGTGAGCGTTGTAACTGTTTGACTGTGAGCATTGTAACTGTCTGTGAGCATTGTAACTGTCTGACTGTGAGCGTTGTAACTGTTTGACTGTGAACATTGTAACTGTCTGACTGTGAGCGTTGTAATTGTTTGTGAGCGTTCTAACTGTCTGACTGTGAGCGTTGTAACTGTCTGTGAGCGTTGCAACTGTCTGACTGTGAGCGTTGTAACTGTTTGACTGTGAGCATTGTAACTGTTTGACTGTGAGCATTGTAACTGTCTGACAGTGAGCGTTGTAACTGTCTGACTGTGAGCATTGTAACTGTCTGACTGTGAGCAGTGTAACTGTCTGACTGTGAGCGTTGTAACTGTTTGACCGTGAGCATTGTAACTGTTTGACTGTGAGCATTGTAACTGTCTGACTGTGAGCGTTGTAACTGTCTGTGAGCGTTGCAACTGTCTGACTGTGAGCGTTGTAACTGTTTGACTGTGAGCATTGTAACTGTTTGACTGTGAGCATTGTAACTGTCTGACAGTGAGCGTTGTAACTGTCTGACTGTGAGCATTGTAACTGTCTGACTGTGAGCATTGTAACTGTCTGACTGTGAGCGTTGTAACTGTTTGACCGTGAGCATTGTAACTGTCTGACTGTGAGCGTTGTAACTGTCTGACTGTGAGCATTGTAACTGTCTGACTGTGAGCGTTGTAACTGTTTGACTGTGAGCATTGTAACTGTCTGACTGTGAGCATTGTAACTGTCTGACTGTGAGCATTGTAACTGTTTGTGAGCATTGTAACTGTTTGACAGTGAGCATTGTAACTGTCTGACTGTGAGCGTTGTAACTGTTTGTGAGATTTGTAACTGTTTGTGAGCATTGTAACTGTTTGACTGTGAGCGTTGTAACTGTTTGTGA
>JAHRHZ010000008.1:19614139-19627246 GCA_024137785.1 Ginglymostoma cirratum | reverse complement strand
CGCCGCACTGTCGGAGGGTCAGTGCTGAGGGAGTGCCCCACTGTCGGAGGGTCAGTGCTGAGGGAGCGCCGCACTGTCACAGGGGCAGTGCTGAGGGAGCGCCGCACTGTCACAGGGTCAGTGCTGAGGGAGCGCCGCACTGTCGGAGGGTCAGTGCTGAGGGAGCACTGCAATGTCGGAGGGTCAGTGCTGAGGGAGTGGGCACTGTCGGAGGGTCAGTGCTGAGGGAGCGCCGCACTGTCGGAGGGTCAGTGCTGAGGGAGCGCCGCACTGTTGGAGGGTCAGTGCTGAGGGAGTGCTGCACTTCATCAGAAGGGTCTAGGCCTGAAACGTCAAGCTTTCCTTCTCCTATGATGCTGCTTGGCCTGCTGTGTTCATCCAGCTCCACACCTTGTTATCTCGGATTCTCCAGCATCTGCAGTACCTATTATCTCTCGGCTTCAATTGATAGTTTGTTTTAGTTCACTGGTGGGCACTGGGCACTGCTGGCTGGACTCCCCCTTTATTACCTGTCCCTAGATGCTCCTTTGATGGTGGTGGGTTGCGCTGCCTTCTCAAACCATTACAGTCTGTCTGCTCTGTGTTGTCCTCCAATACCCTTAGCTGGGGAATTCCAGGATTTTAATCCAGTGGCACTGAATGAATGGTGATATATTTCCAAGTCAGGTTAATGAGCGACTCGGAGGGGAGATTGCGGGAGGTTGTGGTCCCACGTCTGGGCAATAACTGTCCTTCAATCACCTTCATTTGTGAGGAATCTGTTTGTTCACTGTCTCCTGATGTTTGTGGGATCTTGCTGTGTGTGGAATGGTTGCCACACCTCTTCACTGCTAATGGTGACAACAAAGCTTAGTTCATTGGATGTGAACGCATTGGAGTGGATCCTGCTCCCAAATCCTCTCTCTCTCAGCTTTTTTGAACCTTTCCCATGTGCCTTGATGTATCTGAAATTCTCCTTGTCTTTTCAAGCTCAGGCAATTTCTTGCTGGTTTCCTAACATTGAAGAAATCTGAGGCATCAATACAATCGCAACGTTCTGTGGATGCCAGAATTCTCAGAGGAAACTATAAAAATGCTAAAACATTCAGCGGCCTGGGGAACGTCTGCAAACAGAGTGTCTACCTGCTGCAGATCGTTTCTTCAGAATAATGTTCCTGTTCTGGTAACTATCCATCAATCTGGTCCCTTGACCTGGTTTCTCTCTCTGCAGACTCTGTCTGAATGCTGAGTATATCCAGCATTTTCTGTTTTTAGTTACAAAAATTCTAAGCTCTACACACAAAGGGTGGGAGAGATGTGGAAGTGGATGCTCGATCTGTGTAAAGTGTTAAATCAGAGATGGATAAGTTATTGTTCAGCAAAGGCATTAAGAGGGTCAGTACAGACTTATTAGGCTGAATGGCCTCTGTCTGCACTGTAGGCAATCTGTGACTTAGGCAAAAGACAGGTATAGAATCCCCACAATGTGGAAACAGGCCATTCAGCCCAACAAGTCACACTGACCCTCTGAAAGGCATCTCACCCAGAGCTATACCCTTACCCTATCCCCGTAACCCTGCATTTCCCAAGGCTGACCCACCTAGCCTATGCATCCCTGGACACAATGGGGCAATTTAGCCTAGGCAATCCACCCTAACCTACACATCTTTGGACTGTGGGAAGAAACACACAAAGACACAGGGAGAACGTCGAAACTCCATACAGACAGAGGGTGGGATCAAACCCAGGTCCCTCATGCTGTGAGGCAGCAGTGTGAGCCACTGTGCCACCCAAGCATGTGGAGTTAGGCCACAGATCAGACAAGACCTGAATGAATGGCAGTGCAGAGGGGCTGAATGGCCTACTCTTGTTCCTATGAAGTAGTTGAGATGATCAACTGTCTGTCTGTCCACAGTAAACCATTCTTGTACCATGTTTTATTTGCAGTGTTTTTAAACGATTTGCTGGACAGGGCTGGAAGCTGCTGGGGCAGTAAAAGTTTCACTGTGTTTAACTGTGCCTTGTAAACATGACAACAGAAGGAGCAAGAGTTAGGGGTGGACCATCAGCCCCTCAGACCTGGTCTGGTGATCATTCTGTAACAACTCCAGCTCCCTTACCCTCTCCCTACATTCTTTGATTTCTTAAGTGCCCTGAGCCTACTGTGCTGCTCAATTCAATATGAATATGGCCCAGGTTCTGATATCACAAAGCAGAAGTGGGTGCTGTCTCCATCATCAGAATGGCGCCTGGGCTGGGCCGATTCCACGATGGAGAGACGCTGAATAGGCTGGGTTACTTTCCTTAGTTCAGAGAAAGCCGAAGGGGAGGAGCATGATTGAGATGTAAAACTACGAGGGGCATAGTCTGGGTAAATAGGGAGAAACCTTCCCCTTTAGTTGAGGAGTCAATAAGCAGGGAGCACAGTTTAAGTCAGCAGCAACAGGCTTAGAGGGAATTTAAGGAAAGTTTTTTTTCGCCCAGAGGGTGGTGAGTATCTGGAACTCGCTGCCTGGGAGTGTGGTCGAAGCAGGAACGTTGAAGAGGGATTCAGATGAGCACTCAAATTGCATTGTGTAATAGTCTACAGGCCATTGTGTTGGAAAGTAGGTTTAGAATAGGTAAATGCTTATTAACCAGTGTAGATATGGTGTGCTGAAGGGCCTGTCACCAAGACTCTGTGTGACTATCTTCAGCAGGGACCAGACCGGACTTGCCCACACCCTGCACCATCTCAGTTCAACATCATGTCCTGCTAACCCTTGCTATTTTTCTGCCTCTCGCTGAGCACTGCCCTGAGTGAACAGGCCATTCCAAACTCCATGGTCTAGTGTGGCTCTGTCCCAAAGCAGCAGGCTGAGCAGCGCCAACACAGACAGGTTTTGGCAGCTGACTTTGTTCCAAAGTCCAGCAGAGACTGGAGACTTTGACATGATTCTTTCCCGAATGGAAACAGGTTGATGGTCGGGAGGGTGCAGGCTGGGAAATATTCTGCGAACTTTATATGTGAAGCGATCACATGAATTGTCAGCGTGTTTCCGATATAATAACTGCTTCATCTGGAAATAAACAAGAACACATGTTATCCGAAAGTTAGATTCTCCACTCATCATCAAAGCAGTGCAGAGCAGGGAGGGTGCAGGCTGCAGAGTGGGGTCACGGTGTAAATGAGCATTCTTCACTTCTGTCTTGAAGGTGCTGAGCTTTTCACAGACATCAGCAACTTCCTGGCAAAGGGCACAATCGCTGCCAAGGGCCAACTCCTTCTAATCTCCACACGTATACATTCGGAGCTCAGAGAGCCAGGCTCAGGCAGCTCGTCTGTCTCAGTGTTACAGTAGGCACTGCCTTCTCCTGGTTACCCCTTGCTGCTGAGACACCAGGAAGCTGCTGATCTGTGTGACCCGGTGTCTCCAACTCCAGTAGAGAAACCAGAGTTGTGTTCTAAGAGATGTGTGTTTAATCGCAGTCACAGATTACACACAAAGACCCTCAGAGCTAAGGCCACATGGCTACAGCAAGCCAGCCAATGCACTAAGTGCACTAAAAGGAGGCAAACATTGCTGGGAGTGTGGTACAGACTGTCAAACAGTCAGGGACTGATTGGCATGTTGCTACACCTCAGGGAAGTGTAAAAGTTATAGGGCAATAATAGGTGGCAATTTCGACTTCCCCAACATTAAGTGCGATGGGCAAAGTGTGAAGAGTCTTGGGCAGTGTGAATTTCTTCAAATCTATCCAGGAGAGCTTCTAGAGCCAGCATCTAGGCTGTCCTGCAAGATAGGGGCTGGTGCTGGACGTAATTTTAGGGAAACAAAGCTGGGCAGGTGACAAAAGAGTTAGTGGGAGAGCACTTCAGTAATAGTGAGCATAACACAGTAAGACTTAAAGTAGATGGAAAAGGACAAAGATGGACCAGAAATAAAGGTACTGATCTGGAGGGAGGCCTTTTTAATATGAAAAGACAGGATCTGGTCAAAGTGGATTTGTTGGAAAATCTACACTGGAGCAACGAATATCTATCAAAAAGGAAACAGTGAGAGTTCACAGTCAATGTATTCCTATACAAGTGAAATCTAGAGAACCCTCAATCTTGAGGAATGCGTATTTTGGATAAGGACAACCAGGGAAACTAATTGCAGTTACTTGAAACATTGGAGATCCCGGGGGTGTGTAGGAAGAGCAAAGGATTACTGCAAAAGAAATTAGGAAATTGAATGGGGGAGGGGCATGGAAAACACAGGCAGGTTAGCTAAAGGAAAATCTAAATATATTTTGTAAATATATTAGGAGTGAGAGGGTAACCAAGGAAACAGTGGGACCAAAGTGGCAACCTGTGTATACAGACAGAAGATGTAGGTGAAGATTTAAATAGGTCACTTGCATCTGTATTCACTGTAGAGAAGGTTGATATTTGTATCAAAGTCATGGAAAAGGAGTATGATATACTTGAACAAATTGAGATGGAGGAGCTGTTAGCGGTTTAGCAGACTCCTCAGGCCCAGCTGCGATATATTCCATACTGCTGTGGGAAGCGAGGAGGAAATTGCAGGGGCTTTGAAATTAATTTTCAAATCCTCACTGGACAGAGTGGTGCCAGACAATTGGAGGATAGCTTGTTCAAGCAGGGTGGTGTAGATAAATCAGAGATCCATAGGCCAGTGAGTTGAACATAAGTGGTAGCAAGACTCTTGAAAAGAAATTCTGAGGGACATAATTAATCTCTACTTGGAGAGTCAAAGATTAATCAAACATGACTTTATTCAGGGGGAAATCATGTCTGATAGATTTGGTTCAGTATTTTGTGGAGGTGACTGGATGTGTGTATGAGGGTTGTGCAGTGGATGTAGTCTACTGGACTTTGGTTAGGCTTTTGCCGAAGGTCTCACATGGGAGACTGGTCAATAAAGCAAGAGCCCATGGGATCCAGGGCAGTTTGGCAAATTGGATCCAGAATTGACTTAGCAGCAGCAGGAGGCAGGGTATGATAGTTGACAGTTATTTTTGTGACTAGAAGGTTATATCCAGTGGTGAATGCAAGGCTTGGTGCTGGGTCCTTTACTGTTTGTACAGCGTATTAATGATGTAGACATGAATGTAGGAGGTTTAATTGGTAGGTTTGCAAATGACACAAAAATTGATGGCGTAGTAAAAAGCAAAGAGGTAAGCATTATATTACAGAATTATATTGACAGGCTGGTCATATGGGCTGAACTATGGCGATTGGAATTTAATCCTGAAAACTGTGAGGTGATACCTTTTGGAAAGACTGACAAGGCAAGAGAGTATCCAAAAAATGGTGAGACCCTAGGAGGTGCAGAGGATCAGAAGTGCCCTGGTGTATGTGTCCACAGAACCTTGAAGGCAACACGTGGTTGAGGCATGCCATCGTCTATCCCAGTGAAAAAAGTGTAATGTCTAGAGAAATTCCTTCTGCTTAACTTGAACAGGTAGACAGGTGAGTAATTAGTTTTATTCTTTCATGGGACATGGGTGTTGCTGGCTGGGGCCTGCATTTATTGCCCATTCCTATTTGCCCTTGAGAAGCTTGTGCTAAACTGCCTCCTTGAACCGCTGCAGTCCTTATGTAGTTTCTATGACACATGTATACATCAAATTGCGAATCCGACTGTAACTCTTAATCTGTCCAGCCTGCTGCTGATTTTGAAAACCCTTGTCAGATCTCCTCTAAAACGTAATGCCACAGTGGAGACAAAGTGTTGCAGACAAATGACATGGCAAGGATAATGCGTGACTCACCATGAAAGTAGTTTCAAGTGAATCATTACTGAGCAAACACAGGCAGCCAGTCTGACTGATTCATTAAAAGAACTTTTAATGGAACAAAGCAGACAATCCCCAAATATATTTATGTGGTAAACCATACAATTGGTCAGGTGTTAAAATCAGTTGGAAACTCCCTGTGAGTTTCTGTAATCTCTAAGGGACGCCTCACATTGACGCAGAGCAGCCATGCACACTGGATTTTCATATACACCTGGGTTGAATTAAACTGATGCCCAGGAGGGAGTTGGAAATGGAAGGAGTGGAAATCATTGAAGGAACCAGAAGGAAATTATAACCAGCTGGCCAAGATTTGGTGCTTGGTGCCAATAGGTTGGTATCAGTGGTAAGTCTGCTTTCTCTCCCAAACTGATTATTCCAGACTGACCCAGGATTGGCCAAGGTGTTCCCAAGAAAATATTAATGGAGAAATAATGCTGTATATTGTGGACAAAAGTCTCTGAGCCCCTCAGAAAATTTGTGAATACTCAGCTGAACCCCTCAATCTGAATGTGGTACTCACCCAGGGTGTAGTGGTGAGGCCATCAGGTTAGGAGCTCAGTAACCCAGGCTAAGGCTCTGGTGGTAAAGGTCCAAATCCTACCATAGCATCTAGTGAAATTTCAATTCGATTAATAAATCTGAAATGTGATGCCAAAGTATTTTTGTCTTTTTAAAAAACCCACCCTTCCATTTAAGCAAAGGAAATTTGCTGTCTTAACCAGCTTACATACTGATTGACAGTTATGACTTGGAAATAGCATAGCAAGTCATTCAGTTCCAGGGCAATTAGGGATGGGCAACGAACACTGGAAATCACAATTTACAAATTTTCTAGAGTTCTTTGAGGATGAACATGCCAAGTTATAAAGGGAAACCCATTTAGAATACTGTGTCCAATTTTGGGCCCCACACCTCAGGAAGGACATACTGGCACTGGAGCGTGTCCAGCGGAGATTCACACGGATGATCCCTGGAATGGTAGGCCTAACATACGATGAACGTCTGAGGATCCTGGGATTGTATTCATTAGAGTTTAGAAGGTTGAGGGGAGATCTAATAGAAACTTACAAGATAATGCATGGCTTAGAAAGGGTGGACGCTGGGAAGTTGTTTCCGTTAGGTGGGGATACTAGGACCCGTGGGCACAGCCTTAGAATTAGAGGGGGTCGATTTAGAACAGAAATGAGGAGACATTTCGTCAGCCAGAGAGTGGTGGGCCTGTGGAATTCGTTGCCACGGAGCGCAGTGGAGGCCGGGACGTTGAATGTGTTCAAGGCAGAGATTGATAAATTCTTGATCTCGCAAGGAATCAAGGGCTATGGGGAGAGTGCGGGTAAGTGGAGTTGAAATGCCCATCAGCCATGATTAAATGGCGGAGTGGGCTCGATGGGCCGAATGGCCTTACGTCCACTCCTATGTCTTATGGTCTTATGGTCTTATGGTCTTATGGAAACTGATCGATGTAGCTTATGTGGATTTTTAGAAGGCTTTCGATAAGGTGACACAAGAGATAAGATCTAGGGTATTGGGGTAATGTATTAGCTTGGGTTGAGGATTGGTTGATGCACAGAAGACAGACAGTTGGGATTAATGGGCAATTTCAGGTTTGAAAAAGGTAACTTGTGGAGTGAGGTCCTAAAGTCTCAATTCTTTACTATCTACGTAAGGCTTGGAGGACAAAGCAGAGTATAACGTATTCAAATATACCGACGATACAAGATAGGTGGGAGAGCATGTTGTAAAGACGACACAAGGAATCTGAAAGAGAATATAGATGAAACGAAACAAAGAACTGCCGATGCTGGAAATCTGAAACAAAAACAGAAACTGCTGGAGAAACTCAGCAGGTCTGACAGCATTTGTGCAGAGAGAAGCAGAGTTACCATTTAGAGTCTAGTGAGCCTTCACTGGAATTGAAACATTAACCTTGTTTTCTGTCCAGGGGATGGACAGAAATTGAGTGAGTGGGTGAAAGCTAGGCCATGGAGTTTAATGCGTGAAAATGTGAGGTCATGTACTTTTATTAAATTGGGAGGAGACTCCAAAAAAAGAGCAGCGCAGAGGGGTCTGTGTGTCCTTGTACATGAATCACAAACAGTTCACATGCAGATGCATGTATCAGTGAAAGCTTTGATCAGAGACCCCATGACAAAGCTCCGTTATGCCCTATCCTCAGCACCATCACTGTCTGAGAGCAATCACCAGGTCCAATTCATCATCCCATCCCTCCACCCCCTCTTAGGCCATTCATGACCTCCTGACTGTTCCTCTGACAGAGGCTGGTCATCCAATGAATCAATTCTCAGATATTGCAACTTTCTGCCATCACTGATGAAATTCTGCCCATCTCCCCTGTGCTATCCCATTGGCTATCAGGACAGAGACCTCACACTCAGCATCAAGCTCCTGGTGTACAAGGCAGCAGTACAACCTGCCTTTCTGTTTGTGTCAGAGACATGGACAATATACAGCAGATATCTCACGTCTCTACAGAAATGTCGCTAACGATGCTTGTGCAAAGTCCCACAAATTCACCAGCAGGATTGGCACTTCAATATCAGTGTCTTTCTCAGGCCAACATCCCCAGCACTGAAGCACTAATTACTGTCAATCAGCTGCATTGATGGGGTCACATTATCCATTCACCTATGAAAACAAGCACTCTACTCGGAGCATTGTCACCATAAAATTGTTATCAGGGGAGCAGAGGGGAATCTTCAACGACGTCCTCAAAACATCTGTGAAAAATGTAATGACCCCCAGCAACTAATGGGATTCTCTAACCCAAGACCATCAACTGGAGAAGAAGCATCCACCAAAGTTCCAACGGCATCGAGCATGTCTGACAGGCCCATGCCAAGACCAACAACAAAGACTGAAAGGAGGGTGTGAAAACCTGAGCTTCCTGCCCACCTCCTCAAATAGCACACAGCCCAGCTGAGGCAGGGTCTGTGAATCCAGTACTGGACTGGTCTGTCACCTCAGGACCCACACTCTGCAGTGGAAATAAATCAACCCTGACCCTGCCTCAGAAGAAGACTATCTAAAGTTTATTGTTTTCTTGTTTTTCGGAAACTGTGTTCTATTTCGGCATAAACTAATGGCAGAGGATTGATAATCTACAATGATAACATCATTCATTTGAGATGTGGCATTAGTTTAATCTTTGACTCTGTTTCCACAGGGCAAGCTGAAATGTTGAGGAATTGACTGATCTAGAGAGAGAGGGGGTGCCGGAGAACAATCATTGTTTGGATTGAGGGTGTCACCAGCAGGAAGTTAATGTATTGTCCATCCCTAGTTGCCCTTGAGAGGGTGGCGGTGAGCTGCCTTCTTGAACCTTCACAGTCCACTTGCTGTAGGTAGACCCACAATGCCTTTAGGGGGGAGTTCCAGGATTTGGACATAGTGACACTGGAGAAATGCCGATATATTTCGAAGTCAAGATGGTGAGTGGCTTGGAAGGTACCTTGCAGCTGGTGCTGGTGTTCCCAAGTATTTGCGGCCCTTGTCCTTCTAGATGGAGGTGGTCATGGGTTTTGAAGGAGCAGTCCCATCGCTGCTGTAACATTAGTCAGTGCATGCTGAGCAATGGAGCCCCATGTCTGGTGACCTGCTTAGATCTGTCCTGAGTCCCAGAGGCTCTCCTGGGGGGAACCCATGGTGTTTACTTTCATAAATACTTCCTTTGACATTTTCCAAATAATGGTTTCTGGCATTTCACAGGAGGCTCTGACCAACTCCACAAACGTACGGTAGGAATGGTTTTCTAAAAAAAAATTCCAACAATGAGCTTCCACATGGCTGTGGTGAAGGCAGTGAGGGGAAAGTTATTTTAATTGGAGTGGAAATGATTATTGACAAGTTAGCCAGGTGCATTGGTGGCTCTCAATGGAAGGAATGAGCTATTCTCTTTGAACACAGTGCCCTACATTCCTGTTAGGGGCAATGTTTTCTATCAATAAAGGAGTTTGGATTTATCTGAAGCACACCCCACAGTGAGCTGGTGTGACCCTATCCCCTTGTTCCCTCTAATCTGCTGTGGGATCCATTCAGTAACAGCCCAGAGTCACACTGCTGCGTGCTAACACGAACTGCTGGCACATGCCCGATGTTCAGTTGCATGCACAACACTGTCTAACAGATCGGTCCTGTTTAGTCCCCCAAGGCAAAGCTCATTATGTAGTCAGATGTTTTTGGCCAAAAAAGAAACAAGCTTCATGCCTCTGTCTGTGAGCCAGCTGGGAATTTGTGACTCAGGGGGCAGCACTTTGCTTTCCAGAGACAAGACGTATCCCACTCCTGACACTTGAGAAAGTGACTCTGAACAGGTGTGTGAGAGTGAGAAAAGGAAGGAGACGTACAAAGTGTGAGAGAATTCAGGATGAGAAAGGAACTGGGGTGAAACTTTAACAGCAGCATGGACTGGTTGAGCTGAATGGGCTGTTCCTGAAATTCTATGAAAGATGAGACAAGGTTACAAATGGGATGATGCATGAATCTCAATGTTGTATCATTGCTGAAACCTGGTTCTCATTTTCTCCTTTTAGTTTGAATATGGAGGGGGTGGGGAGAGGGACTGAGCTGGAGGTTTGGGGGGATGGAGAGGAGCAAATCTTTAAGGAGCAAGACTTTCCTGCCCCCACCAGAGAGAAAGCCCCTGGAATGAGGCCCAATCAGATGTGGCTCCCCTTCCGTGACTCCCAGCCAATCAATCCTTGGGGTTGCCTGAAGCAGTCTGCCAATCGGAGGCATGCAGCTGCTTTGATTGAGGCTGGCTGCTGGCAGGACAGCTCAGTCTGGGATCAGGGCAGCAGGAAGGCAAAGTGGGGTGAGGTGGGGGATCACAGCCTGGTAACTGTGAGGGCTCATGGAGTTCAGAGGCAAAAATCAGGGGCATGGCTTTCAGCAGCTACTCCTTAATCCTCATCGGTGACCCCAATTGCATTACCCCCAGCCCAACCCCAGGTTTTTTAAAAAATTCATTTGTGGGACATGTGTTTCCCTGGTCGGGCCAGCATTTCTTGCCCGTCCCTAGTTGCCTCTCGAGAAGGTGGTGAGCTGCCTTCTTGAACCACTGCAGTCCTCCTGCTATGGGTTGACCCACAATGTCCTTAAGGAGGTAATTCCAGGATTTTGACTCAACAATAGTGAAGGAACGACGATATATTTCCAAGTCAGATGGTGAGTGGCTCGGAGGGGAACTTGCAGGGGACAGTGTTCTTATGTATCTGCTGCCCTTGTCCTCCTAGATGGATGTTGTTGCAGGTTTGGAAGCCTTGGTGAATTTCTGCAGTGCATCTTGTAGACAGTATACACTGTTACTGAGCGTCGGTGCTGGAGGGAGTGGATGCTTGCGGATGTGGTGCCAATCAAGCGGACTGCTTTGTCTGGATGGTGTCCAGCTTCTCAAGCATTGTTGAAGCTGCACTCATCCAGGCAAGTGGGGAGTATTCCATCACATTCCTGACTTGTGCCTTGTAGATGATGGACAGGCTTTGGGAGTCAGGAGGTGAGTTACTCACCACAGTATTCCCAGCTTCTGGCCTGATTTTGTTGCCACTGTGTTTATGTAGTGAGTCCAGTTGAGTTTCTGGTCAATGGTAACCCCCAGGATGTTGACCGTGTGTGGGAAGCGATGGCCTCATGGTACTATTGCTGGTTGTTAATCCAAAGATCCAGATAACATTCTGGGGACCCAGGTTCGAATCCCACCATGGCAGATGGTGGAATTTGGATTCAATAAAACATATGGAATTAAGAATCTAATGATGACCATGAATCCATTGCCGATTGTTGGGAAAAACCTATCTGGTTCACTAATGCCCTTTAGGGAAGGAAACTGCCATCCTTACCTGGTCGGGCCTCCACATGACTCCAGACCCACAGCAATGTGGTTGACTCTCAACTGCCCTCTGGGCAATTAGGGATGGGCAATAAATGCTGCCTGGCCAGCAACGCCCTCATCCCATGAATGATTAAAGGGAGGAGAAAATATTCAGTGATGGTAACATCATTGAATGTCAAGGGGCAGTGGTTAGATTGTCTCTTATTGGTGATGGTCATTGCCTGGCCTTGGTCTGGCGCGAATGTCACTTGTCACTTGTCAGCCCAAGCCTGGATATTGTCCAGATCTTGTTGCATGTGAACAAGGACTGCCTCAGTATCTGAGGAGTCAGGAATGGTGCCAAACATTGTGCATTCATCAGCGAACATCCCCACTTCTGACCTTATGATGGAGGGAAGGTCATTGATGAAGCAGCTGCAGATGGTTGGGCTGAGGACACTGCCCTGAGGAACTCCTGCAGAGATGTCCGAGACTGACCTCCAACAACCACAACCATCTTCCTATGTGTCAGGTATGACTCCAACCACTGGAGTGTTTGCCCCCGATATGCAATGATTCCAGCTTTACCAGGGCTCCTTGATGCCACACTCGGTTGAATGCAGCCTTGATGCCAAGGGCTGTCACTCTGACCTCACCTCTGGAATTCAGCTCTTTCGTCCATGTTTGAACCAAGCTGTAATGAGGAGAGAAGCTGAGTGGCCCTGGCGGAACCCAAACTGGGCGTCACTGAGCAGGCTATTGCTGAGCAGGTGCTGCTTGATAGCTCTGTTACTGACACCTTCCATCACTTTTCTGATGATCGAGAGTAGACTGATGGGACGGTAGTTGGCCAGGTTGGATTTGCCCTGCTTTTTATGTACAGGACATACTTGAGCAATTTTCCACATTGTTGGGTAGATACCAGTGTTGTAACTGTACTGGAACAGCTACAATTGGGGAGCAGCAAGTTCTGGAGCTCAAGTCTTCAGTACTATTGCCAGAATGTTGTCAGGGCCTGTAGCCTTTGCAGTGTCCAGTGTCTCCAACTGTTTCTGGATATCACGTGGAGTGAATCAAATTGGCTGAAGACAGGTATCTGTAATGATGGGGACCACTGGAGGAGGCCAAGATGGATCATCCACTCGGCACTTCTGGCTAAAGATTGCTGCGAATGCTTCAGCCTTATCTTTTGCACTGATGTGCTGGGCTCTTCCATCATTGAGGATGGGGAAATTTGTGGAGCCTCCTCCTCCAGTGAGATGTTTAATTGTCCACCACCATTCATAACTGGATGTGCCAGGACTGCAGAGCTTAGATCTGATCCGTTGGTTGTGGGGTCGCTTAGCTCTGTCTATCACTTGCTGCTTTTGCTGCTTCGTGCACAAGTAATCATGTTTGGTAGCTTCACCAGGTAAACACCTCATTTTTAGGACTGTCTTTCGCTGCTCCCGGCATGCCCTCCTGCTCTCTCCATTGTGTCAGTCTGGTCAAACCACTCTATTCACAGAGCAGTA
>JAHRHZ010000008.1:19579502-19597682 GCA_024137785.1 Ginglymostoma cirratum | reverse complement strand
GGAAGAGCGGGAGCTTGGACCAGGGGCCTGTCGGGAAAGGGTGAGTCACTGATTTAACACTTTAGGCAGCAGCAGCACCTCGGAAAGCAGAGGTTTCTGGAAAAGGAGGGACTTTTGTTTCCCTCAGCTATATAAGTGAGCGTTTCCTAAACCCGACACCCTATCCTTGTAGGGCCTCCCACCCATCCACCTCCTCTGACCTTATACTCCAGGGACAAATCAGGTAAGCTCCTCTTCTTTCTTTTCACTTTCTGATAAGGGGACTAGCAGGGATGGCAGTGCAGGGAGAGGAATGTTCCTCCTGCAGAATGTTTGAGGCGAGGGACGTCATTAGTGTCCTGTCCAAGTACATCTGCAGGAAGTGCACCCAACTCTCGCTCCTCCAACACCGCGTTAGGGAACTGGAGCAGGAGCTGGATGAACTTCAGATCATTCGGGAGGCAGAGTCTGTGATAGATAAGAGTTACAGGGATGTAGTTACTCCTAGGCACGAAGAAAGCTGGGTAACTGTTAGAAGGGGGGAAAAAACAGTCAGTGCAGGGATCCCCTGTGGTCGTTCCCCTGAAAAGCAAGTATACAGTTTTGGATACTGTTGGGGGGGACGACTTACCAGGGGTAAGCCATGGGGTACAGGTCTCTGGCGCAGAGTCTGTCCCTGTTGCTCAGAAGGGAAGGGGGAAGAGGAGGAGAGCATTAGTCATTGGGGACTCCATAGTTAGGGGGACAGATAGGAGATTCTGCGGGAACGAGAGAGACTCACGGTTGGTGTGTTGCCTCCCAGGTGCCAGGGTCCGTGATGTCTCGGATCGTGTCTTTGGGGTCCTGAAGGGAGAGGGTGATCAGCCCCAAGTCGTGGTCCACATAAGTACCAATGACATAGGTAGAAAGAGGGATAGGGATATAAGGCAGGATTTCAGGGAGCTAGGGTGGAAGCTGAGAGCTAGAACAAACAGAGTTGTTATCTCTGTTTGTTACCCGTACCACGTGATAGCGAGGCAAAGAACAGGGAGAGATATCAGCTGAACATGTGGCTGCAGGGATGGTGCAGGAGGGAGGGTTTCAGGTATATGGATAACTTGGGCTCGTTCTGGGGAAGGTGGGACCTCTACAAACAGGACGGTCTTCACTTGAACCAAAGGGGTACTAATATCCTGGGTGGGAAATTTGCGAGTGCTATTCGGGTGGATTTAAACTAGCTCAGCAGGGGCATGGGAACCTGTGGTGTAGTTCCAGTACACAGGAGGATGAGAGTAGGGAGGACATGGACAGGATTTCACCGTCAGAGGAGTGTGCTGGCAGACAGCAAGCTGGTTTGAAGTGTGTCTACTTCAAAGCCAGGAGTATCCGGAATAAGGTAGGTGAGCTTGCAGCATGGATAGGTACCTGGGACTTCGATGTTGTGGCCATTTCGGAGACGTGGATACAGCAGGGTCAGGAATGGATGTTGCAGGTTCCAGGGTTTAGATCTTTCATAAAGATCAGAGAAGGTGGTAAAAGAGGGGGAGGTGTGGCTTTGTTAGTCAAGGACAGTATAACGGTGGCTGAAAGAACTTTTGATGAGGACTCGTCTACTGAGGTGGTATGGGCTGAGGTCAGAAACCGGAGAGGAGAGGTCACACTGCTGGGAGTTTTTTATAGGCCTCCGCAAAGTTCCAGGGATGTGGAGGAGAGGATCGGCAAAACGATTCTGGGCAGGAGTGAAAGGAACAGGGTGGTCATTATGGGAGACTTTAACTTCCCCAACATTGACTGGAAATGCTTTAACTCTAGTACGTCGGATGGATCGGTTTTTGTCCAATGCGTGCGGGAGGGTTTCCTGACACAGTATGTCAAAGGGCCGACAAGAGGGGAGGCCACACTGCATCTGGTACTTGGTAATGAACCAGGCCAGGTGTTTCATTTAGTGGTAGGTGAGCACTTTGGAGAGAGTGACCATAATTCAGTTACGTTTAGCTTAGCGATGGAAAGGGATAGGAACATGCCACTGGGCAAGAGTTATAGATGGGGGAAGGGCAATTATAATGCGATTAGGCAAGACTTAGGAGGGATAGAATGGGGTAGCACAATGCAGGGGATGGAGGCAATCGAAATGTGGAGCTGGTTTAAGGAACAGATATTGCGTGTCCTTGATAGGTATGTCCCTGTCAGGCAGGGAGGAAGTGATAAGGTAAGGGAACCTTGGTTTACAAAAGAAATTGTATCTCTTGTTAAGCGGAAGAGGGAGGCTTATGTGACATTGAGACGAGATGGTTCAGATGAGGCGATGGAGAGTTACAGATTAGCTAGGAAGGATTTAAAGAGAGAGTTAAGAAGAGCAAGGAGGGGACATGAGCAGTCATTAGCAGGTAGAATTAAGGAGAACCCTAAAGCTTTCTATAGGTATGTGGGGAATAAAAGGATGACTAGGGTAAGAATAGGGCCAGTCAAAGACAGAAGTGGGAAGTTGTGTGTGGACCCTGTGGAGATCGGAGAGGTGCTAAACGAATATTTCTCGTCTGTTTTCACTCAGGAAAAGAAGAATATTGTGGAGGAGAAGACTGAGATACGGGCTATTAGACTTGAAAGGATTGAGGTTAGTAAGGAGGAGTTGTTATCAATCCTAGAAGGTGTGAAGGTAGATAAATCCCCTGGGCCGGATGGGATTTTTCCGAGGATTCTCTGGGAAGCTAGGGAGGAGATGGTGGAGCCTTTGGCCTTGATCTTTGAGTCGTCATTGTCTACAGGTTTAGTACCAGATGACCGGAGGATAGCAAATGTTGTGCCCTTGTTCAAGAAGGGCAGTAGAGATGACCCAGGTAATTATAGACCAGTGAGCCTTACATCTGTTGTAGGAAAAGTTTTGGAAAGGATTATAAGAGATAGGATTTATAATCATCTAGCAAGCAACAATTTGATTGGAGATAGTCAACATGGATTCGTCAAGGGCAGGTCGTGTCTCACAAACCTCATTGAGTTTTTTGAGAAGGTGACCAAGCATGTGGATGAGGGTAGGGCAGTTGACATGGTGTACATGACTTCAGTAAAGCCTTTGATAAGGTTCCACATGGTAGGCTATTGGAGAAAATGCGGAGGCATGGGATTGAGGGAGATTTAGCAGTTTAGATTAGAAACTGGCTTTCTGAAAGAAGACAACGAGTGGTGGTTGATGGAAAATATTCAGCCTGGAGTCCGGTTACTAGTGGTGTGCCCCAAGGATCTGTTTTGGGACCACTGCTGTTTGTCATTTTTATAAATGACTTGGACGCTGACATGGGTGGATGGGTTAGTAAGTTTGCAGATGACACTAAAGTCGGTGGAGTGGTGGGCAGTGTGGAAGAATGTTGCAGGTTGCAGGGAGACTTGGATAAACTGCAGAATTGGGCTGAAAGGTGGCAAATGGAGTTCAATGCAGATAAATGTGAGGTGATGCACTTTGGGAAGAATAATAGGAAGGCAGAATACTGGCTCAATGGAAAGATTCTTGGTAGTGTGGATGTGCAGAGGGATCTTGGTGTCCAGGTACATAGATCCCTGAAAGTTGCCACCCAGGTTGATAGTGTTGTTAAGAAGGCATACGGTGTGTTAGGTTTCATTGGTAGAGGGATTGAGTTCCGGAGCCGTGATGTGATGCTGCAACTGTACAAAACGCTAGTGCGGCCTCACTTGGAGTATTATGTACAGTTCTGGTCGCCCCATTACAGGAAGGATGTGGAAGCATTGGAAAAGGTGCAGAGGAGATTTACCAGGATGTTGCCTGGTGTGGAGGGAAGGTCTTATGAGGAAAGGCTGAGGGACTTCAGGCTGTTTTCGTTCGAGAGAAGAAGGTTAAGAGGTGACTTAATAGAGACATACAAGATGATCAGAGGATTAGATAGGGTGGACAGTGAGAGCCTTTTTCCTCGGATGGTGATGGCTAGCATGAGGGGACACAGCTTTAAACTGAGGGATGATAGATATAGGACAGGTGTCAGAGGTAGGTTCTTTACTCAGAGAGTAGTAAGGGCATGGAATGTCCTGCCTGCAACAGTATAGAATCGCCAACTTTAAGGGCATTTAAATGGTCATTAGATAAACATATGGATGATAATGGAATAGTGTAGGTTAGATGGGCTTCGGATTGGTTTCATAGGTCGGCGCAACATCGAGGGCCGAAGGGCCTGTTCTGCGCTGTATTGTTCTATGTTCTATGTTCTCTCCCTGTGCTGGGTGGGTTTGCCATTCCTGAAATGAGACTTTGAAGGACATGTAGTTTCCCTCTCCCACTCTGTCTCTCTGTCTCTCTCTCTGTCTTTCTCTGTCTCTCCCTCTGTATCTCTCCCTGTCTCTCTCCCTCTCTCTCTCCCACTCATTTCAATAGATGTCAAATATTCCATGATCGTGTTTAAAGGGCAGGACCCTGACAATGTTCTCATTAACCCAGCAGGAAATGATGAGAGTTTCGGTTTTGGAGGGATCACTAGCCAAATGAGGAACGATTGGAAAATATAAGAGTCTCCCTCTGGGTGGCTCTCAGCCAGCTCACTGCCAATCATTTACTTTGACGTTAATTAACTGTCGATACATGAGCAAAAATGCAGCAAGGAGAAAAAATGTCTGATTTGGGAGGATTATCAGCCCAGATAGTGGCTGCTTTTCTGACAAACCATGGTGTCCCCAGTCACTCGTGTTTTCCTGGCTGATGACTTCAGTTGTACAAATTTATGCCTCACAAACTTCTGATTGGAGGCTATCAACTGAGAAATGGAGGGTGGTCGATGTTGCAATTCCTCAATATTTCTGCACCAAGGCCAGTGTAGATTAGACAATAAAAACTAAAAGAACTGTAGATGCTGAAAATCATAAGCAAAAACAGGATTTGCTGGAAAATCTCAAAAGGTCTGGCAGCATCTGTGAAGAGAAATCAGAGTTAACGTTTCTGGTCGAGTGACTCTTCCTCAGGATTGGTTCACACAAAGAACGTATCAGTTTTTATGCAGTCGATAGGGTGGAGAGAGGAGGTGAGGAAGAAATGACAGGTCAGGATATAGCCCAAAGAGAGAACAGAACGGTGGGACAGACAAAGGAGTGGATAATGATCAGGCTGGGAGGGGGAAAATCTATTGATGGTGTTATTAAACCAGAATACTTAAAAATGCCAACAAATGACATTATTGATAAATTGCAGGTCAAGCAGCATGCTGCTTGACCTGCTGTGTTCATCCAGCCCCATGCTTGTTATCTCGGATTCTCCAGCATCTGCAGTACCTTTTATCTCTGACACATTAATGATAAATTGCACCATCTTGTGGAGAAATGCATTTTACACAAGAAACATTGGATTCAAAGTTTTCCCAGAAGAATATTCCCAAATCTGTTCTCCTCTGCAATAATCCTTTCTACAGTGAGGGAATCGGTAAGAGAAATCCCAGCCAGATTCCCACATGGATGTCATTAGAGTTTAGCAGTGACACATCCTAAACCCTTTCTGTGTGTCAGTATGGATCAGCGAGAGGCACATTCCCGTATGGAATACACAGCGGGGGGCACAAGACCCATTCCAAACTCCTGAAGCCATAGCTCATGCTGACCCTGAGCTGCAGCACTGCGGGAGTGCTAAACTGTCAAGGGTACCAGCTGAGATACCAAACACAATTTCCGTCTCCGTTCGAATGTGAAACTTGGACATATGCAAATGAAGCAAAATACATTCTCACCCAGCGAGTAGTCAGGGTCTGGAATGCTCTGCCTGGAAATGTGGTGGGGGAAGGTTCAACTCAGGCATTGAAGGGACATTGGAAGCTGATTTGGATTGAAAAGGTATGCAAGTGTATGGGCAGCAAAGCAGGAGATTGGCACAAGGGAATGGAAGCAATGGACCAAATGGCCTCATTATGGGCTGCAACAATTCTGTGATTCTGCTGCAGAACAGGCATCAAAGGTAATTCATTGTCTGTCGGGCTCTGTGGAACAAGTTGAAACAATAGCTTCATTTTCCTTCTTTAATGGCTTCTGATCATCAACAGTTTGCAATGAGTGGAATTTGCATTTCACGTTTCTGCTTCGGAACAGGAATAGCAACATTCCGTAGGACTGTTAGAGAACGGGATCTTCACAGACAAAGACAACTGGGTGAGTGCATTCGTGGGATATATCTCGATGGTAACCATCTCCCACAGCCTTACATACAAAGTCATTGGTAAATATATGGCCTTGTCATTTGCTCAATCCAGCTCTCCTTGTCAGCGTCTGCCTGGGTCCCACGGTCCATTTGGCTTCAACATGCAACGACTTGGGGTCCCTCAGCCGGTACAGGAGGGTGGGTGATATTGGCATATTCCTGCGCAAACGGTTTCAATAATAGCTCATTTAAACTTTAAGGAAGACCTTAAGCATTTATTGATAAGTTGCTCCACCTTGTGGAGGAATGCATTTTACTGTCAGGAATGTTGGGTTGAGCTCACAGAGACCATGGCGTTACACAGCACGATCCGTAAGCTCTGCTTCAAGGGAGGCAGGGATTTCCCAGGAAATTTTCTGATGAAGGGTCTAGGCCTGAAACGTCAAGCTTTCCTGCTCCTATGATGCTGCTCGGCCTGCTGTATTCATCCAGCTCCACAACTTGTTATCTCGGATTCTCCAGCATCTGCAGTTCCTATTATCTCTGGGAGGGTGAGTAGTTGTTAATGGGGACTGTTAGTGACTAACAACAGGGGGTGTGTAGTGGCAGACTATGTGGTAACAAGGCCTGGTGTGTGGGGTAGGGGCTGGGACATGGGAGAGTGTAGGCCCTAAAATTATTGAACTCGATATTGAGTCTGGAGGGCTGCAGGGTCCCTAAGCGGAAAATGAGGTGTTGTTCCTCCAGTGTTTTGCAAGAACACTGCAGCAAGCCAGAGACAGAGTTATTGGCCAGGGAACAGGGTGGTGCATTGAAGTGACAGGCAACGGGTAGTTCAGGGTCTTTTTTGCGAGCAGAATGTAAATGTTCTGAGAAGCAGTCGCCCAGTCTACGTTTCATGTCCCCACTGTGCAGGAGACCACATTGTGAGCAGCGAATGCAGTAGACTAGATTCTGGGAAGAGCAGGTGAAGTCTTGCTTCACCTGGAAGGTATGTTTGGGCCTTTAGATACTGAAGGAGGAGGTAAGTGGGCAGGTGTTGCACCTTCGCCAGTTACAGGGGAAGGTGCCGTAGGGCTGCGGGGGCATGTTGGGGGTGAAGGAAGTGTGGATCAGTGTGTCCCGGAGGGAACGGTCCCTGTGGAAGACAGACAAGGGAGGGGAGGGGAATATGTGTCTGGTGGTGGCATCTTGCTGGAGGTGGTAGAAATGGTGCCTGATGATCTTCTGGATGTGGACGCTGGTGGGATGGTAGGTGAGGATAAGGAGAACCCAATCGCTGTTCCGAGAGGGAAGAGAAGGGGTGAGGGCGGAAGTGCAAGAGATAGGTCGGACCTGGTTGAGGGCCCTGTCAACAACGGAGCTGGGGAATCCTCGGTTGAGGAAGAAGGTGGACATTTCGGAGGCTCCCTTATCGAAATTGGCCTCACCTAAACATTTACGACGGAGACGGAAGAACTGAGAGAATGGGATAGCGTCTTTATAGGAAGTAGGGTGCAAGGATGTATAGTCCAGGTAGCCGTGGGAGTCAGTGGGTTTGTAATGGATATTAGTGGCCAGTCTATCCCCAGAAATGAAAACAGAAATGTCGAGGAAGGGAAGGGAGGAGTCAGAGATAGACCAGGTGAAAGTGAGGGCAGGGTGGAAATTGGAGGCGAAATTGATGAATTTTTCCAATTCCAGACGAGAGAAGGAAGCAACACCGATTATATCATCGATGTACCGGAGAAAGAGTTGTGGGTGGGATCCGGAATAGGACTGGAATAAGGAATGTTCCACATACCCCATGAAGAGACAGGCATAACTGGGGCCTGATTTGGGAGGATTGTCAGCCCAGATAGTGGCTGCTTTTCTGACAAACCATGGTGTCCCCAGTCACTCGTGTTTGTCTGGCTGATGACATTAATTCTACAAATTTATAATTCCACAAACGTCTAATTGGAGAAATGGAGGGAGGTCAATGTTGCAATTCCTCAACATTTCTGCACCAAGGCCAGTGTAAATTGAATAATAATGTTTAAAACTGCCAACAAAAGACATTTATAGATAAATTGCACCATCTTGTGGGGAAATATATTTTACACGAGAAACTTTGGAAGGAAAGTTTTCCCAGAAAGATATTCCCAAATCCGTTCTCCCCCCACAATAATCCGTACTACAACAGTGAAATCATTAAGGGAAATCCCAGTCAGGATTCCCTCACTGACGTGGTTTGAGTTTACCAATGACACATCCTTTCTAAGTAGATCAGCAGGAGGCCCACTCCCGTGTGGATTACACAGCTGAGGGCACAAGGCCCATTCCAAACGCCTAAAGCCATAGCTCAGGCTGACACTGAACTGCAGCACTTCTAAACTGTTAAAGGTACCAGTTGAGATACCAAACAAAATTTCTATCTCAATAACTGCCCTCCGCAGTCACTCAGTAAGCCACCCTGTTTAAGGGGCTGCCTTGCCTGTACTCAATGAAGGATTAAGGCGATAAACATTACAAAGGCATGTGTGTTGTTTCCATTCCCTCTAGTTTAGAAGAGTGGAGAGTGATCTGCTTGAGGTGTTCTGAGGTAAAGGAATTAGGTAGTTTTGTCCTGCTAGCCTAGCTCCTGCAGCAATGACAAGACCAGAAAGAGGCAACATCATTTTAAAATTAGAGCCAAGGCTCACAATTTAACTGGAAATGGTGTATTAATAATCATGCTCCACTAATCCTCAAATAAACACAAAATGAATGAAACCCCAATAACGTCACCAAAACCCAATCTGCTTGCCTGTCGTCACCCAGCAAAAACCAATTCACACTAGGTTTCCTCAGTACCAGCAAAATAAACTATTAATTATAACTCACTAGTCTGGGACAAGATCAGTGAAAGGAAAGGATTTTTAATGTATGTAACTTAAACTATACTCTAAAGACACATACATACAACCAGATTAAGAACAAAAGACAAACGGTTGGACGTATAAACTATGCGTAGAGAAAGAACATAAAACAGGGTAAATAAGATTCAGAAGATAAATCCAGATTACAAGGTGGAAAATTCTTTTTCCTCTCACTGTCCTTTTGATTTTTACAATGGCAAGATGCTGTTGTCTGTGCCAGTAATGGTCATTATTTGATTCAACACTTAATCAGGTGCACGTAGATTTGTTCTGGAATGAAGAATCATGTCAAACTGGAAGCATTAACCCTGTCTCTCTCTTTCCTACTGAGTTTCTCAAACAATTTCTATATTTTCAGCATCCACAGTATTGTGCTTTTATTAGATCATTTCTTGCATGAAGTCTTCCATTTGATTTCTTGGATTTTCTGTCTTCTTCCCTCACACCAGAGAGAGAGAGAGAGAGAGAGAGAGAGAGAGAGAGAGAGAGAGAGAGGTGGGGGAGAGAGGGGGAGAGAGAGAGAGAGAGAGGGGGAGAGAGAGAGACCGTGCCACAGAGACACAGACTTTCTGTCTGCAAGCTCTGGATGTTTTCCCACATTCTGCTGCTCTTGCCATTTATAGCTTCGTAACATTCTGTAGCACAACCCAAGAGGGCTGTTGACAGCAGAATTTCCTTAACATAAGATTCTTGGCACAATTCAGACCCAAATTATTCCCCTTTTTTCCAAATTGCGACACTGGTCAACATTACTCAATGCTTGATTTGAGTTGCAAGAACCTTACTGGGTCATCAGTTACAGCAGTCCAACTTCTACTTTTAGTTTATAATTCCAAAAGAAAGCGACATAATTTTACAGTTCATGATCGGTTAGATCTGCATTTGGGCCAATAGACGGTTATAGGTTTTGCAGCATTGTATTCTCTAATCCAGGCTCTCCACGCAGAAGCAGTGCCACACTATCAAACATGCAGTCTTTCAGACAAAATATGAAACAGCAGGACCCCTCAGCCCTCTTGGAGTCAAACAGTGGAAGGGCAGGGCAGTGCTCCTTAATATCCTGGCCAATATCAAACCTCTATCTGGCTAGTTATCTCATTGCTATTTGCAGGATCTTCCTGTGCTTGAAGTGTATTTCAAATGATCTATGAGGCAACTGAGCCTCAAGAGGCAAAACCCCTTCGTTAAAGTTCTACGAAAATACACAGAAGACATTTCAAATAGTGTTTTTTTAATAAAACTTGTGAAGATACAAGTGAGAACATTTGCTACAATATTTTTGAAAAGTTGTGTTTAAAAAATTGCAAGTACTTAGAAACAAGTCAAACGAGATTTTAACTCGAAGACATGTGCCATTCACATTTCCAGCTACGAAGCCGGTTAACCAGGGAACCTGAACAGACAGAGTGTGTTTCAATGCTGAAATAGACTGGACTATTCTCATCTTCCCAACCCATTTCCATGTGGTCCCTGCAAGTTTCATCAAAACAAAAATAATCTCAACCAGAATCTCTGTTACGTTTCAAATGGACAGTGTGAAATGCTTATTGAATTCTGCCTTCTCTCCTCTTGTCTCCCTTGCCCAGGAACGTCTACATCTTTCCATTTTAATCTAAAGTGGTAGTTGCTGCTTCAATGATGACACATTAATGAAGCGGAGATTCAGGTTCAGATGTGCACTGGAAACCCCTTCAGAAATACATGTGTTATTGTTCTTGCCACGGAATAAAAAGAAAATTTTAAAAATTACTTAAAAACACTGTACAAAAGAGCTACTTGCTGAGGATCATTCGCCTTGTTAATAGCCCAGCCATATTACAACTCCACTACACCTGTGAAATTTTGTACCTTGTTTGAAGATAGATTTAAAAACTCAGTTCTTATCCCTGCCCATGTTGAAACTCCAAAATGTCTTGCATCTTTTCAAACAGCAAGTGGTCTGTTTGCAGGATGATTCATTGTAGAGATTGGATTGAATCCGTGTCCTTTGTACTGTCGTGTTGAAAGACAAGTTAGGATGGGAAGGGGGAGCAGGAGAATCAGTACTTCTGTTCCACATGCAGTCCATTCATGTTATGTGCATTTCCACACACACACTGCCATGTTGCCCCCGAAATACATGTACAGAATGTTCTTTATCTCATGAGTGACTTCAAAGCCGAATCCTTCACCGACTACCACATGCCAGGAAGCACCAAATCTCTTGTCCATGGTCTCTTTAATCATTTTGGCTGCAGTCTGTGGAAGAGATTAAACCAGTTGATCATTGTTTAAAAATGGGAAGTGGAGTTGTCATTACAAGAGAAAGAAAAAGTGTTCAGTGTACAATATAACTATACAATTTAGGTAGCTGAGGAATGCAAACCACAGTATGTGGTGAATGGAGCTCAGGAGAGACTGGTAATTTGTATTATGGTCCTAAAGCTTTCCCGCACTGGGTCTTTTATTGTCTAGCAATTCAGATATTAGAATGTTGAAAACAGAACTGGGACCCACTTTGTGAACCAAGAAAACAAGTTTTTACTAATGTGTTTCCACAACTTTTGAATAAATATGGCAGGTGGAGCTGTTGTCACACATTTGGACTCAGTGTTTGTTCTGGCAATACAGTCTAACATGACTACAAGGTCTAGCTCCCTGATAGGGGAAAACAGAATTAGAAATACATGTGGTTTCTCAAAAATAGGATCTAAATCTTATTTTGTTTTTTCTATTGATATACTGAGTTGACAGAACAAGAGCTCCTGGTTACAACACCCTTATGTTCCAGAGAGATTCTTCACTTCTGTCAGGCTACTGGAAAGACACACCAATTGGGTAAATACTGGTTGATCAGATTGAGCTTTTACATGCATTGCCCTCCATGCCATTTACCCTGGTGTTCCATTTACCCTAATGTATTGCACATGTACAGCACACATCAAATCAAGTGAATAGGGCATTGCAACAGTCCACACTTCTGGTACTTAATGCAGGAACCAGGGTCTCCTCTTCACCAAATCATTGCAAAAAAAATTGCTTTTCCTTCATACAATGACTATAGCCCTGCAAGAGAAGGTGCAATACACCGTCATAGATTACTTCAATCTGATCACCTTCACCCATATCCAGAGGCAAAGTGTTTGAAAAAGGGAACACTATTCACATGGACAGAAAGCACACAGAGAGAAAGAGGAACTGACACAGATAAAGTACCAAAGTTAAGGAAGTTTGAAAAGTGCAAAGCACAGTTGTTTTAAAGAAGATCGCTGTGTTTTCTTTTCCACAGAATCCAAAAATAACCAACCACGTGTGACTCATCAAGTGGAGTTTTACAGTTTGGGCTCATCCATACCTACTGCCAGTTCCACTAAAGAATATTGTTTATTAACCCCTTTTTTCTTAAAACGATGCTAACTTTAACTGGGGTACAGTTCCTTAAACTTCGTCAAACTTGCAGCCATGCTGTACAATTTCCATCCAAGTACAATTTCCTGATCTGTACCATTTGGTATCACATGCAATGTTCCTGTTGTTTCCTTTTGGTTGTGTACAGTTTGTTTGCTGCCTCACGCAGTTCCCTTAAGAACTCTCCATGGCAGCACATCAAGAGCTTAGGGCAACATTGAACACTTACAGTAATACCTTTGGCAACTAAACTGTCAGGGAATAGACACAGACGCAGTGGGTCATGACTTTTGTGTCATAACTTTTCTCTAGTTCTATGAGATCATCAATACTCAATGTGGAACAAGGTATCTCAGGCAAGCCACCCATTCATCCACAAACCAGCTGCACATGTAATCTGAGCAAGACACACCCACCTCATTGTTTGCAGAAAACTTCTCACATGCCGTGACACACAATTCCATTGTCTCCACTTTCATTTCCTCTGGCATATCACAAAACTGCAAAAGAGGATGACAGAGACTGAAGAAGCAGTTTCTACTGGAGGGAGAACTTTGCATGTAACTTGCACTCAAATATGCATATGAATTTATCTTGAAGTGATCATGAAGCATAGAATCCCTACAGTGTGGAAGCAGGCCTTTCAGTCCATCAAGTCCACAGTGATTCTCTGAAGAGCATTCCACCCAGACCCAACCATTTACCCCTATCCCTGTAACCTTGCATTTCCCCTGGCTAATCCACGTAGCCTCCACCTCCCTGGACACTATGGGCAATTTAGCATGGCCAATCCACCCTAAACTGCACACCTTTGGACTGTGGGAGGAAACCCACGCAGACACAGTTTGTGCAAACTCCACACAGACAATTTGCCCGAGGCTGGAACCAAACCTGGGTCCCTGGTACTGTGAGGCAGCAATGCTGACCACTGAGCCACCATGTGGTCACTATTGGCTTTTGGAATAACTTCTACAATTGTGGATGCGCTGTAACTAACCCAGTAATATCTTCATTACAATCACTTACATGATGGTGATGGTGATGGTCCCCATTTCCTCAACAATCAAATCTCCGAAGGGAGTTTGCCTATTTGAGTGAGATTAGAGCAGGAACCTTCCAAAATGGGGAATCGGGAACCCAAGTGGGGTTTTGAGCTCTATGGCAGCAATGGTCAAAACAGAGATCCAGTGTATAACAGTCGTGCTCCTGTTCTAACAGACAAGTCCTCACACTCACAGCTTCCCCCCAGTTCACTGCTTCGCTGAGGGGTCACAACCATTTTCAAGCCTCAAAGTCATTCACGGTGGGATAAAGTTGGGGAAGCACTGGTTTGGAGACAAATTGCATCTGGATAAATATCCATTTTGAAATGGATCAAAGCTTCCCAAATGCATTTCACGCTGGATTCCCATACGTTAAAATCATTTATATTCTTGGTCATTTGGAATAATAAATTTTCACAGCACAAGAATGCACAGCGATGTGGTCTATTTAGCACAAAGCTCACCACAAGCCTGTTAAAAATTAAGAAAAAGATTAAAAACAAACCCATGCACAACTTTAAGATACTGTGTTGGTTTGAACAATTGAGACTTTTGAGAGCCACTGTGCTTCACAACAAGCATCAGCCAATCATGGCATGTTTTGCCAATGATTGACAGGAATCCTGACCAATTAACAGGAATAAGTGGGTGCAACAATGGCTCATGATACAAACTGCCATTTAATGACACACCTATCACATCCAGTGGTTGTTGGTCCAAATGATAACTTTATTTGGCCTAATAAAGTTATAAATTCTGTGGCTTCAATCAGAACAACATCAAAATCTGTCAAGACGTCATTTTTCCAAATTTTAAATGAAACTCAATTATTTTCTATCGTGAGGGTATGAGTTCATTAATGAAAAAATTTTACAGCTACAGCCTGTGAGCTCACTTTGGTGAGGTTGTTGACAGGCTAACTGGCTCAGCATATGTCGGTCTAGTGCAAGGAACTCTGCTTTGACTGGTGAGGAATTTCCTCTGGATTTGGACAACTACTTGCAAGAAACATTAAGCACCAATTTGTTGAACAACTTTGCCACAATCAGAGGCAATCTGTGATGCTTAGGCCCATGAGCTGGATAGACTATTGAACTGAATGGGCAGAATTAGTCTCAACTGGGGATGGGGTTCTTTCAGATTGATCAAAACTCACCCTGACGATAGGGAAGGTTTGAATGCGCCTGGAGTCTGCATCTTCTTTCTTTGCCTCGGGCTCCGCCATTACACCGCAACTCTACACCTTTTTGGAAAGAAATAGTTGTTAATATTCTCATTGCAAGAAGGGAATCACATCAAAAACTAAACCACGTTAGCTACAATCCTAGATTCTTTCTCAGTCTCTTAATCCCAACGCCTGTCAAATAAGCAAACATTCCTTTGTGGACAATCCAGTACAGCATATTGCCTCAAGTTAAAGCCAGTAAGGATAAGAAATGAAATGTTCTGCCTGCTACAGTCAAATAGCAGCCAAAGCTCATAATAGCCATCTGGGTGAGCTTCAAAGGATGCCTAGCAACAATGGAGATAAAAATATTCTCCTACACCCAAAACCTGCTTTATAACAAATCCTGTGGGGTTCACCAGGACTGAAAGGCGAGTATTTTTCTGAAGCATGAAAAGTTAGCAAAACATCCAAAAACTAGTCAAAACTCATTTCTAAACCATTGGGACTTTTCTACTTAGTCTACACATTGCATAGTGATCAGAACCTAAAAAGGCTGAAGTTCACAGGATGAAGAGAATGCCAAAACACGAAGGCATTAAAAGATCGACATGCAATAAGGGAGAATTTGCAATTACCTACGCCTGTAACTCAACGCTCAACTGATATGCAGCAAGACGGAAATAAGCCCTGCATAGTCAGAAGATCATTTTGGGGAATTATACGACATGAAGATTGTGAACGGAATTGTTTAGTCTCAGACAGTTGTCAGAGAGAAGGATGCCCGCTAGGGAAGACAGTTTGGAACAGGGACTTTTAAGCATTAATTTTCCCAACATTTAACTGGAGGAAATTTCTTGTTCATCCAGTTCGATGACAAACAGTGTTGATAGTTTAGCTAATGATACATCCTCTTGCTGTTAGTGGTGCTGTAACTCCAAGGTTTACAGTTTTATAATTAAATTATAATCAAAATATAAAGGTAAGGAGGGTATATAATATTTGCAAATAGCCTTTGAGGGAGGGATGACATTTGAGGGTGCAAATTGCATCAGCAGACAATGTTCCAATTATTCCCACCTGCAAACTCCAGCTCACTTTGATTGCCAGTTCCAATACAACGGGTGTAATATTTTCCAAATGGAATCTTACAGCAAGGGAGACCATTCACCTCAATCTGCCTGTACTAGCTTTTTAAACAGTTGAGCAATTAGTCCCACTCCCTTGTTCTTTCCTCTTTGCCCTACAGTTTCTTTTCCATCTCTTCTTTTGCTAATTACTTTCAATTGGGGGTTCTCTGTCCTCCTGACATTGGAACTAATTTCTCCAAACAAACAACAAAATAGAGGGATTAGTCATTATAACATTGCTGATTGTGGAATCTTACTGTGCACAAACTGACTGTTTCATTTCCTACAGTACAGCAGTCACTTCATTTCATGCTTCGCAGGATCACCAATCCGTCCTGGACCACCTGATGTGACGGTCTCGAACGCACAACAAGATCTCTTCTTCCTCAGGAGGCAAAGGAAATTCGGCATGACTCACCAACTTTTATAGATGCACCGTAGAAAGCATTCGATCTGGATGCATCACAGCTTGGTAAGGGAAATGCTCTGCCCAAGACTGTAAGATACTACAGAGAGGTGTGATCACAAGCCAGTCCATCACACATCCATTGACTCCATTTACACTTCTTGCTGCTTTGGAAAGCCAACATCATCATCTTAGTTATAATCTTTTCCAACCCCCTCTTCCGTCCAGCAGAAGATACAAAAGCTTAAATATATGTACCAACAGGTTCAAGAACAGCTTCTTCGCTGTTGATATTACACTGTTGTTTTATAGAATTCACACAATGGGGAAACAGGCCATTCGGCCCAACAAGTCCCTACCAACCCTCCAAACAGCATTCCACCCAGACCCATTCTCCTACTCTATCCCTGTAATCCTGCATTTCCCATGGCTAATGCATATAACCTACACATCCCTGCACACTGGGTAATTTAGCATGTCCAATCCACCTAACTTGCACATCTTTGGAATGCACCTCTCAAAATTTCAAATCTAATGTTGATCTTGCTTTTTGTGCACCTTCTCTGCAGCTGTAACTTTGTATTCCTCACTCTGCACAATCACCCTATAACCTTTATATGGTATGACCTGCCTGTACTGCATACAAAACAAAACTTTTCACTGTACCTAGGTACATGTGACAATGGTACATCAAATCAAGGATGGAAGACAGTCAAAGGACCAAAGATTTTCCATATAGTGAGGCACCCAGTCATGTGACCAGTTGGACACCCAAGGCTCTTCTTATAAGATCCCAAAACATCAAGTACCCAACTGAGAGTCTCCAGTTGATGACAGAGGAAAATGTCAAATGAGATATGCACCAACATGATGACTAGTCTCTACAGTCGAGGCTACAGGTCAAGTGCTGGTAAGTGGTAGTTTTCGTACCATTTCTGTTCAGTATGATTATAGGAGTGGTTTGGAAACTGGCACCAGCACTGGAAACAACCCAGCCACTGTTAGCTTCACTTGTGGTGGAACCTGCCACTCAACAATCAACTTACTTGGGCAACAGCAAAGGGGCATTATAATAGGAGCCCCCTCATACCAGCTGAAAGAGATTGTTTGCTGCAGGTCCATCACTATGCAGGTATGGAAGGATCCCAGAACGTGGTGGTAAGGTACCCCGGGGCATCCTGAGGTTGACCTGGGGCTATATAAATGAAACATTTTGTTATGCTGTTTCCACAAAAGACCTCGGGGGAGTCTTTTTCTACATTACAGGTTCTATCAAAACACAAGCAAATGCCAACACTGCTGATGATATTGATCTATTGATTCGCTTGTTTAAACATAATTACTCAGCACCCCTGTGTGAAGCCATAAACCCATTCCACAAATCAGATCAGACCCTCTAGACATCATCCTGTGTTCAAACTGGCCGCTGAATTCTCTCACACAGTGACAACTCTTCAATAATAAAACAAAGAACTACACTAGCCCTATAGGCGTGCCCTGACGGGGGAGGAAAGGAAAGAGGTGAAAGGCGCTATATGAATGCAAGTCTCTCTCATTCCTCATTGACTATTTGAGATCCTCAGGACCGGGAGCTCGGCCATGCACAGACAGTCACGCCCTCAGCCAAATCATTACCACGTTCTCCAGGGGCCGGTATTCGGTGAAGCGGACTCACCTTGACCAGACCCCGTCCCTCCCTCTCTCCCGCTCCGGCCGTTGTTAGGGACAGAATCCGGGTCCCAGACGCCACCGGATGTACCACCCCCCAGAACGTCCTATTGGTCGCTCCTGCCCGGAGCGAGCTTCAGGTTAGCGTAAACGAACGTCATTCACAATGGCGTTGCGAGGTGGTGTCATCTGGTCCCGCCTACCTCCACCGCCAGTTAATCCCTCATGGGAGGTCCGATCCTCTATTGATGGACCGGGACGTCAATCAGAGCCGGGGCACGAGGTCCCGCCTTCTCGAGCCACTGATAGGTCACTAGGCTGAGGACTCGGTCTGTTATTGGTGAATGGGCTGTCGGTCAGAAAACGTCCTTGTGTCCCGCCTTCCACCGTCTTCATTGTATCAGCGACAGCAGATGCTGGAGAATC
>JAHRHZ010000008.1:19549792-19574502 GCA_024137785.1 Ginglymostoma cirratum | reverse complement strand
GCTCCCTCAGCACTGACCCTCCGACAGTGCGGCGCTCCCTCAGCACTGACCCTCCAACAGTGTGGCATTCCCTCAGTACTGACCCTCTGACAGTGCGGCGCTCCCTCAGCACTGACCCTCCGACAGTGCGGCGCTCCCTCAGCACTGACCCTCCGACAGTGCGGCACTCCCTCAGCACTGACCCTCTGACAGTGCGGCGCTCCCTCAGCACTGACCGTCCGACAGTGCCCGCTCCCTCAGCACTGACCCTTGACTATGTAATGTGTTTTCAATACTGACCCTCCAATGATGGTCACTTGATCTCAAGGGGCTGTGTGATATTTCGTTTTACTGTGCTCCTGTTAAGCATTTTGTGACAATTTTTTTTGCAAAAGATTGCGAATTTGTCAAAGTTCTACTGGTGCTCATGCAGGTTCAATGGGCTGAATGGCCTCCCATGCTGTAACAATTCTGTGTTTGTGTTCCAAGCGCAATGTTTATATAAATTGTTATTGACTCCTCAGTGACAATTGGTATTAGCCATGTGTACGTATGATTGCAAGACAGGGTGAAAGAATTCCCGTCTGCCATGATGCCCTTGTAGTCAAAATTGACAACATGTGATGTTCTGACTGATTTGACAATAGATTGGCAAACCAAGCCATCGGGCAGTTTCTTCAAGAGAGGAAAGTGGGTAGAAACAATCAAGAACATTAAGTCCAAACCTCAGTCGAATCTCATACCACATACAGTCACCCTTTAGCCAGAGATCTGTCAGCAGCGGCTCATCAATAATGCCCACATCTGCTGCAGCTATGAGCAAAGACGTGATGCAGGACTAGAGGGAGGAAAAGCTCTTTGTGTCGGGAGGAGTCATTAGCACAGAAAATAATGTTTCCATCATTACTAACATCCTCAGTGAGAGGCTGCACAGAAGGCTGGCCATCTCATCATCTCATGACAGGTGAAGTGGGATAATTGGAGATGCTCCATCTCAGGCTGTGTTCAAACATTTTGTAGCAGAATGAGGAGCCAATGATTAAAAGAATTGATAGTGTAGATAGAGAGGAACTGTTTCTTCTGCTGGGTGAGCTCAGAGGCAGGCGGCACTAAATCAGAGCTAAGTGATTCTGTGGTCATGTCAGGAAGCACTTTGTCACAGAATGGATGATGGTCTTAACAATAAGGACCTGAGGTAGCTACAGGGGAGTTAGGTTGCAAATAAAGCGTAATCCAATCAGGTGGCAAAATTGGACTCGGGATTGAGTTGTCTCCTGCAGTGCTACTTTTCCTGGAGAGCAAAACAGATCAACCGTAAAATAATCATCTCCTTTCCATTAGGCAGGAATGGAGATCGAATAAAGGGCAGCACAAGACAGTTTTTAGATTAAACATAATTTGTCACAAGTCAGAAATAAATGGAGAGCTTTCATTTCTGTAGCACCTGCCTGTTGTAATCTCAGGACATCCCAAACATTTCACAATCAATGAATTACTTTTTGAAGGTCAAAAATCACACAACACCCGATTATAGTTCAACAGGTTTATTTGAAGACAGAAGCTTTTGGAGTCTTGCTTCTTCTTCAGGTTTCAGTAAGAGAGGTGGCACCAGACACAGAATTTGTAAGCAAAAGATCAAAGGGTCAAAGAGCTGCAAGCCTACAGACAGCCTCATGATGTTGCCCTTCTCTAGCTTCCACCCTAAACATATTAAAAAAGCCATCCCCTATGGACAAGCCCCATGCATACTCAGAATCTGTTCAGGTGAGGAAGAATGTGACAGATACCTGAAGGTGTTGAATGATGCCCTCATAGGAACAGGATACAACGTTGAACTCATTGATGGCCAGTTCCAACATGGCACAGCAAAAAACCGTAATGACCTCCTCAGAAAGCAGACTCAGGATATGACCGATAGGGTACCCTTCGTCATCCAGTACTTCCCGGGAGTGGAGAAACTACACCATGTTCTTCACACCCTTCAACACATTATTGATGACCATGAGAACCTCGCCAAGATCTTCCCTACACTTCCACTTTCACCTTCAAACAACTGCCAAACCTTGAACAGACCATTGTTCACAGCAAACTACCCAGCCTTCAGGACAACATCGACTACAACACCATACAGTCCTGTCTTGATAACCTCTGCAAGACATTTCAGATCATCGGCATGGATACCGTCACACGTGGAAACACCACCTAACAAGTGCACGGCAGATACTCATATGACTCGGCCAACGTTGTCTATCTCATACGCTGCAGGCAAGGATGCCCCGGGGCATAGGATATTGGCACACACTACAACAAAGGATGAATGGACACCGTTCAACAATTGTTAGACAGGAATGTTCCCTCCCAGTGGGGGATCGCTTCAGCGGTCAAGGGCATTAGGCCTCAGATCTTTGGATAAACAACCTCCAGGGTGGACTTTGGGATACACGACAATGCAGAGTTGCCGAGCAGAGGCTGATAGCCAAGTTCAGCATCCATGAGGACAGCCTCAACAGGGATCTTGAGTTCATGTTGCGGTACAGGTGACCCCACTACACGATCACTCTCACACACACAAACACGCACACACACTCACACACATAGTCTTACACTCTCTTTCTCATGCACATACACACACTCTCTCTGTCTATCTCTCTCTCACCGCATAAACATGTACACACACATAAATCTTTGGGGTGAATTTGCATGTGCAGATTTGTAACTGCAGATACATTCTATTGTGTTCAAAAAGCAGGCAATTTGTAGATAGTCATCGTAGCATTTTATAAATTCCTACTTTGGATATAAAACCAGTCTGACTCCAAGTTAATACACAGCCAGAGTTAATACTCAGCCAAACAAGGCCTCATACCTGAATTGCATTGTCTGACCTGAGATGTCACCTCTGGTACACTGATAAAACTTTTAGTTATCTCAGGGCAGTGACTTGAAAGAAATTCTGGGATTTGCATATTAATCCCTTCTAATTGATTAAAGATTTAACAACCATCTTAGGTTTGTTCAATATATTTACATCTGTTCTATGGCCCTTTGATCTTTTGTTATAAGTTCTGTGCCTGATGCCACCTCTCTCACTGACACCTGACGAAGGAGCGAGAATCCAAAAGCTTGTGTTTTGAAATAAACCTGTTGGACTATAAAGTGGTGTCTTATGATTTTTGACCTTGTCCACCTCAGTCCAACACCGTCACCTCCACATCATGTACTTTTTGAAGTATAGTGGCTGTTGTTAATGTGGGAATCAGGACACAGAATTTGTGCACAGCATGCTCCCACAAGCAGTTTGAAAATGACCATATCTGTAATTTGGTTTGGGTTGAGGGCCACATGTTGTCCACAGCACAATAGATACTGTGCTAATGGATTAGTGCCTGTGTGTCAAGTTAGCACAGAAAACAATTTGTTGAGAATATTTCAGCAGAACAGCACTGGAGTATGAGCCCAGATGTTGCTATCCTCCAGCTCCTATAAGAATTGTCCCTGATTGCGAAGGGAGATCCACAGTTTCATTGTACAGAACCACAACCCCAGCTTTTGCACCAAGCTCAGAAGGCAGTCTGGAAGGAAACAGTTAAAAATCTAGCAGCGAGATTAATATTTTACTTCTGGCAGTGAATTTTTTTTGTTTTAAATCTGCCTGCAGAAGGCAAGATAGAGACATAAATTTTTAATGACCTTCCGTAAAGTCTAATGTGACAAGGCATGTTTAAGATGCAGGCACAGAGAAGTGTTTAGGGCTTTCTTCTCACACAGAGAGTGAACAGGAACTTGGTGAAATACCTAGTGAAACAAAAAAAGGGAAAGAAGCCTTGGCTGCAAATGAAACTATGATTTTTTTTGTTTATTTCATGTGATGTAGATGTTGGTGATATAACAAGAATTCGTTGCCCGTCTGTAATTGATCTTGCAACTGAATGACTTGCCAGGCCATTTCACAGGTCAGTTCAGAGTTAACCACATTGCTGTGGGTCAGAAGCAGTGTGTAGGCCAGACCAGGTTAGGACAGCAGATTCCTTCCCTCAAGGACACTGATGAAGCAGATGGGTTTTTACAATAATTGTTCATGATTTCACAGTCACTGTTACTGAGAACAGGTTTCAGTTCCAGATTAATTCTGTTCAAATTCCATGCACTCAGTGAGTTTAGCAGCCCGTGATGCGCTACCTTGTCAAATAGTCTACTGAAGTTTGAGGTTTCAAATGAGGTGCCAGAAGCTGGGCATTACTGATCAAAATGTTCGTGTCATTTCTCTGGGATTTGCACACAAGTTACCATTTTATATGCCCCATTGATGATTATCCGTTCCTCAGTGAATGGTGCTGGATATCGTGTGACAGCAAATGGATTTTATCTTCTTCCTAAGCAGTCCCTTAAAACCAAGAATAATTTTTTTCCACTGCAGAGGTGACAGACCAGTCCAATGCTGGATTCACAGACCCTGCCTCAGCTGGGCCGTGTGGTGTTTGAGGAGGTGGGCAGGAAGCTCAGGTTTTCACACCCTCCTTTCAATGTTTTGCTCTTGGTCTCGGTGTGGACCTGTCAGAGATACTCGAGGTGGTTGGTACTAGTGTGGATCCTTCTTCTCCACTCGATAGTCTTAGGTTAGAGATTTCCACCAGTTGGTGGGGTCATTGCATTTTCAATGACACTTTGAGGGCATGAAAGAACAAAGAAAAGTACATCACAGGGACAGCTCCTTTAGCCCACCGTAACTGCACCGACGCATAATGCCTCTGTGAGCAGCAACAGCCTGATCAGTGGCACCATGATTGGCTCTGTGGTACAGCAGGGATGCTAGAAGTGTAGACAAGTCCCCTTTCACCTCTATGCAGTCCATATCACTCTATTCCCTGCCAATTAATATACCTGTCAAGATGCCTCTTAAACGTTGCTATTGTATCTGACTCCATCACCTCTCACAGTGCATTCCAGGCACTTAACAGCCTCTGTGGTTAAAAAAAATTTGGCTTGCACATCTTTTTTAAACTCACAAATTCCAAATTACTTTCTTAAACCTATGTCCCCTAATAATTGATACCTGAAGCCCTCCATCCTACACCACCTCTTTAGTTATGTATTTAATTGTATATATCTTCCTACTCCTAAGCCTCACTGGCATGTGACATAGGAAGTAATCTCAAGATCACAACTTTTCACTGAACTCCCTGAACTCCTTTTGCAGGACCTCATCTCTCTTTCTGCCTAAGTCATTAGTCCCAATATGGACCACAGCCTCTGGCCGCTCACTTTCCTCCTTCAGAATATCTCATGCTCACTCGAAGACATCCTTGACCCTGGGAGGCAACACTCCATCCTGGACTCTCGTTCACAGCCACAAAAATGCCTATCTGTGCCCCTGACTATAGAGTCCCCTATCACTACTGCTTGCGTACACTTCTGGCGTCCCTGCTGTACAACAGAGCCAATCATGGTGACACTGATCAGGCTGCTGCTGCTTTCCCCTGAGATCTCAATTAGCCCCTACAGTATCCAAAATAGTATGCCTGTTTGAGAGTGGAATGGCACAGGGGATTTCAGCACTGCCTGCCCATGCCTGCTTGTCTTCCTGGTGGCTTCCTAACTCTTCTCTGTCTGTGTAACGCTTTCTGGTGGTGTGACCAGATCACTAAACATGCTATCCATGACATTCTCAGCCTCATGGATGGCCAATAGTGAGTCCATCTGCAACTCCAGGCACTCCATGTAGCAAATCAGGATCTGCAGCTGAGCACAATTACTGCACGTATTCACCACGGAGACTGGAAGTGCCCCTGATTTCCCACGTATTGCAGAAGAAACATTCCATTGGGCCAAGTTCTCCTGCTATTTTGTACCTTAGCGACTAAATAAACCTTATCAACCATGGACAGTAATCCAGGAACTGATTACACAACCTTACCTACTCATCACCAAACTCAGGTCTCTCACTCTTGCTTCCTTGGATTAATTTTTCTGCTCCCCTGATAACAATTTTATGGTGACAATGCTCGGAGTAGAGTGCTTGTTTTCGTAGGTGAATGGATAATGTGACCCAATCAATGCAGCTGATTGACAGTAACTAGTGCTTCAGTGCTGGGGATGTTGGCCTGAGAAAGACACTGATATTGAAGTGCCAATCCTGCTGGTGAATTTGTGGGACTTTGCTCAAGCATCGTTAGCGACATTTCTGTAGAGACGTGAGATATCTGCTGTACATTGTCCATGTCTCTGACACAAACAGAAGGGCAGGTTGTGCTGCTGCCTTGTACACCAGGAGCTTGGTGCCAGGTTTTAGGTCTTTATCATTGAACACTGATCTTCAGATGGTCAAAGTCTGTCGTGGCACAATGGAGGTGATGTTCAGAACTTCACTTCTGAAGAAGAGTCATATTAGACTAGGAATGTTAACTCTCTGTCTCACTCCACTCATGTTGCCAGGTCTCCTCTGAATTTCTCCAGTGACTTCTGTTTTTATTTCAAATTTCCAGGTTGAATAGTTGCCTTTTCATCCTGTAGAGAAGCTCCATTTCATGGAGATGGGGTGAAGTATTGTGGTGAGGAAGATAAAGTAGAGCATGATGTGATGGCACAGCCTTATTTAATTCCAGTTTGCGCAAGTGTTGGGTCTGTGCTGGAATCATTAGTGAGGATCACAATTTGTACGTTGCAATGCAGCAGGTAGAAATGGTGATTAATTTCTGCTGGCAGCCAGATTTGAGGAGATTGTTCCACAATTCCTTCCTGTTGTCAGAGTTGGAAGCCAAAGTTTAAAGTCAAAAAGGCCATACATAAGAAATTGCTGCGGCTGGCTGTATTTTTCCTTGGATATAAACAAAGAACAGTGGATGCTGGAATTCCGAAACAGAAACAGAAAGTGCTAGAGAAACCTCATCAGGTTTGCCAACATCTGTAGAGAGAAAAACAGTTAATGTTTTGAGTCTGGTGACCCTTCATTGGAATGTTCTGAATATTGCATTTTCAGCACAGTAAAGTGCCCCAAAGTGCTCCACAGGAACTGGATCACATAAAATTTGACGCTGAGTCAGCCAGGATATATTAGCTCAGACTCAAGAGTCTTTGGTTGAGGGAGGTTAAGGAATACATTAAAGGAGGACTGAGTGATGCGGAGATATTTAGGAAGGGGGATCCAGAGTTTAGGCGTCATGCAGCTGTAAGTACAATCTCTGGTGGCAGCGTGATTAAAATCAGGGGATATACAAGAAATCAGAACACAGTGAACTCCTGCCAGAATCACTAAGCTGTGAACTGGGCTTGGAGACGAATGAGTTAATACAATTTTATACACGTCTAAAATAACATCCATAACACCATTACAAGGTCAACCAGTAAGTACAGAAATCACTCAATAATTCATTATTTATCAGGGTCTAATCCCCACTGGTGCAAAATGTTAATATGTCAGATTACTTCAGCATTAGGTAGGCTTTACCTTAACAGTGTTTCAAAATTACACTCAGTGTCAAAGATTCCCACGTGGCTTTGCAAGGTTGAATTTTGCAGTTTATCTCTTCATAAACTCTGCTATCTGTATCATAACTTATACCAAGTCCTGCCCATTCATCGCCATTGTATTCAAAACCTCGATTCACTCACTGATCACCATCTTTATAACCTGCAGCCAGATTAAACATCTTTGTTCTTCAATTCCTGGTTCCTTGTGGTTGCACCATTGCATTTGCCGTACAATTTGTGACCGTACCTGCAAATGTCTCCCACTCTTTCAAGAAAGAGATGGATAGAGCTCTTATAGATAATGGAATCAAGGGTTATGGGGATAAGGGAGGAACAGGATACTGATTGTGGATGATCAGCCATGATCATAATGAATGGTGGTGCTGGCTCGAAGGGCCGAATGGCCTACTCCTGCACCTATTGTCTATTGTCTATTGTCTCTACATCTCACACGTGCTTTAAGTCACTTCTTAAAGCCTTTTCCACCAAACTTTGCCCCATTGTCTTATGTGTCAAATTTTGTGATAACTTTTCTGTAAGTGCTTCATGTATTTTATTATGTTAAAAGGTCCTGAGCTGAAACGTCAACTTTCCCGCTCCTCTGATGCTGCCTGGCCTGCCTGCTCCTCCAGCTCCACTCTGTGTTATCTCTATATTAATGTATGTTATTGTTTTAGCAATCTACCATTTTACTGTCTCCTGGAATATTAGCACCAGCCCCAGATGTGTTGGTCATGAATGAGTCTAACTGTTTCTGCTGCCTGCGGTAGAATCAGAGTCTGGTTTCTGGATGTCTGTGACCAGATCTCATCATTGCCTCTTCAGTCAGTACCCTCTTCATCCATCTTAACTCAACATATGTGATCTTTTGCCGTTCTTATTTGACATGATCAGTGCGCTCAAAGACTTCAGTTTTAAATCATTGTGGTCTATTTCATTGGTTAACCTCTGTCAAATTAAACATTTAACCTTCTAACTTGACTATTAAGACTTTCTTCATAATTAAGATCTCTTTTGTAAACTTCTGAAAACCTACTGGATTGTTCCATTATCTCCTGTTATGCTTCCACATCATTGATAGGCTAGATGTCGAAAAACTGTTTCAACTGTTTGGAGGGAATAATCAAAAAATTCGAGCCAGGCATTTCAGGAGTGAAATTAGGAAAATAATTTTACAATGTTTAGAACTTTTCTGAAAATGGCAATTGATGCTAGATTAATTGTAAATTTTAAGTTTGACATTGATAAATCGCAAACAGTATTAAGGGATATGGAGTAAAGTCAGATGTGTGGAGTTAGGTCACATATCTTTCAGAATCTTACTGAATGGCTCAAGGAACAATTGACCTCCGATTTTCATCATCATTCATTGAACAACTTTATTTTAGGTGGCTTCATGACAGATGATCAAACTAAATTGGTTGAATCAAATGACAGAACCATTCTTGTGACATTCTGTGAGTTACTTTGATCATTCTATGAGTCATGGTCATTCTTTGACTGCATTTGGGTCACGTTTTAATTGGTGATATCTTACAATCTTGAAACACACCACCAAATTTATGCTACAGACTGATTAGGGACCAGTAACATTTAGTTTTTAAAAGACAATGTGTGAAATCCAGGGGATCTTACTAAGGGAATAAAACCACAAGATTCCATGGTTTTGAACAAGCAATAAACTTTAATATGCAAAATTAGAATCAGTAACTCAATCCACAATGTATATACAACTTATTTCTAACTCTCAGAATAAACATGCAGTAAATATGGGTAATAAAATGTAATTGGACACCCCACAGTGCACATGAAAAAGCAAACGCGAACAAAACTGATCCCACAAATTTCCCAACAACTCCCTCAAGACGTTGAGATAACAAGATGTAGAGCTGGATGAACACAGCAGGCCAAGTAGCATCAGAGGAGAATGAAAGCTGACGGTTCGGGCCTAGACCCTTCTTTTCTGAAGAAGGGTCTAGGCCCGAAACGTCAGCCTTCCTGCTCCGCTGATGCTGCTTGGCCTGCTGTGTTCATCCAGCTCTACACCTTCTTATGTCAGATTCTCCAGCATCTGCAGTTCCTGCTATCTCCCTCAAGACGTTGTTGCTGTTTTGGCTAATTAAATACCATTAAACTTCGCAAAGGATTAAAATTCTCCACTTCTGCAATCTGGCCTTGAAGTTCCTTCTCAACTGCCACTCCTTCATGGACTGCATCAATGACTTTTTCATTCTGGATGATCACCGTCTTCTCCTACGTTTACTGCTCCCAGGATACCGGAACAGTACTCTCTCACAGCCACAACTCCAGCTTTTCACAAGCTTCATCAAGACAACACTACTACTGGATTTTTCTGAGCTCTAATTTTGCTCAGTAGGCTCCTGCAAACACTGCTTGTGGGCTTTTCAGTCTCCACTCTCAGCTACTGTGAAGTATTAGAGATTGCAGACTTCTTTGGAGCCCTGAGAGCCATCCCCAACACAGAACCACGGACAGTCTTACTTTTTCAGCTCCCCAAGGGAACTTTTGAACCTTGATGCTGACATTTTTGGAGCACTATGCACAGTTCTGGTTGCCCTGCTATAGGAAGGATATTATTAAATTGGAGAGGGTTCAGAAAAGATTTTCCAGGATGTTGCTGGGAATAGAAGGTTTGAGTCATAAAAATAGGCTCGAAATGCTGGGAATTTTTTCACTGGAGCATAGGAGGTTGAGGGGTGACCGTATGGAGATTCATAAAATCATGAGGGATATAGAGAAGGTATAGAAGGATATAGCATGACAGATATAAATAAAGTTAATAGCAAGAGTCTTTTTCCCAAGGTGGTGGAGTTCATATTTTTAGGGTGAGAGAGAGAAAAAAAGGACATAAGCAGCAACATTTTTCACACAGCGGGTGGTTTGTATTTGGAACGACCTGCCTGAGGAAGAGGTGGGTGCAGGTAAAGTGCAACATTTGAAAGATATTGGGACAGGTACATGAATAGGAAAGTTGTGGAGGGATATGGGCCAAAAGCAGCCAAGTGGGACTAGTTTAATTTGGGACAATGGTCAGCACGGACGAGTTGGACCGAAGGGACTGTTTCCGCCCTGTATGACTGGATGACTAAGTTGCCGACTAATCCTAGAACCTCCACCTGACCTGAAAGCACAGAGTCATCAGCTACTCTTGACTCCTTACTGAGATTGTCACACAGAAACTTTGTAATTCAGTTGACTTCCCAACAGTACAGCTTAAACAGCATTCCTAACGTGGACTCTACTGTCTGTTTCTACGGAACTACTTTTCAGTGACCTATTGAAAACCTCAAAATAAACCCATCTCCTATTCTTGGGCACAATTGAATATTGCCACCTAGCAACTCTTGGAACTCTATGTTTCACAAATGTTACAGATCACAGATTGCTAGCTTGCTCAATGCAAAAACTAAATATGTTTACAGAATTTTGTCACAGATACCAACTCCCTTACTTTTCCCATTACCTTAAAATAGAATGGATTCCCCTGTGTAATTTGGAGAGTGTGTTAACCTTCCTCTCTTTGTTATTTTTATCTATTCAGTCCATGCCGCATAAATTGGTTTTGAAAGTTAGTAGTTTTGACTAGCCTACACTCCGAAGGTACCTGGGTAGATCTGATTTTTCCTAATGAGTCTGTCTATGTCTTGGCCTTCCCAGAGTTCCTGTACCACTTCACTTTTTCCTCATATTCTGTGGTAGGATCTTTGGGCAATGAGACCATTCAGCCCTGTAGCCTGTTCTTCAAGTAGATCTTGGCTGATCCGCATCTTAATTCTCGTCTACCCACTCTTATTCCATGACCCTCAACCCTTAAGCTAATGAAACCTAACCATCATGATTTAATCACAATGTGGCATTGAAGAGCCACTCAGCCCACAGATGATAATAGAAATAGGAACACGCAAAGACTCATCAGCCCAGTCCCGTGATTTCATTTCCTTTGTGACCCTCCCGCTGCATTCACTAGAAAATTGTCCATTTTCCTGGTGAGTTTCTGATATTGATGAAAACATTGTGTTTATCCCATGAGTTATTCCACTTATCTCAGTCTTGGCTTTAAATTGACTCCTGTACATTGGCAAAGCAAATGTTATGTCTTTTTTTATGAACTGCTGTGACTTGCCTCTCCATCAAAACCAGTGAGCATGTTGATTGTTACAGCTGGATAATGAAATGGTGTGTTTGTGCCTGAGAGAGGGTGGATTTTAATAGCTCAAGGGCTTGGCTGTAAACTTTGGCTCCTAGATGAAATTCGATAACATGTCAAATCAACTACAAATTAAAACTAAATTCACATTCTGGGGTGACAAGCATGGGGCTGGATGAACACAGCAGGTCAAGCAGCATCATAGGAGCAGGAAAACTCGACGTTTCGGGCCTAAACCCTTCATCAGAAATGATACCAAGTCTTGCTAACGATATGAAAAATAATTTCATTGTCACATCTTTACATTTTGTTTCCCTGCTTATTGAGATATTGTTGGTCTTGCTAGTACGGTGAACATTGCTTCATCGCTTATTTGAATACGGTAGGATTAATCTCATGGACTCAGCTCTGGTTTCTATAGTGGAACAAGCATATCAAGGCATGGAGAAGGTGTGAGATGATTTACAAGAATAATACCAGAACTGAGATAGTGTTATAAAGTGGGGGGTTGACCCCACCCCCAAGCACTAAAACCAAAACACCCAAAGAGGAGCACCTTGCCCTATAACCTGTTAAAAAGGAGTGTGAAAAGTGGTATAACCTGCCTTTCAGCAATTTCTACTGGTTAAATAAAATAAATCCCTGATACTCACTTTACAATCAACAAGTGACAATTTATTTATCTAACTCTAACAGTGAACAAATTAACTAAACTATTAACAAACCAAATAAACCCTTTCTAACTACTAGTTATTCCCGAATAAAACCAGATTCTAATGGTATGCTGTTCCAATAAATACAAGTTCCAGTTATATAAAAAAAATTTTTAAAAATACTCTCTCGAAATTATAGCCAGATTGTGTGTCTTCTGGAATGTTCTGTACCTTCTCCATAGAATGTTCTGTGAGGAACGCCTTCTCTGTTGATTCTTCTGTCTGGAATATTAACTGGATACGCCATTGGTACCTTTGGGTTTTAGATGGTGCTTTCTTTAAGACCGAGAGGAGACTGTGAGAGCCAATGATTCTCTTTTGAGAGCTGAGAGCTGTTAACTGGCAGATGGCAGTTAGTTCTCCTGTCTTTGTCTAACTGTCCTGTCCCTTTATATTCTTGATGACATATCAATTTCTCACAATATGATTTGTCCTATGTTGTCAAGCCCATCAGATTTAAATTTAATTGGTTTTTGGTGTATAAGTGCCTTGTTCAAATTAATTGGTTAAATTGTTGTCTAGATATCAAAGCAAAACTGCTGGTTGGTTCACTAAGTGTACAGTCTTTTCATACAAATGTTTCAATTTGAGTGCTTTCTATGCTCCTGCAAACTGTTATGAAGTTGTGTAGAATAGATATGAATTGGAAGGTAGGAAGTGAGAATTTGTTGGTAGAAATAATAAATGGGTAGAGCAGTGTGTCATCCCTTAAAAGATAGTGTTTATGTATGTCTGTGAGCAGCACCTGGAGGGTGCCAGTACAAAAAGTACCCAAATTGAACCATTTACATTGAAAGGCCAAGCCACATATTTTTTACAAAGTCGTGAAGTTTGAATCTGGCCAATTAATTTAAACCAAGCACCTGGATACAGAAAGCCAATTGAATTTAAAAACTGATTGTGTTAACAACTTCAAACCAACCCTACATAAGAAATAGTATTAGGTCATTATGGGTATAAAGATACGGGCATTTGGAAAATTGGGAGAGAGCGAACTGCCGTCTGAGGGATGAGCCAAACTTCAGCTGCAGCAAAAGCAAGTCTGCTTTCTGAGATACAAACTTCTGAGGAAAAGTCACCAGACCCGAAACGTTACCCCTGTTTTCTCCTTCACAGATGCTGCCAGACCTGCTGAGCTTTTCCAGCAACTTTGTTTTTGTTCCTGATTTACAGCATCCGCAGTTCTTTTGGTTTTTATCTAAGATACAAACCTGGCTTTCACATAAAATTATTGAACTCTTTGAAAAGACGCATCAAAGGTACCACAGCATTTTAGCTCAAAGTTCTCACCGAAGAAATGAAAGAGAAAAACATCCAAGATGGCAGAGTCAGCAGCAGAAAGAAATTTGTGCAGTGAGATCAACAAAAGACACAGTCTGTGCGAACTTGGGGAGATTAAGTTTTAATTTATTATTGCCTTATTAATTGGGTTTATAGAAGTGGGACTTGTGTTTATTTGAACAGTATTCCCGTAGAATTTAGGCCAGTTATGGGATAGTTAGTAGTCTGGGGGGGATTGTCGGTTTGTTAGTTACTCTGTTAATCTGTTAATTGTTAGTGTAAACTGTTTCATGTTATTTGTCGAGTGGAATTCAAGAATTTTCTTTCTTTTAACCACTCTTTTAATAGATTATAAGGTGAAAGGCGAGCTTCTCTGGGTGTTTTGGGGGTAATTATTAGAAGGGAACCTCTACTCTCATCATAACAGACTGAGGATCATGTTTTGGTTTAATTGTCAGAGGGGATTCGGCCATTCCCCCCACCGTAGCAAAACCCAGAAGTTGCTGCCCACAGACATCTTCTTTGAATCACTAAGCATAGAAAAAGTGCATCGTCTTTTAAGGGGACCATGCACTGCTTTCCCCCTTAACATTTTACAAACACCAACTTCTAACTTCCTGCCTCCAAATCCGCAAGCACACTACCCAACTTCACAACAAAAGGTATCAAGAACTAACAAGCTGGAGCTCTTATTTTCTAGAAATGCAAAGATTGACAGGGTGACCTGATAAAGGTTTTTAAAATTATGTTGGGGCTTGTTAGGGTAAACTTGGAATATGTTTAATTTTGAAGGAGAGACCATATAGATATGAGATAGTGACTCATAAATCTAAGAAGGAATTCGATAGAAATTTTTTATTTACACAGAGAGGATAGCCGGAGAAGGGCAGCACGGCAGCTCAGTGGTTAACACTGCTGCCTCACAGCGCCAGGGACCTGGGTTCAATTCCACCCTCAGGCAAACTGTCTGCGTGGAGTTTGCACATTCTCCCCATGTCTGCATGGGTGCTCCTATTTCCTCCCACAGTCCAAAGATGTGCGGGTTAGGTGGATTGGCCATGCTAAATTACCAGTAGTGTCCAGCGATGTACAGGTTAGTTGGATTGACCATGGGAAATGCAGGGTAACACGAATAGGGTAGAGGGATGGATCCTCAGTAGGATGCTCTTCAGAGGGTTGGTGTGGACTCTATGGGCCAAATTACCTGCTTCCACACTGTAGGCATTCTATGAGAGTGATAAAAATATGGAAAGTACTACCACATGGATTGTGCAGAATCTCTCTCCCTGTCATGCAATGTCACTGATACCTGCATGGGCTATAATTCCTGGATTCTCCCCCTTCTATTCTCCCCTCCTAGGCAGATGCCCTGAACTCTGGTACCAGAGTTTCTTAACACTCATAACAGTGCTAATCACCTCACTGTCCCAAATAACCTTTACGTTTCTTTTATCTTCTCCCCACTTGATAAATCTCCTGAACAGTAGTACCACGGCCAGCTAACTTGTCTACCCTGCAGTCTTCATTCTCATCCAAATAATCTGAAAGAAAGAACCTCAAACCAGATGGTCAATTGCAAAGACTGAAACTCCTGCACTCTTGCCCCTGTGTCCTCTTACCTGCCTCACTCACATTCACACCCTTTTTCCCCCAAATCGGAAGATCCTACTCTAAATGGTGTGACCAACTCTTGCAATGAAGTGTCCAGGTAACTTAGCCCTTCCTGACAGTCTCAGTGGCTGCCTGACTGTGTCCAAGTCTCTAATCTGATGTTGGAGGTTGCCCTTCACTCGCTGTGCCGGGAACCCCTGACTGAAAGTTGTCTCCCGTGACATGAGTGAGGATGGCTGCTAAGATCTGGAACAAGCACCTGGCTTTGTGGTCCGTACAATGGCACAGCAAGACAGAACAATGGTGAACCTGGTAGTTCTAGCAAAGTGCGGCTTCACTTGATGAAGGAGCAGCTCTCCAAAAGCTTGTGATTTTCAATAAACCTGTTGGACTGTAACCTGGTGTCATGTGACTTCTGACAAAATGCAAAAAGGCTCAAGACGGCAGGGGTGCTCAAGGTGAGTGATTGCTAAGAAAGCGAAGGAACGGCATAGAACTGGTTACACAGAGCAAAGGATCCCCAAGGCTGCTGCTTAGTGAGAATTTCATCTCAACATCCAGAATAGAGTTGGAAGATGCAGCTAGTCGCTTTGACAATGAGAAAGGCCTTGCTGGATTTCTTATGTGATTCCCACAAATTTTTCACCCTGGCCCACATCATTCAGGACCCTATAAGATTCTGCCTGTATTTTAATCCATTTCAGTAACTTACACATGGGCCTCAACAGCAGCTACTCACCAACCAATCAACTCATGACTTTCCTGCGATATCACTGATGTCTTTTCCAAAAGAAGGGTCTAGGCCCGAAACGTCAGCTTTCCTGCTCCTCTGACACTGCTTGGCCTGCTGTGTTCACCAAGCTCTACACCTTGTTATCTCAGATTCCCCAGCATCTGCAGTTCCTACTATCTCTGAATTTATTCTCCTACCTGTTTTGTGTTCCTTGAGCCAAAATGTCTGTCTCAGGATCTTGCAAACCCCACACCTCTCAATGCTGCTAACTGCCTGTCTGGGCGTTGTGAACTGTCTATTCTATGTTACTGCACAATTGGGAAGTTGGCGTACAGCAGTGATTCAGTGAAGCTATCAGCCTGGACGCATCACGAACCAAGTTTGTCATTTCAGCTGTGTATAATTTCAGTTCCTCTCACACTCTTAGCTAAATAGACATTAGCCAATTCTGCAAATTATGTCATCAACCATTTGGATTTAACGGAAAAAGTCAACATGAAAGTTAACAGATCTACTTTGAAGCAGAGAAGAAAACAACAAAATACCTCTTTCTGGAACAAGAGAAAATACAGGAATGATTCAGCAGGCCAGACGGTATCTGGGAGGACTGAGAGATATTAGAGCATAGAATAGTACAGCACAGGAACAGGCCCTTCGGCCCATCATTGTCTGTGCTGACTGTGATGCCATTTTAAACTAATCCCATCTGCATGAACATAGTCCATATCCCTCCATTCCCTGCATGGACATATGTCTGTTAAATGTCTCTTCAATGTAGCTGTCATATCTGCTTTTACCACTTCCTGTGGCGGTGCGTTCTTAGCACCCATCACCCTCAACACAATACGGTACGGCACAGGAAAAGGCCCTTCAGCCCACTAAGCCTGCACCAATTCTTAGTCCTTATTTAGACCCATGACTTATAGCCCATGTGCGGTTTCTTTTCCTCTGTTTGCCTCCCATTCCTGTGCCTCTCAAGATACACTTTAAACATTGCTAACATGCCTGCTTTCACCACCTCCACTGGCAGTGTGTTCCAGGTACCCGCCACCTTCTGTGTGAAAAACTTTCCCTGCCCTTCTCCCCTAAACCTTCACCCTCTGTATAGTAAAATTACCTCACCCATCTTTAAACTTCCCCCATCACCTTTTTTTTAATTCATTCGTGTGATTGAGAGCATCACTAGCTAGGCCAGCACTTATTACCCAGAGGGCAGTTATGAATCAACCGCATTGCTGTGGGTCTGGAGCCACATGTAGGCCAGGCCAGGTAAGGATGACAGCTTCCTTCCCTAAGGGACATTAATGATCCAGATGGGTTTTCCTAACAACTGGCAATGGATTCATGGTCTTCATTAGACTCTTAATTCCAGATATTTATTTTTATTGAATTCAAATTCCACCATATGCCGTGGTGGGATTCGAACCCCAGAACATTAAACTGGGTCTCTGGATTAACAGAGATAAAAGGTACTGCAGATGCTGGAGAATCCGAGATAACAAGGCGTGGGGCTGGATGAACACAGCAGGTCAAGCAGCATCATAGGAGCAGGAAAACTTGATGTTTCGGGCCTAGACCCTTCATCAGAAATGGGGGAGGGGAAGAGGGTTCTGAAATAAATAGGGAGAGAGGGGGAGGCGGATAGAGGATGGATAGAGGAGAGGATAGGTGGAGAGGAGGCAGACAAGTCGAAGAGGCGGGGATGGAGCCAGTAAAGGTGAGTGTAGGTGGGGGGGTAGGGAGGAGATAGGTCAGTCCAGGGAGGACGGACAGGTCAAGGGGGCGGGAACAATACCACTAGGCCATTACCTCCCCATATCTCTCTTAAATCTATGCCTTCTAGTAATTGATATTTCCACCCTGGGAAAAAGACTCTGACTATTCATAAGAACATAAGAACTAGGAGCAGGAGTAGGCCATCCGGCCCCTCAAGCCTGCCTCACCATTTAATAAGATCATGGTTGATCTTTTTGAGGCTCAGCTCCACTTACCCACCCATTCACCATAACCCTCAATTCTTTTACTGTTCAAAAATTTATCTAGCCTTGCCTTAAAAACATTCAGTGAGGTAGCTTCAACCGCTTCACTGGGCAGGGAATTCCACAGATTCACAACCCTTTGGGTGAAGAAGTTCCTCCTGATCTCAGTCCTACTTCTGCTTCCCTTTATTTTGAGGCGATGCCCCCTAGTCCTAGTTTCACCTGCTAGCGGAAACAACCTCCCTGCCTCCACCTTATCTATTCCCTTCATAATCTTACATGTTTCTATAAGATCTACCCTCATTCTTCTGAATTCCAATGAGCATAATCCCAGTCTACTCAGTCTCTCCTCATAATCCAACCCTCTCAACTCTGGAATCAACCAAGTGAATCTCCTCTGCACCCCCGCCAGTGCTAGTATAACTCTTCTCCAGTAAGGAGACCAAAACTGCACACAGTACTCCAGGTGTGGCCTCACCAGGACCCTATACAGCTGCAGCATAGCCTCCCTGTTTTTAAACTCCATCCCTCGAGCAATGGCAGACAAAATTCCATTTGCCTTTTTAATTACCTGCCGCACCTGCAATCCTACTTCTAGCGATTCATGCACAAGGACACCCAAGTCCCTCTGCACAGCAGCGTGCTGCAATTTTTTTTTACCCTATCCATGTTCACCCTATCCATGCCCCTCACAATTTTATATACTTCTATCAAGTCACCCCTCTAACGAAAACAATTCCAGTTTGTCCAACTTCTTCTTGTAGCTAATACATTCCAATCCAGGCAGCATTCTGATAGACCTCTTTTGCACCCTCTCCAAAGCCTCCAAATCCTTTCTCTAGTGTATATTATTGACAAACAGTTTGATGCTCAAATTTATGAAGGGTTTTAATGAAACAAACAAGTGGGCACTCTTTCCCCCAATAAGAGGGTCTGTAAGCAAAGAACACAGTTTGAAGATAACTTGCAAAATAACCAGAGGGCAAATGAAGAGAAATTGTTTTTTCACACAGCCAGCTATAGTGTTTTGGAATGTTTAGCCTGAAGGAGCTTTGGGAGCTTTTAACAAAGAGTTAGAGAAATAGTTGAAAAAGAAATATTTGCAGTTTTGGCGAAAGAGCAGAGAGGGAGTGAGACTGATTAGAATGGTCTTACATTTCAAGATCCCCCAAGTAGAAATAGAATGAAATGGGGGAAAAGGGATTCGGAGGAGGCAAGGAAAGGAAAGAGATGCGACAACATAGAAAGAACATGAAAAGAGATAGAGGTAGATTGATTAGGTGAAGGGAGGTGAAGTGGTTAAATTACAGGAGTCACAATAAGACTGATGATGCATGGAGGAGAAGGCAATTGGGTGAGGTATATGTCCCTTTGTTGGAGCAAATGAGGAGAGTTAGAGAACAATGATTGTGATGGCATTGATACATGGAGCCAAGGGTATTGGGATTTCTCAATAAATGCGCAAACCCAGACAATGGCAAAGACCCACAGAAAACCAGCACCAAAGTGAGGAGTGACAAGCAGTCATTCAGGGTCCGATGGTTAGGGTTGGTCAGTTCAGTTGGTTACACACCTCTGGAGCAGGTGGGTCTTGAACCTGGGCTCCCAGTCCAGAGGTAGAGACACTTTCACTGTGCCAAAAATAACAATTTTTATTATTCATTCATGGGATAAGGGCATCACTAGCTAGGCCAGCATTTATTGCCCAACCCTAATTACCCATAGGGCAGTTAAAAGTCACCCACATTGGTGTGAGTCTGGAGTCACATGTAGGCCAGACCAGGTAAGGATGGCAGTTCCCTTCCCTCATGGCAATGGATTCATGGTCATCATTAGACTCTAAATTCTAGATTTTTATTGAATTCACGTTCCACCACCTGGTGTGGCAGGTTTCAAGCCCAGGGTGCCAGGATGTTACCTGATTTTCCAAATCAATAGTCCAGTGGTAACACCGCTAAGCCATCACTCATCCACTATGGTGGCTTTATCTGTAATGGCTATATATAAACACCTGCTGGAAAGGAAAGGAGCCAATGCGTGTTTACCCAGCCCAGGAGTGGGAAAACTGTGTACATCCTTGCGGATTGGTTTTCAGCTGGCCTTGGGCAGTTTTCTTTGTAATTTTGTTATGTCACTCTTAACAAGTAATTGAAAGGGACTTTCTGTTTCTCATTCATAGGATGGCAACTCTGATAATTGCAGAAGTTAAAATGTCCCTGCCATTTGGTGTTTAAAGAGGGAACTTTATTACAGTGTGTTAGTATCGAAAGCTTTGAGTAAGAAACAGCTTGAGAACTGCATTTCGTGACTTCGAAGGCAGTCATTCAATCCTCATTTGCAACCAGAGCAATGCAAGACATTGGTAAATGTTCCAAAGAAGTGTCACATCTGATTTCAAATGTTAACTCTGTTTCTCTCTACACACATACTGCCAGATCACCTGAATATTTCCAGCACTTTTTGAACATAAACATTACACCCTGACTGATGTGGTTGTTTCTCCATGCCTCGGTACTGTAGAATTTTGCCATTATCTGGGTTTGCACTCTATTTGAGAAAATTTCAATACCCAGAAACATCAGTTGCACCTGGAGGACCATAATCTTGGTGAAAGACACTCTTTTGTCTGCCCAAAAGCAGTTGGCCTTCCAGTTGAAAGAGTTGACCCTGACTTGGTGTTGCAGACTAGCACATTCCAAGGTCCAGGACCACGTGCTGAGCAATGCACTAAAGCCTTGGGCAGGTGCCCCCGGTGCGCAGTGGGGAAAGTCCACTGTTTGGGGTCTTTCTGCGAAAGTACAAGGTGGGGGAGTGGGGGTCCATTCAGTTATCAGACCCTCCCAATGCCTTAGATAAATGCCTATAAATTAATTGTAGGTATAGACAAATCCAAACCCCAATGTATTTTTCCTTCTCAGTAAGTAAAGACAGTATAGATTTGAACAGCTTTATTAACTGTCTATGTACATAAAGATTTCTTTTTATGAATAAAGCATATTTTTACAATAAAAAATGCCCAGACCTCTCTGGGTCCATTTTATCAATATCACCACAGTCATTGTTCACTTGAACTCTCCTCACTTGCTATAACAAAGGGACAAAAACTTCCCTTCAGTTCCCTCCTTCTTCTTAGTGTTTTCCTCCTTTTTGTTCTTCAACTTACTGAAAAACATCTCTATTCACTGATATTTCCGTTCATAAGTTCATGACTTAGAGAAATTAGGTCAGAAATCACACGACACCAGGTTAAAGTCCAACGGGTTTATTTGAAATCACAAGCTTCTGAAGCACTGCTCCTTTGTCACTTCACCTGGTGAAGGAGCAGCACTTTAAAAGCGTATCCCGAAACGTCAAGTTTTCCTGCTCCTATGATGCTGCTTGACCTGCTGTGTTCATCCAGCCCCATGCTTGTTATCTAGCACTTTAAAAGCCTTTGTTTTCAAATAAACCTGTTGGGCTATAACCTGGTGCCACGTGATTTCTGACCCTGTCCTCCCCAGTCCAACACCGGCACCTCCATGTTACAGTGAATTTAGATGACAAAGAATAGGAGGAGGCTTGAGTGCAGCACAAACGCTAGCATGAGTTGGTTGGGCCAAATGGTCTAATTCTCTGCTATACATCCCATGTAATCCTTTGTAGTCTGGGAATTAGCAGCTCATCTTGACTTTCATCCCCAGTCTGAGCTAACATCAGCAACCACCCCTGGGAAAAGAGAAAAATGAGCTTACTCATATTTATCACAAATCTTATGTTTCTGAACTCCTTTGAGGTTTGGAGAAGTGCAGTAGCACCTTGCGATCTCATTGCTCCATACAATGAGTGATCATTTGATGGTCTTTTTTGATTATAAATACTATCCAGGATTGTTTCTTTATTCATTCTCAGGGTGTTGGCATCACTGACAAGGCCAGCATTTATTGCACATCTGTAATGTTCCTAAGTCCCTCTAATTACACTCTGTACAGCTATCCCACACTCACCTTGAATTGCTGTCAGTTTGGTACAACTGTGAGGTTGCACTGGTCTGCCACAGAGTCAACTCCATATGGAACTGGTATGATATGGAATTGAACATAGGAACAGGAGTAGGCCATTCAGCCCATCACACCATCGGACAAAGTTAAGGGCACACCACCCAAGTACATGCAGCATTTGCAATGAGGTAGATGATCTAAGTTCAAAAATGATTTACATGTGTTTGATCTAATTAGTTTTCCAGGAATGTAGCTGTATGGTGACCAAGACAGGGAGCTGAATATTTAAGGATATCTGGGATTTTGGAAGGATGGACCAGAAGGAAAAAGAGGTGGAGTTGAGCCAATAAGGAATGGGATTGTCTATAATCATCTGAATTTCTAGCCCGGTGACAAAATCTCTGCAGCACTTACAGCTGTCTATCGGGAGAATTCCCTACTGCTCTTTAAGTACAGCCATGGATTCTTTGACATTAACGAACTGAATACATAAATGGGGACTTGGGTATTTGAAGAACTGTATCTTCAAGAAAGTTGGCCCCCTAAGAACTGTGCTCAGTAGGCAGCATAAACTGAGTCCTCAGCTCCGACAGCAGAGCTTGAATCACCAAAGCAGGCAGCCGGTGACACATCTATGAGCTTTAGAGCAAGCTGCTTCCCTTTGGTGGTTCATTATTGATGCAATCTTACAGTGACTCACATTTGCAAGTTAAGGTGAGAGACAAGCATCAGTGAATATAATTTACAAATGGGCTTAGCTGGAATCCATTTGCACAGTGATGAGCATGACATTACCGTCAAATCACTGCAATTAAAGAGCTTGGCTTCTGTGCTCATATGAAAGTGGAAATGCTCATGACAGAGAATACAACATGCTGAAACTGGTGCCAAATATCCTCCTAACACTCTCAGGACAGGGCTGGATGCAGAGTAACATTCTGTCTACTCTATAAAGCTGAAACAAGAAATCTCTTGACACTGTCCCCATCAAACTCTCCCAAAACAGGGACAGCATGGGATTAGATACAGAGTAACTCTGTCTCTACACTGGTCCCATTAAACACTCTCAGGACAGGGATAGCACAGGGTTAGATACAGAGTAATACTGCCTCTATACTGGTCATATTGAATGTGCCAGGCAGCCACAGTATGAAGTTAGGCACAGAGTAACACTGCCTCTAGATATTTTCTAATCAGCCTGTTCAGAGATGTTCTTGCACACCTCTGGAGCAGATGGGACTCGAACCCAGACCTCCTTACCCAGAAATAGGGATACTACCAGTGTGCCAAGAGCTACACTTCCGCATCAAACGCTCCCAGAACAGATACAGCACAGGGTTGGATACAAAATGAAGCTCCCTCTCCTCTTTTAAATTGAAAGTAAAATTTCTTCTACATTGTTGTCATCCAACACTCGCAGGACAGGGACAACACCAGGTTACAGAGATTTCTCAGTGGGTGGTGACTGAATAAAGAGAAAGCCCTACGTTGTCCCAAGTCTATTTTGGCCACACCAAAAAGGATACCCTTTGGTAGCGTCAGTGTTGCATTTTTCATTTCTTACTCTGCCTCCTCACTGACCTGTGAGTGACATTGAGACTGATTTCTAAACATTCACTGGGACACATGGATTCTACACTGCTGCCTGCACACTAAGCATTGTCAGGTACAATCAGCCAAGGTATAATAGAAGGGACAATCGAGAAGTCTTCTGAGGAAGGGTCGCTCGACCCAAAATGTTAACTTTGATTTCTCTCCACAGACCTGCTGCTACCAGACCTGCTGACCTTTTTCAGCAATTTACATTTTTGTTTTTGATTTACAGCATTCTCTGTTCTGTCAGTTTTTATGTGACGGATGGGATGTGGGATGGAGGAATAGAGGGATTTGCAGATAAGTTGGAGTTTTGGTCCATCATTCATCAGAAACAGAAAGGGAAATATGAAATATTCCAATCACCGTGCAGCTGATGAATGAAGGTATAGAATTGTTTGTAAAAGGTTTGCACATCCTTGGTGTAATTTCCCACTGTGAGCTGAATGTCAGCATCCAATGTTTGCTCTGTGCGTCACTGCCCAGCACGTTCACTCACTGACAAAAACAGAAGTTTCTGGAAAAGCAGGTTTTGGCAGCATCTGTGAAAAAAAATCAGATTAACATTTCAGGTCCGGTAACCCTTCCTCAGAACAGAATGGATTCTGCACTGCTGCCTGCACACAAAGCATTGTCAGGTACAGTCAGCCAGGCTATAATAGAAAGAGCAAAAGCAGGAATTGCTGGTGGAAGTCAGCAAGCCTAGTAGCAGCTGCGGAGAGAAATCAGGCCCGAAATGTTAACTCTGATTTTTTCTTCACAGATGCTGCCAGACCTGCTGAGCTCATCCAGCAACTGATTTACAGCATCTGCAGTTCTTTCGGTTTTTATCACATTCACTCACTGCTTCATCTACACTGCGCTCCCCTCCTCACAACATGTAAAATCCTAAGAGATAGTAGGAACTGCAGATGCTGGAGAATCTGAGATAACACAGTGTAGAACTGGATGAACACAGCAGGCCAATCTGAATTCAGATTTTCTGAAGAAGGGTCTAGGCCCGAAAAGTCAGCTTCCTGCTCCTCTGATGCTGCTTGGCCTGCTGTGTTCATCCAGCCCCACACCTTGTTATCTCTATGTAAATTCCTAAATCAGGTTTTATTTTCAACTTCCAATCACAATTAATATGGAATTCAGAACCAAAATAAGTAAGAGTGAACTAGTGATAACAAGGTGTGGAGCTGGATGAACACAGCAGGCCAAGCAGCA
>JAHRHZ010000008.1:19533020-19549392 GCA_024137785.1 Ginglymostoma cirratum | reverse complement strand
GATGTTTCGGGCCTAGACCCTTCTATGGTGAACTAGTGTCAAGTTTGTGTGTCAACCAACAAGTAGGGTCTAGGCCCGAAACATCAATGTTCCTGCTCCTATGATGCTGCTTGGCCTGCTGTGTTCATCCAGCCCCACACCTTGTTATCTCTTTCTAACACAGTTAAAGGTTGTGAGTGAAATGGATCTTCCCATGGTCTCTAATGTTTGCTCCTTTCTCTACTGCAGCTTCATGGGCCACTGTTCTACTGAACAGTCCATGTTATGTATAATTGCAGATCTTGTGGGATGTGTTCCCAGAATGGTCTCCACAAAGAGAGGCAGATAAATTCTCGCAAGAATACTATCCGCATTTCCTTGTTATTCTCCAAGCACCTATTCTACAACTGAGGCCCCTAAAGAGGTCTGTTTTCAATCAGGGAACCTGATGATCAATGAGCAGTTTGATGGGGTTCTGAGTCATATGGAACGAAAGACTCCAGGATTGATCCCTGCTCTTAGCTGACCCCGGATGGGGATAAAGTTCAGTGTTATAGATGGTCACGCAATCATTGGAGGGAAGGTTGAGCGTTCAGGTTATTAACCAATGCTGCTGCTGGATGTTGACATTAGATGGGGCCTGAGCAGGGTCATTGGCTCCATTGGCTTCATCCCTGATACTCTGAGGGAAGGGGAGGCAGGGCCAGCTGGGTGTAATTTTAATCCAATCAGCCCCAGTGGGAAACTGACTGGATCATCCATAGACGCCTGTGGAAAGGAGAATCAGGGCATAGGTCAAATAGCAAAGCCATCAGTTCCTCAGTAACATTTCTGAAGAAGAGTCTAGGCCCGAAACGTCAACCTTCCTGCTCCTCTGATGCTGCTTGGCCTGCTGTGTTCATCCAGCCCCACACCTTGTTATCTCAGATTCTCACTAAGCTGGTTAAACTAAAATAATCCTCTCACCCTCGCGATCAAAGTGCTGTTGGATTGGTGACTCAGGAACATTTGAGAATTTAGAGAGACGGTAAATTGGGAGAAGGCCTTTATTCTATGAAACATGAACGTACTTTTAAAGTTTTTGAGAAGATTTGTAGCTCAGGTTGTGGATGAGGTTGTAGATTTGCTCGCTGAGCCAGTGTGTTTGGTTGCAGATGTTTCATCACCCTGCTAGATAACACCATCATTGCACCTCCAGCGACGTGTTGGTGTTCTGTCCCGCTTGTTATTTATACGCCTCAGTTTGCTCGGGTGGTTGGTATTATTTCCGGGTCTGTTTCCGGGTTTGTATATTGGGTCCAGTTCAATGTGTTTATTAATGGAGTTCCCGTTGGAATGCCAGGCCTCCAGGAATTCCCTGGTATGTCTCTGTTTGGCTCATGCTATTATGGATGTGTTGTCCCAGTCGAATTCATGTCCTTCTTTGTCCATGTGCAGTGAGATCAGTGAGAATTGGTCATGTCTCTTGGTGGCTAGTTGGTGTCATGTATCCTTATTGTCAGTTTTCTCCCAGTTTGGCCTATATAATGTTTTTCAGTCATTGCATGGCATTTTGTACATTATGTTAGTTTTATTGGTTGTGGGTATGGGATCCTTTACATTCGTCAGTAGTTGTCACAGGGTGGTTGCTGGTTTGTGGGCTACTCTGATATCTAGGGGTCTGAGTGGTCTTGTGGTTATCTCTGATTTGCCTCTGATTTACGGTAGGGTGACTAGTGTGTCTGGCCGTGTTGTGTCTTCTTGTTGTGATCTGTTGCAGAGATAACAGCAGATTGTTCTCTTTGGATGTCCAATCCGCAATTACCTCCATGCAGAAGTAAAAACTGCCCTTCTTCAATTGATCATAGATTTGTTACAGTGCAGGAGGAGGCCATTCAGCCCATTGTGCCTGCACTGGTCCTATTATCTAGTGCCAATCTCCTGCCTTTTCCCCATATTCCTGCATAACATTTCTGCCCAAATAATCATCCAATTCCCTCTCGAATGTATCATTTGAACCTGCCCCCACCAAATTTCCAAACCCAAACTAAAGGCTAAGTCACAAAAGTCATCCATACGATTGAGCTGTGGGTTTAATCTGAGAGTCACCACACCTCACGCAAGGGGAGCGATTGAGAAGGAGAGTCCTTCATGGTAACCCATAACTACTCAGTGTGTGAAAAAGCTTTTTTCTCATGTCACCCTTGCTCATTTGCACAACAGTTTAAATCTACATCCTCTTGTTGTTCCATTAACAAGCAGAAACATCTTTACCCTATCTACACTGTCCAGCCTGTTCATGATTTTGAAAACCTCTGTCAAATCTGCTGTCGGCTTTCTCTCCAAGGACAGCAGTCCCAATTTCTTTAACTTCCTTTCATAAATTTCTTATTGCTGGAACCATTCTTGTAAATTGTTTTATATTGCTAATATTTCCTCATCCTGTCTTCACAGTCATAAACAGATTATAATGAGATATATTACATATTTAGCAGAAAGTAGGAAGGGGAAGATGGGAAAATAAAACCAAAGGAAGCAGATTGGAAAGACAATTGACATCAGCCAGATTGACCAGCAGAAGTCAATAGGGGGTTTCTTGATGCAGTCATCTAGAAGTTCAGACTGAGGGATGCAGCGCATCTGGATTGTACTCCAAAGATCCATGTGTGGGACTGTGGGATGATGCTTTACGTGCACAGGAAGAGGTCACAGATGGTACTGGAAAGCTGAGTGTGTTAAATTGAACATCACAGCTGTCATATGACAGTGTGGATATCACCGAAATTATAAAACCAGGAATGGGAATTGTCCAGAGGCCACACCAATACAACAGTGGCCTCCAGCAATAACTCACCATTAGTACCATCAATCTGTACGTTTAAAAGGACAAAGATATAAAATGGAAATTGTTTAAAAGTGAAATAGCAGTTGAATAATCATTAAGTATCAGCCTGTTCTTTTTCAAATAGCGTCACAAATTACACTCTCAAATGAGAAAATATTGATGCAGCTTCCTCTATAGCGAATGTTAAACACCCCAAAGGAATCCAGATGGAGTCACTTGTCTGAGGCTTGCGTGTTCAAGCTAATGACGTCTGCTGCTAAGTGGCCCTTAGATTATTGAAATTAGAAATGGAAACTGCATTCTTCATTACCATGAGGTCTGTGCGTAGGTGATATCCTTCACCCAGGATCATAAAGATACTTCAGATCATGTTTCTCCAGCTACCGAATGACTTCTGCTTTCAGTTAATGAGCATTCAAACATACCACAGTCTCAGTATCATGACTATGATACAGTCAGCAACTAGTGAACCAGAAGGATCTAAATGGGAAGGACCATTTGGACAGGGACAAACCCTGCTGCAGACCCCCAGATTGAGCTGCTGGTCCTCCTCAATCAACTCAGCAGGGAGAAGTCCACTGCTTCCAGCTCATTCCAGTGGCATACCAATTTCATTGCCATGCCCATTTCTCCCCCCAGGTTCTCACCCAGTGTTGGGATCAACCCTTAAAGAGGAGTTTTGTGGCTCTGAGCAACAAGACAAAGGATGTGCATTTTTATCACACATTTCACATCATTAAGAAATCACAAAAACCTCATAGCCAATTTAGTCACCGTTGTAATGTAGGAATTGCAGGTACAACTAGTTCCAACAAAGAAATGACAGATAACCTGTCTTTAGACATATGTAAACATTAACTAGAACATAGGGAATGGTCTTCTTCAAAGTAGGACCATGAGGTCTTCTAATCCCCTCTGTGAGGGAGCAGAAAGATCTCAGTTTTACATCTCGCCTGAATGATGTTCCTTCAGCAATTCAACACTCCCTCAGTGCAGCCAGTGGCTTGGACTTTGTGATCAAGTCTCTGGTACATGTAGAACAACGTTTGGATTGGGAGGTGAGCAGCTAGCCATTGAACCAGAGCTGACACAGTCTGCCTTTGGAGTTACATTGCTTCCTTGTGTTTTGTAGCCAAAGTGGAGACTACGCTGAAGCCCTGTTGCGGCCAGAATATGGCTTCCTTCAAATTGTGTATAAGGAGCCAAACATCAAGGACACAGCATAGAAACCATGGTTTATACCAACCAGTAGCCTAAGGTGAGTGACCTTACTGGGTCAAGATGTGAACATAATGAATTTTAATTCCATTTGACAATAGACTGGGAATTGTAAATACCACAAATGCACAGCTATTACCTCCTGCAGTGTGGCAAGAGATTTCAATAAAGTGCTATTGTAACATCTTAGTGTGTCTTGGACAGCACCTTCCAAACCTACAATCTCTATGATCTGACAGGACAAGGGTAGCAGATGCATGGGATTACCACCATCTGCAAGTTCCCCTCCAATCCACATCGCATTCTTGCAACAATATCTGGTTAGAAATATAGGTTCGATTGAAAAATAAGCATGATTAATCCGGTGAAGCGACATAGATTTTAAAAACATTTCACAATTCATGTAGGAGTTAACCATGAACCTCCATTCTAGTTAGCAGGAAAAGGGTATAGCTAAAAGGAGACATAGAGACAACACACAGATACTATTAAATAAATGAATGTTCAGTGCAAAGAACAACAATATAAACAACCCAGTGAAAAGGGAGCCTGGAAAGACACATAGCAACCTCCCCCATTTCTGATGAAGGGTTTAGGCCCGAAATGTCAAGTTTTCCTGCTCCTATGATGCTGCTTGACCTGCTGTGTTCATCCAGCCCCACACCTTGTTATCTCGGATTCTCCAGCATCTGCAGTACCTTTTATCTCTAGCAACATTACACTTAGGCACAATGTAAAATGTTGATTACAGAAGAAATACTGAAAAAATCCAATTGATAAATGAGGTAAAGATCCTTATTGTGTGAATACTGTCAGAAACCAGGGTAAGATGATACTCAAAAGTCAGAGAAATGAAATATCCTGACTGATAAATGTTTAACAAAGGATTCTTTTAAGATTGAAAGATTAGGGAGAGATAAAAATGAATTTCTGGAGATGAAAATGAAACTTCTTTACTAATAAACATTCAACAAAGGATTATTTTAAGGTTGAAGGAATAAGCGTGAGTTGAAAGGAATGTGAAACATCACGAATAAATTGACTCAATAAAAGCTCACAACTTCAGCAAGGAATCTTCATTAATAATTTAAGAATAATGTTACAAATGATGCATTATCACAGCAAATGGGAGGAACCTATACGGAGGTTGACATCTATATTTGCAAAGCCGGAGGAGTCAAAATAACATAAAAACAAAACCCCTTTACTGAAACTTCAGCAGTGTTACAAGCCCACAGATAATGAGTTTCTAACAGTATTATCTCCCACCAAAGAAGATTCTCACTTGCCTAGGGCTTTAAGTTAAAAGTCTACTTCAAGTCTTGATGGATATTCTATTCTTAGATACTCTTACATGTTCTTAGATATTTTTAAATGGTTATAAACATCAAACTGGATTCTATTAGATTAGCATTACATCTTTTGATAGTTTTTGACACAGCAGTATACTTGTTTACTTAAAGTGTATTAAAGCATACAGACATAGAAACATACTGCACAGAAACAGATCCTTCGGTCCAACTCGTCCATGCTGACCAGATATCCTAAATTAATCTAGTCCCACTTGCCAGCATTTGGTCCATATCCCTCTAAATCCTTCCTATTCATGTACCCATCCAGATGCCTTTTAAATGTTATTGTACCAGCCTCCACCACTTCCTCTGGCAGCTCATTCCATACACACACCACCCTCTGTGTGAGAAAAGTTGCTCCTTAGGTCCCTTTTAAATCTTTTCCCTCTCACGTTAAACCTATGCCCTCCATTTTTGAACTCCCCCACCCAGGGAAAAAGACCTTGACTATTCACACTATCCATGCCCCTCATGATTTTATAAACCTCTATATGGTCACTGCTCAGCCTCTGATGCTCCAGGGAAAATAGCCCCAGCCTATTCAGCCTCTCCTTGTAACTCAAACCTGCTGTAACCCTGGCAACATCCTTGTAAATCTTTTCTGAACCCTTTCTAGTTTCACAACATCCTTTCTGTAGCAGGGAGACCAAAATTGAACGCAGTATTCCAAAAGTGGCCGAACCAATGTCCTGTACAGCCACAACATGACCTTCCCAACTCCTATACTCAATGCACTGACCAATAAAGACAAGCATATCAAATGCCTTCTTCACTATCCTATCTACTTGAGACTCCACTTTCAAGGAACTACGAACCTGCACTCTAAGGTCTCTTTATTCAGAAACAATCCCCAGGACCTTACCATTAAGTATATAAGTCCTGCCCTGATTTGCCTTTCCAAAATGCAGCACCTCACATTTATCTAAATTAACTCCATCTGCCATTTTTCAGCCCATCGGCCACTTGTTAATTTCTGTTAAAACAATTTTAAAATTAGTGAATCGTTTCATTTAAATAATCTGTTACAACTAAAATGAATTCCTGAAGTGGGGAAGTATATTTCCTGAAACGAAAACTCCTGGATCCTTAAAATATCTGCAATGTTCCAGCATAACAAAAGTTTATTAAAATTAAGCTGGCTATTTGGAGGATGGTAACTTTCCTTACAAACCGAAAATCCTGAAGCCTTTGTGAAATTGACTAGCTGGAATTCAGCAAGCAGAAGTTATCAGAGAATTACGTTACTAGTTATTGAAGTGAGGCCACGGCTGGAGTATTGTGTGCAGTCCTGGTCACCACGTTACAGAAAGGAGATAATAGCTCTGAAGAGAGTGCAGAGAAGATTTACTAGAATGTTGTCAGGCTGGAGAGTCGTTGCTAACAAGTTGAAGCTGGAGAGGTTGGGGTCATTTTCCTTGGAACAGACAAGGCTGAGGGGGTGACATGATTGAAGTACACAAAATTGTGAGGGGCAGGGATAGAGTAGACGGAGGAACCAGTTCCCCTTGGGCAAGAGAGATCAAAAACCAGGGTTGCAGATTCAAACTAAGCGGCAGAAGGATTAGAGGGAACATGAGAAAAAAACTTTTTACGCAGAAGTTAGTGGGTGTCTGGAATTCACTGCCTGAGTTGGTGATGGAGGCAGGGACCCTAAACTCTTTAAAAAGTGACTGCATCTGCATCTTGAGTGCTGTAAGCTGCAGGGCTATGGGCCACGCGCAGAAAGATGGCATTAGAAAGGACATCTAGCTGTCTTTGAGTCAGCATGAATAAGAGATCTGAATGGCCCCTTTGTGTGCTGGATCATTTTTATAAAAACTCTGGATCTATGTTAGATCTAAAAAAGGAGTTAAACACTATAAATCACTTCAGAATGACTCGTAACTGTATCACTGTCAGTGCGTGAAGTCTTAGAGAGCCTTCCTAAGAGCACTGTGGTGGGCCCACACTACAGGGAATGCAGAAGTTCAAGAAGAAGCTTGCCCCACTGACTCAAGGAGCTTTTGGGAATGGACAACCAACATTGCCCTTGTCAGTCACACCCCATTTCCATGTTTACATAAAGAAACATCTCTAGCCTCTTGGGCAATAATGTAGATTAACATTTGGAGGATTTTTGTTGGAAGCTGGACAACAGAGATATCAGGGATTTGCAAATAAACATGACACATTGCTGATGTATCTTCAGCTCATTTAATGATTCAGGAAACAGAATAGATAATAAAACACCACAAATCACCTCACAGTATTAAAAGATTTGAACAATTTATCATTTAAAAAGGCATCGACAGATCACCAACATTCAGCATCTGGTACTGAGAAATATGAATAAATGATTAAATTCTCACACTCTGAGCAGGATCGAGTGCACCGAGTATGAGTTTCCTTGAAATTATCACGTCACAATCAATGATCCACAGATGAGCACATGCTGACAAGACACATTCGCTGGTACTGTATTCAACAGAAAAATGCTGGAAACTCACACATTGTGTCATTTACAAGCATCAGGCTACAAACTACCACCAGTGAGTTTGGCAGACAGACAGTTGCTGGACATCTTCCTCCCTAACTCGTTATCAGCCTCTTTAATTGGCAGAGTGACATCAATCCAGGATCACCATCTCTATAGGATTGCCTGGGCTCTCCTGTGATTGTAGATTCATCTCCAGAACACTGACTGCAGGAGGCACTCAGCTGAGAAATCAGAGAGGCACCTTGATAACAATGAGAGCTTTGTTTGAAACACTTTTGTTTGTTGGAACAATGTTGGAAATGAGAGGATAGAACAGCAGTTCAAATGACCAAATCTCCAAGTGTAAACCCAATCAGAGGTGCAAGCTTGCAATAAATAGTGACTGTATCAAGTTGAATCAGTGTCTCTGAGAGTCATGCTGTGGTTCATGGTCAGGATTGTACATGGTATGCTCTTATACTGAGAGACTGGAGAAGTTGGACCTGTTTATTTCAGAAAAGAGAAAGCTAAGAGGAGATCTGAAGGACATTTTCAAAATCGTCAGGAATCTGGACAGAGTGGATGGGGAGAAACTGTTCCTGTTCAAAGGAGGATCAAGAACCAGAGGGGACAATTTCAAAATGTTTTCTGTAAAAAACAAATGCAAAGTAAGAAATAACACAGTGTGGAGCTGAAGGAACACAGCAGTGATTCTTAACAGTGAGAATGTGCATTGATGGTCAGTGTGGGTGGCACAGCCAATGGGCAGTCCTTAGTCATTAGTGTTCACTGTGGAACTGCTTTCTGACACCAGTTACCAGCAGAACAGCTCAGCCTTTATGAGCTGGAAGCTGAATTATAGACACTAGGACACATCAAGGAGGATACAGGCAGAGGTGAGTAGATTGTTATTAGACAAGAGGCTGAAAAGTTATCAGGGATCAGTAGGAGGGAAGTGTGGATTTTGAAATTATAAACAGATCTGCCATGATCTTATTGAATAATGGGGCAGGCTCAAGGGGCTGAGTGGCCTCCTACTGCTCCTGATTTTTATGTGTTTGTACTAATTCTCCTGTGTTGTGATGCCACTTCAGCCAGTTCATGAGGCAGATAACCCTTTGTGGGGATGAAGTCTCTGAACAAGACATTTATGTGGCTGCTCCACCACACCTCACAGCTGTTCAAACCAAACATGACTTAAACATTTGCAACTGTTAAAACTTTGGCAACAATTGTGACATCAGCAAAAATAAAGGCCGCAGAAAACAAGCCAGTGATAAATTGCAGTGATAGTGACCGCCTCCTCCATCCTATTCTCGGTATATTTCCAGATCTATACAGCGATGGGTCCTGGCTGGTTTCGACAGCTTACATGTAACCCTGTTTTATTGGAATAAAAACTGAACTTGCTGGAAAACTTGTCAGATCTAGCAGCAACAGTTCCAATGAAGAGCTTAATCAGACTCAAAATGTTAACTTTGTTTGTCTCCACACATATGCTGCCAAGATTTGCTGAGTTTCTCCAGTTCTTCCGGTTTTTATTTCAGATCTCCAGAACCCGAAGTACGTTATCATTTTTCTACCTGTTTTATTGGCCCCAGCTGGAGTCTTAGGTCACTAATATTCCACAGTGTTGGCCATTTAACATCAACGTTTGAAACGACAGAACAATTTCCTGAAACATTGGGAACCAAAGGGGACAGAGTGAAGTGCACACAGTGAGGGCTGGGGATTAACTTTGGCTATTGAGGGGAACTTTCTGCAGGAGCAGGGATCAGACACTCCGGGATCAGTCCAGAACCTATCAGAGGATTGACGACAACAAGGATTGGGAGTACCAGAAGTGACTGAGTCCTGGGCTGGTCAGAGACCCCAGCTACATCAGAAAGAGGGCAAAAGCAGAAAGGTCAACTGTGCAGGATCACAAGATCAGCTAAAGGGGGAGGAGGGAGGGAGATTCCACCTGGCTGTGAATTACTGACAAACCAGAAATAGAAAATTTCGTTCTAACAAAAAAGAACTGGTGAAAGGATCAGAGAATGACCTGATTCAGAGAGTGAGAGTCACATCTGGCATCAGGATACCCAGGGGAAATCTCATCCATTATCACTTCCCCAAACCAAAAGATCCAAACGGGAGCTTGCTCTGCTGCTATCTACACTGGAATGGTCTACCATGCTGCACTGGCACCCACAAAGTCTCATTTTCAGATCAAATACTCAGGACATTCACCCTGAGCCCAAGGAGGGAAATCATACATGTACAAACCTAATCAGGAAAGTCTCTGGGCTTTGGGTTGAGCTTCCTGGGATATTGGCCATTTCACTCTTAATCTTGCCAATTTAGGTTTTTTATTTAAAACAGAATTCCCGTTAGCACTGAACAATGATTTCACAGCCACTCAGCGACTAATTCAGCCCCCAGGGTCACTGGCTACTCTGTCCCCTGTAGGTGCCTTTTGCAAATTGAAGGAATGACAAAGATCGTAGAAAGCTGGCTTGGTCCATATCTGGCTCAGTGAAGTGCAGGCCAGGGACCAACTGTTAATCCTGCTCTGAGTCTTTATTCTCACTGCACCTCTGGAAAGGCCACTTTGTGGCCCCCCCAAACAGCTCGGTGCTGCTGCCCTCCCACGAGATGATGTTGCCCACAGTCCTGGTGGAGCAGTTGGCAATGTTCTGGATCTCCATTGGAGTCAGAATCCGATCCCATATGTTGAATTCTGCCAACTCACCAACAAAAGCTTGTGTCGCATCGAAACTTCCCCCGGCCACATCCTGCAAAATGGAATAAAAATGCGTTCACATCAACGTCTTGACCAGTTTGACACAGAATATAGACACAGAGCGTGGGATAGTTAGTTGGAGCAGTGTAACACAGCGCAGTGGGGCTTTCACCAACAGCACTGCAGGATTCCAGGTGTGGCTCAGTCTAAAGCCAAAAAAAGGACCTTGCTCATCACTTAACATCAAGAGAAACAGCAGGCCATTCAGCCCCTTCAGGTTTCAGTAATTAGATTAACTGTGCAAAATGTCTTACTTTTGGAATGCACTTGTTCACACACTGAGGGAAAGGATGGAGGAGGTGGAGAGAGAGAGGAAAGAGAGGGGGCAAGGTGAGGGGTGGGTAGATGTGGGAAAGGGAAGTTGTTAGGAGATGGGAGGAGAGGATTGGAAAGAGAATGGGAGATAAGGGAGGATGACTTGAAGAGAGGAGAAGGAGGTATGGGAGAAAGGGATGAGAAGGGGAGGAGGAAGTAGGCAGAAGGAGGTAGAGGAAGGGTAAGGAACTGCAGGGAATGAAAGAGTTGCTGAGTGTCACTATTGTTTTGGTAGTTTTGAGGATTTACTGTTTATACCAATGACTGTGTTGAACCTTTCTATGTGAAATGTTGGTGGTCTGTAGTTAGCTAATTTTTTTTTCTAATAGGAAATCTTCACTAGGTGGTAACAATGATCAGTATGTGATGTTGGTTATTGGAGAAAAGGCAACCTGGGATTGACTGATTTATTAATGTCTGGGTGCTCATAATCTCATTTGAAGTTTGCAAATCTCAGCCCTGCTGTAAGTGGCTGAGATTTTCCATTCACAGGTGTGACATTGGTCAAACCGAGCTACTGTGCGGTCAGAAGAGAGTCAACAACAGGCAATAATATGGAAAACTGGAGACATCATGTCACTCGTCCAAAACTTGTCACTCTACCATTGACACCATTGGTGCTGGGGTATTGAGGAGCTTCCTGGTACCCACCTGCTCCTGGCCAAGAACTAAAGTCCCGCCAGGTTTGATCGGATGCCAAGGAGCCAGATTATCCCCCGATCCTTGCCACTTGCCATCTTGGTACACCTCCCACACACCATCCCTTGTTGTCCAAGTAATGCACACGTGATGCCATTGTCCATCTTTAATCTCCAACGGGAGGCGTGTCACCTACAAACACAACAATTATTGTACCCTTCTTTGCTCACGCACAGAAATTGCCCCAGTTAACAAAAATCTCCCCATAGAGGTCTCCTTCTACACTTCACATGTCTAGTAACTTTAGAGGTAGACAAAGCATGTGATTCTATATATTTCCATGACTAGGTTTCCCAGAACAGGTTGCCAGAGGCCAAAGCTTGAGGGTTGCCTGAGCATATCTGACCAGGAATTTCTTCCATTCTCACTCCCTGGTCTTTGGTGGTTACAGGCTGGTTCTCAAACTGTTTGTCCACATTGTGAATGCAACTTCCTTGGTCATTTAATCCTAGAGGAGGAGTGGAGCCTGGCTCAGAGTCAAGGATATTACCCACTTCACTTACAAAATCTCCTGAATGAACTGGAGAAACAAAACATCCTTTTCTGCTTGGACACTTTACAGCCTTTAGAACTCAATATGGAATTCCACGACTACAGAGGCTAACTTTGGTCCTCCACTTTCTTTACATGTTTCCACCCTCACCCAGCAGTTTCTTGTTTGGCTCTTGCTGGCTTTGCTCCCAGGAAAGTAGATCCATCTTTTCCTTTTCATCCATTCGTTTACACCCATTTACATCTGTATCTTTCCTTCACCTTCATTAATGCCCTGTTATGTTTTGCTCTGGACAGCCCCACAATGTGTTCCACTTGTTCGTCCTCTCCCATTGTCCCTCACAGTAGAGAAACCACCACTTTCCAGCCCTTTCCAGTTCTGAGTAAGAGTCACATTAGACTGACAATATTAGACTGACAATGTTAATTCTGTTTCTCCAACAGATGCTGCTAGCTTTACCAGCACTCTCTGGTTCTATTTCATATCTTCAGCATCCATAGTGTTTTGCTTTTATAATTCCTACTAAACATCAATATCCTCAATAAACATGAACACCCCAATATATAGCAATTGCTTCATAAATAATACTCCTGCAACAGATGGAAACCTCTTCAACACACTGCAATCTCGCCAATAAGTAGCCATCACCCCAATAAATATACATCAATATTCCCAACACTCAGAAGTCTAAACATGATTTTCTTGAGGTAGATGAAGAGGATGGATCAGATGGTCTACTTCACTTGTAGTTATCGTGTGGTATTGTGAAAAGCTAATTTCAGGAGCATAAATCATTGTTTGCTTTTCCCTGGTGAGTCAACAAAGTTCAGATCAATTGTAACCGAGCAGTGGCTCAGCTCAGACTGTCTGTCAACTGCAGTCTTTAATTAATTAACTCAATTACCAAAGAAATGAACACTTACCTTGTCATTGATCAGCAGCTCAATAGGATTCTTGCCCCACTCAAGTAAAACCAGTTCATTTGCTTGGCCAGGAACTGCGTATGAGAATGGGGTTCCAATTCCCACAGTGTCCTTAGACTTCAGCCACAAGCAGAGAGTCAGTGTGTACAGCTCTGGCAGGCTTTGCTTCATTCGCGCATACATGTAGTTCGTTCTCACCGGGAACGAGATTTTGTAACCTTCTTGCAATTTGTACACGGCAGTTTCTGTTGTGAAGAATTTAAAATGGATTACTTTAAGCCTCTGAGATCGCTTGCCCTGTTTCCGTGCTGTATGTCTCTATGACTCTAACTTTAAGAATAGATCATTTAAGACTGAGATAAGGAGACATTTCTTCACCCACAGAGTGGGGAGTCTGTGGAATTCTCTGTCACAGAAGGAAATTGGACCCCAATGCATTGAATGTTTTCAAGAATGAGTTAGATATAGTTCTTAGGGTAAAGGGATCAAAGGGTATGGGGAGGAATCAGGAACAGGAGTTAGGTGATCAGCCATGATCATATTGAATGGCGGAGCAGACTTGAAGGGCTGAATGGCCTCCTCCTGCTCCTATTTTCTATGTTTCCAAGAGCAATGGCTTGTACCTAGTTTCTTGGCCAATCTCTCAATCAGCCTCTGTAAAATAGATTATCTGGTGCTTGTCACATCACTGTTTGGGAGAATTTACTGTATGTTTTCCACTCTCATTGTGTGCCACAATTCCAGGATTAAGGTAGCATGTTTCCCTCGTATAACTCTCCAAAACTTCCAATCTCGGCAGAGGAAGTAGTTTTAATATTACTCATTACTACAGTTTTACTTATTGATTGGGCTTGGGATATAAACCTATCCAAACAACTGGGTTGTTTTCCCACTTATATGCACGGTGGCTCAGAGGTTAGCACTGCTGCCTCACAGCACCAGGGACCTGGGTTTGAATCCAGCCTCGGGTGACTGTCTGTGTGGAGTTTGCACATTCTGCCCGTGTCTGCGTGGGTTTCCTCTGGGTGCTCGGGTTTCCTCCCACAGCCCAAAGATATGCAGGTTAGGTGGATTGGCCATGCTAAATTGCCTGTAGTGTCCAGGGATGTGTGGGTTATAGTGGGGTCTGGGTGGGATGCTCTGAGGTTCGGTGTGGACTTGTTGGGCTGAAGGGCCTGTTTCCACACTGTAGTGATTCTATTATATGCTGTAGATAACAATGACTCCCCAGTCAACCCCGTATCTATCACCTCCTCTGCCCCCGTCTCTATAACCTCCTCCACCCCCATCTCTATAACCTCCTCTGACCCTGTCTCTATAACCTCCTCCAAGATTTCTGAACACCAGCATTCCTGGCCAGTCTCAAATAACTCCGTGTTTGTGGTCATGTCTTTGGATGCCTGTGGTCCTAAGCTCTGGAATTCTCTCCTGGAAAATCTCTGCATTACAATCAATGCTGGGTAGAAGGAAGTGGATGGTGCACAAGAGGTCTGAGTTGAAGGAATGCAGGATACTTGGAAGGTCATAGGTTTAAAGGAAATTTCTGACCTATTTTCCAACACCAGGGCAGTTTAGGATGGATCAGGAATCAGGTTACGTAACAATTTGTTGGAATTTGTTGTGGAAGTACCAATGGGGCTATGCTCCAAAAGTGTGAAGTGATTCATTTTGGAAGGTTGAATTTGAATGCAGAATACAGGGTTAATGGCAGGATTCTAGGCAGTGTGGAGGAACAGAGAGATCTTACGGTCCACATCCATAGATCCCTCAAAGTTGCTACCCAAGTTGATAGGGTTGTAAAGAAGGTGTATGGTGTGTTGACCTTCATTGGCAGGGGAATTTTAAGGGCCGTGAGGTTATGCTGCAGCTCTATAAAACTCTGGTTAGACCACACTTGCAATATTGTGTTCAGTTCTGGTCACCTCAATATAAGAAAGATGTGGAAGCTTTAGAAAGGGTGCAGAGGAGATTTACCAGGATGCTGCCTGGACTGGAGGGCAGGTTTTATGAGGAAGGGTTGAGAGAGCTAGAGCTTTTTTCATCGGAGCGAAGAAGGATGAGAGGTGAATTGATAGAGGTTTACAAGATGATGAGAGGCATAGATAGAGTGGATAGCCAGAAACTTTTCCCGGGGCGGAAATGACTATTACAAGGGGGCATAATTTAAGGTGATTGGAGGAAGGTATAGGGGAGACGTCTGTTTCCCACACAGAGTGTGGTGGGCGTGTGGAATGCGTTGCTGGCAGTGGTAGTGGAGTCAGATACTTTAGAGACTTTTAAGCGAGTCTTGGATAGGCGCAGGGAGGATAGTAAAATGTAGGGTATGCAGGGTAGATTGATCTTAGTAGGATAATAGGTCGGCACAACATCGGGGGCCGAAGGGCCTGTATTGTGCTGCACTGTTCTATGTTCTAGGTTCTAGGTTCTTCTGATTTCAAATAAACTTGTTGGACTATAACCTGCTGTCATGTGACTTCTGACATTGGAATTTGTTGAACAATTTGCTCTCTTCTAAACTTGGCCCATGTCAGCTTCATCTTTGCCTTTTAAAACCTCCTTCAAAACGGCACTTTCCCCTATGGCTTGAAACACCCCTCAATGCTCACAGTATCAGCTTTTCCTCCCGTGATCTCCCTTGTGTCAGTCAACACATTGCAGTCGTTGTTGTGACCCAGTTGACGCTGAAGTGTCCATTCTAACTCAGGAAAGCTGTAATGTATCAGTTTGCCTCTTGGACTCACACTGGCTTGCAGTCACTGTGGTATAACCCCAGCTAAAGGATCTCAGTGAGGTCTGCTTCTCTTCTACACACTGTTAGAGAGGGTCAGGTCAGACCTCTCAATATATGCTCCTACAAAACAAGGCTGTGAGATAGGAATGTACAATGAAGAGCCAGCCCTATTACCCGTCACATCCCAGACCTGACCTTTCACCTTTAATTTTTAACCATATCCTGAACCTTATTTTTTTCCAAATAAAAACCAAAAGAACTGCGGATGCTGTAAATCAGGAACAAAAACAAAATTCCTGGAAAAGCTCAGCAGGTCTGGCAGCATCTGTGAAGGAGAAAACAGAGTCAATGTTTTGGGTCTGGTGACCCTTCCTCAGAACTGAAATCGGAGATGTGCTCAGCTATTTCCTTGCTGGGGACTGATATGAAGCATGGTGCAGAATAAATGTAGGTGAGTGCAACTTGCTGCATGTGAGTGCTGCTTTTTTTAAATTCATTCACGGGATGAGGGCGTCGCTGACCAAGCAGCATTTATTGTCCATCGCTAATTGCCCACAGGGCAGTTCAGAGTCAATCACATTGCTGTGGGTCTGGAGTC
>JAHRHZ010000008.1:19471773-19532620 GCA_024137785.1 Ginglymostoma cirratum | reverse complement strand
ACTCTGTTTTCTCCTTCACAGATGCTGCCAGGCCTGCTGAGCTTTTCCAGCAACTTCTGTTTTAGTTCCTTACCTTTTTCCAGTTTGTCGATGCGCTGGTGAAGGGACTCCAGCTGCTCCTCCAGGAGATGCTTCTGTCGGTCACTCTTGTTCTGCAGTAAGGATCGTTCTTTCTCCAGTTCTGAGAGTTTGGAGAGCAGCTGAGCTTCCAGCTCCTGGATCTGCAGGTAGATATGACCCCGGGGTTGGCCAGAGAGTGCAAAAATCGAGGAAACATTGCCCTGAGTCAGCAGCTGGCCCTGCTCCCCGTACCCGGAGAGAGCAAACACGATAATAATCAGTTATTGTCACAGACAAGAGATCAGGAATTGTCATCAATAAGGTGCAGATACTCATGGTAACAGCACTGGAGCACTAATAGGAATCCTGAAGGCCCATCCTACATCTTCTAAGCTATCTTCCAGTTGCAATTGGGTGTTACGGTTCATTTCAATGGCATATATCTTTCTGTTGTTCACAGGATTGTATCAGCACAGAAGCAGGCCATTCAGCCCATCATGCCTGCACCATTAATGAGTTACAGAGTTGTTAAAGTTTACTACATGTAAGTTGACAGCATGAAAAATCTCAAATTGCACTTGTCTTTTAAGCGCCAGATATGGCACTGTGACATTAAGAGGAAAGCTAAGGTTCCAGTCAGGAAGGGACCAGGCACTCAGTGTTCCGGGTGATTCCTGACAAAGTACAAGCTAAGGCTGGCAGTTAGAACATACACAATCTAATTGGATCAAGGGAAGTGATTCACGCATCATGGAAGACTTGTGACCCCCTTCCCATTGGTCAAAAGTCATAATCTTCATTTCTGAGTTCTGTTGGCATAGGTGCACTGAATCAATCTAAAATGTGAAGTCATCTTCAAAGTGAGGGTGTATGGGAGGGCACAGTACTGAGAGCTTAGCACTAGTAAAAGGACAGTCCTCATTGGTAGGATATTTACTAAAGGGGCACCTCGTGGGAAAGTACGTAAGGAGAGATGAAGAGAGAATAAGTTGGGAGTTGAAGGGACAGCTTAACTGAGGAGTTAAAAGGCAGCTAAAGAAATTGTTAAAGATATAGAGTTTGGGAGATGAAGAGAGAAAAACAGCAACAGCTGGTATAATTCTGGAGAAACAGTGACGGCAGCAAGTACAAACTGAGCAACACCACCATTTTAAGGTGGGGTGGGTAATTAAAGTTGAGATTTTACAGATGAGTTTATATACTTATGTCAAAATGCTAAAGGACCAGTCTTGAGGATCCAAGAAAAGAGTCTGTATGGCCTGAGATGCAGAGGAGTAGCAGATTGACATGTGTTGAGCATCTATACCCTGTCATGCCTCCAATGATGCAGTGCTAACTAGTAGTGTTCTCATTGTCCGATAAAATTTTTAGTTTGCTCTTTGAGTTAGTGATAGTCATTTTTACCGATACAGCAATTGCTCAACAAGAATTGTGGACTTTCTGGTTTAATAAAATATCCAAAAGTCAAAAATAACAATACATTATTTTTCAAGAAAATAAATCCCAACAGGACTATGTGTCAGGCAATGGTGTACATTGTTTAAATAACAGTTTTTGATGGATTTTATTAAATCCCTCTCTCCTTCATTATAAAGCAGCTGTATTTGGTCCAAGGGTGTTGAATGTTAACATGAACCACACCAACTGGGGAACAGTCCCCTCAGCCAACTCGGCCACCACAGGGAACGGCAGTGGGAATGTTTCCTGCACTAAGTCAACCCCATGAGCGCCACAGATGGGCTGTGTGGAGCTCCTGGCACTGACCCATATTCCCAGCCTGAGAGTTGCCATCTGCCTTCAGCTGTCGTCCAGCACCACTGCAGCATGTTACACCAACAGAAACAAATAGCCGACCTTTAGAGAGCAACGGAAACAACGTTTTGAATGTCCCAAAGCAGTTTATAGCCAATTAAATACTGTTGTTGAATATAGTCAGTGCAGCAAAGCAGAAAAACCATCAGCTAAAGTGTACACAGCAAGATCCCACAAACAGCAACACCGTAAAGAACCTAGTGGTATTGTCTCAGCGATAAGTATTGGCTGGGGCACCAGGGTCAACTTTCCTACTGTTCATTGAACTATCAAAATATTGACACGGGGTCCTTTGTACCCACCTGGGCGAAGAGATGGGCCTTAGTTTATCACCTTATCTGGAAGGGAGTATTTCAGGCTGTGACACTGTGACACACATTATCAGTATAGGTCTTGCGGATAGGGTTCCATAACAAAACGTTATATAATAACTGTATAAAATCCTAAAAAAGCAATTGAGTATCATAAGATTGGCATCCTCTCTCTCTCTCCCTCTGTCTCTCTCTATTTCTCTCTCTCTCTCTCTCTGTCTCTCTCTATTTCTCTCTCTCTCTCTCTCTCTCCCCACCCCCTGCCACCCTTATAAAGAGAGCACTCATACCAGCTTCTGGGCTGATGAACTGAAGGCAGTGAAGACCATTATCTCACCAAGAGCATGTCTCCAGCTCAGACTTGGAAACAAGGCATTGCTAATCCTGATCGGGGCTGGGGGCGGGTTCAGGGACGGTGGGGTGGGGGAATAGTCATGGAGTGTGGGGGATAATGTGACACAATGAGACAAATGTAAACCACTTTCCTGAAGGTTAAATGGGACTTGCAAACAAGCAATGTGCCACTGGATGACTCTTAAGACCTTCCTGATGGAGATAGGAGGGATTACCTTGAATGCCTGCTCCCTGCCAATGAATAGTTGAATAAATGAATGACATAGGACTCCCAGAAATAAGGTCTGTAAATGGAATCTCAAGAGGAACAAATCACTTTGATTGGAGGAGAGCCTCTTGAACTGGAACAATTCCGTCGTCACCCGAAAACTGGGTTTTAGCTCAAGAAAACTTTGGAGAGAGGAGGGATTTTTGGAAGTGATCCATACTGGCTTTAATCTAACACCTCAGACTGAAGAGCAGAAAAGAAAGTTTCCCTCCAACCCCACCTCCAGCTCTGGACAGTGGCTTCATCCACCTGTTTGTCTGTTCCAAGGGCAGTAACTTGTTCTCACAAGCCAACCAACTGTCAACTGTGGAGGTTAATATTCTCTATTTTCCCCATCCATTTATTTAATCTGAGATCAGTAACCCATACACACTTGTTAAAAATAAAATGTCCTTTCTGCCTATTTATCTTATGTACTGCATCTAAACCATTGCTTCTGAGTAAGTTGCTTTAAAATCACTTATGACTTCAGCCTCATTTTTAGATAATCTGTGACCCCTGGACTAAACCTTACAGCTCTAACCATGAGATTCACGATTCTGAGGCACATCTCTATGGTTATGTATCAGTCACTGTACCTGTAGCAGTGAATATCTGTCACAATACTAACCTGTCACCTTGTGTGCACCTGGATTAGTACATGCCTGTTACAGTGAGTATATCCATGTTCCTGTGAACCAAAAGATGTGTGTATGGTCACCCATAAGAACCCTGGCTTTGTGCTTTCCTCTTTAGGGTTCCATGCAGGATTGGCTGCACTTAAGTATTCTCTAGAGTAATTACTTCATCTGCTATGAAACCTTTCATAGCAAAACCATTTAAACCAAGAGACAGAGTGTGGGACAAAGAATTGGAGACAGTGGAATAAAAAGCAGGTGAGGAAGGAAGAGAAGGACATAGGAAGATTAGGAGGAAAAGAAAGTGTGGGAGAGAGCAGGAAAGCAAAGAAATTGCTGCAAGTTTTTCTTTGCCCTGGTGCTGCTGTCTCTACAAACACAAAACTGTGGACTCAAACAGGATAAAGTCAAAAGTTAGAATGTGAGAGAGAATTAAAACACTGGTGAAAGAGAGAAAAAATCTTAGAGTTGAAATCCGAAAGAAAACTGAGAAAAGGAAAAGGCAAAATCAGAGCATGGACAGAGCTACTGAAGCAGAGACTCAGAGAGAGAGGCCTTGAGAGTGCTGAAAGTAGAGAGTGGTGAGGTAGAAATGAAGGAAACAGAGAGGGACAGTAGAAGATGAGACAGTGCTATTCTCACTGTAAAAGTAGATTCATTTGTCCTCCTGATTCTACCTGATTCTGATATTTTTCTTCTTTATTCTGCCATGTGGGCATTGCTGGCTGGGTCAGCATCAGTTGCCTGTTCCTAATTCTCTTCTGAACATCCTCCTCAGCTATTTCAGACGATATCCAAGAGTCAACCACATTGCTGTCGGTCTGGAGTCACATATAGACCAGACCAGGTAAGGATGGCAGATTTCTTTCCCTAAACAACATTCATGCACCTTTAGTCTGACTAAGATTTGGGTCCACATGTTCAAAGGACTCAGAGAGTAAACTCATCCTTTGCTACCCCATTACCATCTCCATACCTACAACATGCCCCACTCCCACCAACGCTTCCGAGCTGACATTCCCCCTTAGTATCTGTTAATTAATTTTAAAATGATCTGACTGTAGGAACAGTCCTTGGAGAATTATTTAATGGCAATTTAGGACTTTTTTATTTGTATGAAATAATTAACGCATTGCACGTAATCTATCTGCACTCTGTATAGTAAGAGAAGTAAAAACTAATCACCTGGATCCTGCAGGGGATAGTTAAAAATAGCATTTGGCTGATGTGCTGAAGGTGTTCAATATGTAATGGGAAGCTGTCAGCATCGATCAGTGCTCTGATCTGACAGGTGTACAGAATTGGAGTGCTTATGTTCCTGGATTCATTATCTATGAGTTCAAATCCCGCCAGGGCTGTTTGTGAATTTGAGCTGAATCCTAAAAAGGACAGCCTGTAAATTGAAAGAGGCCTCAGAGGAAGTGACCTTACAGATGCTCGTTTTTGTCATTAAAAAAACCCAACTAATTCATTAAAAGACTGAAGTAAAGGGTTGCATTTATATAGTGCCTTTCGCAATTTCAGAATGGCTCAAAGTGTTTTGCAGCCAATGAACTGAAACCTTTGAAGTACAGTTGTAATTATATAAAAAAGTGACAGTCAATTTGTGCACAGCAAGCTCCCACAAACAGTGGCATGGTCATGTATTTCACTGATATTGATTCAGGGATAAACCTATCTCTCTTCCACCCACCCACACCCCAAGACACCAAGACACTGGGGTAATTCCCTGGTCTTCTACAAAATAGTACCATGGAACATTCTACACCCATCTAAGAGGGCACATTGGAACTCGCTTCTAATGTCTCGTTCGCAACAATGGGGCGCGTGGGCTGAGATTGCTGCGCTCAATAATCATTACTGATAGCCTCTGGGAAAGGAAACTTGTCATCCTTCTCTAGCACAGCCTATGTGACTCCTATCCCACACTGATGCAGTTGACTCATAACCAACCTTGTGAAGTGGTTTCAAAACATTGCTCATCACTACCTTCTCAGGGTAAGCTGAGATCGATAACAACGTTGCCAATGACACCCACATCCTAAGAATGAATAATGTAGTTTTTTTTAAAAACATTCTTACTGACTTAACAGCTGGGGATTGTGTGACATCATTTAGTGAAGTGGGGACAGGAAAACAGAGAGTGAGATAAAGAGAGAGACATGGTACAGTTTGGAGGCATGGAGAGGGAATCAGACACAGTACACAAACCCATGTCCCAGTCTATAACAGATAGTGACATTATTACTAGAGGTTTGAAAAGAGGCTGCAAATATTGCTGATGATACCATGGGCACCCTCATCTGAAAAGTAAGGTTTCTGAATGTACACTGACCACAACCAGCTCTCTATTTCTCTCAGCCCTGCCACTGTCTCTAACTGGTCGAACAGACTCCTTGTCCCAGCATTAGATAACACCGGGGCAGAAGTCACAAGCCCCAGTGTTGATCCTAATTTGTGCCCCAAACCCCTGAACTGAGGGCAGTGGTCCCACTCCCCCTGACCCAAGAACTGTGGGTTCCCTAAAACCCAGTCCCAAGTCGTTGGGCCCTGATGCATCCCTCAGCCCCATATCCTGTTGGATGACCAGAAATTTCCTTCAACTAACTGTTGGGAACCAAAGCCACCACCTTTCGTCCCCAACACCAATTCCATCCCTCTCCCTGAAACTGTGTGAAGCTGTTTGTAATCTTTGAATCTGGTTTGAGCTTCCAATCATATATCAGCTCCATCACTGAAACTGCCTTCATAATATCACCAAACCTGCTCCTGCCTCAGCCCTTCCAATGTTAAAGCCCTCTTCCTTGCCACTGGATTTGACTGTTCCAACACATTCTTCATTGGTTTGCCATCTTAAACCTTCCAAAAACTTAATGCCATCCAAAAGCACTGTCCTCGTATCCTAACTCACACTGAGTCTTGTCCACTCCTCACTCCCATTGTCCATCACCTACATTAGCCCCCAGTGAAGTAAGGTCTCAATTGTAACCTTCTCAATTTTGTTTTCAGATATCTCCATGGCATTATCCCTTTCTATCTCTGTAACCTCCTCTAAGACTTCAGCTGCTCTCCAGTTCTGGCCTCAAAAGCATCCCTCATTTGAATGTTTCTCCCATTAGTATTCATGCCTTCAGCTGCTGAGATCCTACAATTTGAAATTTCCCTCTCTGCCTCTCTTTCTCTCTCTCCATTTTTAAGATGATTTGTAAATAGCTCTTTGACCAAATATTTAGTCATGTACCTTAATACGTGATCCAAAATCAAATTCTGGTTGCTAATTGCTCCTGTGACGTGGCTTAGGATGTTTTCTTAGAGGTGCTATAGCAATTCAGTGTAATTGTTGAGCAAAGATCATGCTTGGATCAGGAGTTACTCAATTCACAGATTATAGCGATCTAATTTATAACTTGCAGCACACTGCAGCTTAGACACCCACGGCAATACAGCGTAAACAAAAAAGATCAGGAACATTAAAGAAATGACAACCCACAAAACTCATTAAAAATCAATATTCCTCAAAGGAGAAACTGACGAGGAATTAGCAATATGTTCACTAAACACTCGTAGCTGGGAGCACTGTGTGCATGGGCTACAGTCTCATATATAAACTTCACACTCGGAACATGAGTTCTCTACAACCAGACTGAATGGCGAATGACTTGGCCGTAAATCGACACAAATCAGACTGCATGACGGGAATGGAGTGGAGGGAATTGCTACTTGAATATTTAGTACCTGTGGAAGCTGTGCTGCACATATTAACTCCTACATTACAACAGTAATTCCCCATTAAAGTGCAATTCATTGATTCTGATCATGTACTAATGTTGTGAAAGGTGCTACAGAAACGCGCGTCATTTATTTTCTTTATATTTGGGAGTGAATGGAGGAAGATTTTTTTTAAATTCCGTAAGGAGTGAACAAGGAGAGATGGGCTATTAAATTCCACAGGGTGTGAAAAGGGAGATCTGCTACACTGAAATTAATTTATCTGATCCTAACCGAACGAATGTGATATAGGCCTTTAATTAATTTTTCACATGTTTAATGGGACCTATTTTTGCGTCAGTCACAATATGGCTCTCTCCATTCCATTGGTCAGGGCCTTTTAAAAAGCTCATTGCGCAAATAGATTTTTAAAAATTAATCTGAAAAACCCAGGGAAATACATTTATCATGTTGCCTATTTATCAATTCATCATGTTAAGTTTGGAAAGCATGTAACGTGTTGATGGCGTACTCATTCCTTGTATCTGAAAGGCAATGCTGCCCCTATTCCTGTAAGCTTTGCACCTTTTTTGATTTCAAAGAACAAAGAACAAAGAAAATTACAGCACAGGAACAGACCCTTCGGCCCTCCAAGCCTGCGCCGATCGAGATCCTCTGTCTAAACCTGTCGTCTATTTTCTAAGGGTCTGTATCCCTTTGCTCCCTGTCCATCCATGTACCTGTCCAGGTACATCTTAAAAGACACTAACGTGTCTTTTATCCCCTCCAAGATAACAAGCATGGGGCTGGATGAACACAGCAGGTCAAGCAGCATCATAGGAGCAGGAAAACTTGACGTTTTGGGCCTAAACCCTTCATCAGAAATGGGGGAGGGGAAGACGGTTCTGAAATAAATAGGGAGAGAGGGGGAGGCGGATAGAGGATGGATAGAGGAGAGGATAGGTGGAGAAGAGGCAGACAAGTCGAAGAGGCGGGGATGGACCCAGTAAAGGTGAGTGTAGGTGGGGGGGTAGGGAGGACATAGGTCAGTCCAGGGAGGACGGACAGGTCAAGGGAGCGGGAACAATAGGGGAACATACTTAATAACCAATACAAACATGATAGATTGAAGGGCCTTTTCTGTGCTGCAAATACTCTATGACTGTATAGCAGTAAAGGCCAGAGGACTGTAACACAGAGCTTAAATTCTTCAAGAAAATGAACACACAGAAGTAACAGAATGATATGACCAACTAGCCCATTCACCCTGATCAGATATTCATGATCTCTAAAGGCATTGTCATCAGAAATATTCACCTTAATAAACAACAAACAATGAACCCTGGTTCAGCACATGGGCTGCGCGACCCAGAGTAACATGGGAAAGCTGCCCCACAGTAACATGGGAAAGCTGCCCCACAGTAACATGGGGAAGCTGCCCCACAGTAACATGGGGAAGGAGACCCAGAGTAACATGGGGAAGGAGACCCAGAGTAACATGGGGAAGCTGCCCCAGAATAACATGGGAAAGCTGCCCCAGAGTAAAATGGGGAAGCTGCCCCAGAGTAACATGGGGAAGCAGACCAAGAGCAATATGTGGGGAAGCTGCCCCAGAGTAGAATCATAGAATCCCTACCGTGTGGAAACAGGCCCTTCAGCCCAACAAGTCCACACCGATCCTTAGTGCACCCACCCAAACCCATCCCCCTATAACTTACCAAATGTACCAATCCCTGAACACTTGGGCAATTCAGCATGGATAATCCACCAGCCTGCACATCTTTGAACAATGGGAGGAACCCAGAGCACCCAGAGGAAATGCACGCAGACATGGGAAGAATATACAAACTCCACACAGACAGTTGCCCAAGGGTGGAATTGAACCCAGGTCCCTGGCGCTGTGAAGCAGCAGTGCTGACCACTGCCCCAGAGTACCATGGGGAAGCTGACCTAGAGCAATATGTGGGGAAGCAGACCCAGAGTAACATAGGGAATCAAACCCAAATTAACATGGGGAAGCAGACCCAGAGTACCATGGGGAAGCTGACCTAGAGCAACATGTGGGGAAGCAGACCCAGAGTAACATGGGGAAGCAGACCCAGAGTAACATGGGGAAGCTGACCTAGAGCAATATGGGGAAGCAGACCCAGAGTAACATGGAGAAGCAGCCCCAGAGCAGTATGTGGGGAAGCAGACCCAGAGCAGTACGTGGGGAAGCAGACCCAGAGTAACATGTGGAAGCTGACCTATGAGCAATATGGGGAAGCATAGCCAGAGTAACATAGGGAAGTTGCCCCAGAGTAACATGGGGAAGCAGTCCCAGAGTAACATGGGGAAGCTGCCCCAGAGTAACATGGGGAAGCTGCCCCAGAGTACCGTGGGGAAGCTGACCTAGAGCAATATGTGGGGAAGCAGACCCAGAGTAACATAGGGAATCAAACCCAAATTAACATGGGGAAGCAGACCCAGAGTAACATGGGGAAGCTGACCTATGAGCAATATGGGGAAGCATAGCCAGAGTAACATAGGGAAGTTGCCCCAGAGTAACATGGGGAAGCAGTCCCAGAGTAACATGGGGAAGCAGCCCCAGAGTAACATGGGGAAGCAGACCCAGAGTAACATGGGGAAACTGACCTAGAGCAATATGTGGGGAAGCAGACCCAGAGAAACATGGGGAAGCTGATCTAAAGCAATATGTGGGGAAGCGGCCCCAGAGTAACATGGGGAAGCAGACCCAGAGTAACATGGGGAAGCAGACCCCGAGTAACATGGGGAAGCTGACCCAGAGCAATATGTGGGGAAGCTGCCCCAGAGTAACATGGGGAAGCAGTCCCAGAGCAGCACGCAGGCAGCGGGCCCCAGGCACAGACTGGCACAAAGAGGCTGTCCTGGCTCTTACCTTGGAACAGCTGAGTGTCAGTATGGAGCGGCTGGGGGCTTGGAGCAAGCGCGGACGGCTGTTGGACTAGGGTCTGGCATGGGTGGTCTGACTGCATGTGGAGGCCCTGTGCTGAGCTGTTACACTGTAACGTCTATTTGAAATTTCCTACCTTGCTGTAATGTCAACCCTTTAATGTTGTCCTATTTCTAACTTATTTTTCAACTCTTTAAGTAAAGCAAGCACTTTTATTCCTCTGCTGTATTCAAGTGTTGTAGTTGTACCCAAGATGTTGCCATAACAAGGCAGACATTGTAAAAGCTTTTCACTGTACTCCTACAATGAAGTACACGTGACAATGAAAGGATATTATATTATAACCCACTCCCTCAATGAACAGCTCACATTTCTAACCCACCATCTCAACCCGCTCCCCCAATGCACACTCCATTCCCCACTCCCACACACCACAATACCCTCCTCCCACACACCACAACCCCGCACCCCCCACCACCCTCCCACCACTCCCACAAACCACCCCCCATAATGTTCTCAGGTGTTTGGAACATTGCCCTGACACAGTCTCTGTCTCTGTTTTTCTCTCCACAGGCCTGTTGAGTTTCTCCAGCACGCTCTCTTTGTTTGTTACAGCTTTTCGCTGAATTTGCTGTTTGGCCTGAAAGGAAAAAATATTGACAAAACTGACCCTTTAACTTCTGAATGTCACTATTCAGGATGTCTGTCCTGCAATCCTGTTCAAAATGTTACAGTGTGATTAATTTTTTTCCACTGATAAGCAAATGATTGAACTTATATTTTTTAGGGAGAATCCAATTCTATCCAATCCAGTCCAAGTCCTGTTTGATGCCCACATGTGGGCACAGGGTCCTAGAGACAGCATGTTCCAGCAGCAGTTTGTACAAGATATCTGCAGATAACACTGAGATACATCCTTTCCATTAGTTGTCCAACAGAATGAGTTTAACATGTTCCTAACTACTGACTGTTCATCTATTAATAATCTGTCTGTTGGAAGTCTCTGAGATTTTGCTTGTCTACCATCTATTGATCATTTCTTCCTGTACAACTGCGATCAGCAGTTTCTGGTTCCCAATGACTATCACTGGAGTACTTTCTGTGGAAGGACCATTCCTTCCTTGAGCCACATCACCTGTCTCTGGGGCCTAACTGTTTCTACGATGTCATTTGTGTCTTTGGTCATAATCAGCTTAAGGTCTCTGCTTAAATAACAGATAATGTGCATTCAGTTACCCACAGAAAGCATCAACCATCAATAATATTTTAATCCTCATCATCCACTTGTGCGGCATTTACACAGCTTTATCATCTAGATCAGGGCTCAGTCCTGTTCCATGTTCACTGTCTGATCCCCCACACAGTGAAGAGAAATAGAAGCCAGGATCAGGAGTAGGCCATTCAGCCTTATAGGCGTGCTCCACTATTCAACATGATCATGGCTGATCATCCAACTCTGTCCCCTGTTCCAGCTTTCTCCCTATACACTTTGATCCCTTTATTCTTAACAACTATATCTAACCCCTTCTTGACAACATTCAATGTCTTGGCATCAACTGCTTTCTGTGGCAGAGAATTCCACAGGCTCCCCACTCTCTGGGTAAAGAAATTTCTCCTCATCTCAGTCCTAAATGGCCTATCCCATATCCTTACACTGTGACCCCTGGTTCTGGACTCCGTGGTCATTGGGAACATCCTGTGTTTACCTCATCTAGGTCCTGGTAGAACTTTATAGGTTTCTACGAGATCCCCCTTCATTCTTCGAAACTGCTAGACCTGGTTTTTGGGAATGAGGAGGGCCAAGTAGACCTTGTGTCAGTGGAGGAACATTTAAAGGATAGTGACCATTGTAATATTAGGTTTGCAATGATGGTAGAAAGGGGAATGGATATTCCAGAGTAAGAAAGTAAACTTTAACAAGGCAAGAATGGAACTGGACCAGATAAACTAGAATATAAGGTTGGCAGGAAAATCGAGCTATACAGGGTTTTGATACAGTCAAGGTATCGTCTCTCAAAAAGCAAAGGGAGGACAAACAAATCCAGAGCTCCCTGGATTTAAAAGAAAATGGAAACTAAGATAAAGAGGAATAAGTGTATGAAAACAAGGCATCAGGTAGAAAATACAACTGAGGACCAAGGTGCAAACAAGAGAGGTCAAAAACCAAGTAAGAGATGTATAGAGGAATTATGAAAAGGACTGTTTTCTATCATAAAGGCTTATCACAAAGTGTTCTACAGGCATAAACTGAAAATGAATGGTAAAAGGAGGAATGGGGTCAATTAGGGACCAAAAAGGAGGTTACAGGATAACAGTGGACATAGTTGAGTTATTAAATGAATATTTTCCCTTTGTCTGTTAAAAGAAACAGATGTTACCTCGGTCACGGTAACAGAGGAGGAAATGTAGTCACTATAAGAAAAGGATAAGCTGTTGACAAGGAAACTAGACCAGATGGGATGCAGCAAAGAATATTGCAAGAAATGAGATTGAACATTGGAAGGGGTCTGGCTGTAATTGTTCAGTCTTCTGAGGACTGAGGGGTACTGTCAGAGGACTGGAGAATTGTAAACCTTACAGTTTTTTTTCATGAAAGGTTATATGGATAAGCGCAGCAATTATAGACCAGTTTTACTTCAGTAGTGGGGAAACTTGTAGAAACAATAATGTGGATTAGAGTTTAGGAGAGCCATCATGGGTTTTTTAAGGTAAAATCATATTTAACTCTCTTGCTAAAGTTCTTTGAAGAGATAACAGTGAATGTTGAGGAGGGTACTCGCTGATGTTGTGGTGTATATAGACTTCCAAAAGGCAGTCAAAAGTATCATGCAGCAGACTTGTGAGAGAGGTTATAGCTCGTGGAATAAAAGGGACATGAGCAACATTAATACAACATTGGCTGAGTGACAGGAAACAGACAGAAATACTTCCTGGTTATCTTCCAGCTGGAGGAACATTTGTAATGGATTTTCCCTGCAGTCAGTACTTGGTTCGGGTCAAGTTTGGGATTGCTTTTTCTGGTCTAGATCTTGGAATGGCAAGGGTCAATTTCAAATTTCAAATACAAGCCATGGACAGAGGGGAGGGGGGAGGATTGTAAACTGTGAGGAGGCCAAAGTAGCTCTTCAAAAAGACATTGACCATGTTGTTGGAGTGGGCTGGTAGCTGGCAGCTGGTGTTCAATGCAGAAAAGTGTAAAGTAATACATTTCGGTAAAAAGAGGATGGAGAGACAACATAAAGTAAAGAATATTCTGCTGCAAAGGAGGGTAAAGGACTATAGGGAGCAGGCAGGAAAGTAGAGTTGAGACCAGGATAAGATCGGCCACGATTGTGTTAAATGGCAGAGCGGGCTTAAAAGGCTGAATTGCCTATTCCCACGCCTTGTTCCTAATTCCTACATTCCTATATTACTCTAAAGGATGTTCAGGAGCAGATATTCTCAGTGCACATGTGCATAAATCATAAAGATGGCAGGACAGGTGGAGAGAATGGCTGACAAACACACAGCATCCTAGGTTTCATTAGTAGTGGCAAAGAGTACAACAGCAGGGAGATTTGGAGTGGCACGGTGGCTCAGTGGTTAGCACTGCTGCCTCACAGCACCAGGGACCCGGGTTTGATTCCAGCATCAGGCGACTGTCTCTGTGAAGTTTGTACATTCTCCCCGTGTCAGTGTGGGTTTCCTCTAGGTGCTCCAGTTTCCTCCCACAGTCCAAAGATATGCAGGCTAGGTGGATTGGCCATGCTAAATTGCCCATAGTGTCTAGGGATATGTAGATTAGGTGGGTTATAGGGGGATGGGTCTGGGTGGGATCCTCTGAGGTTCAGTGTGGACTTGTTGGGCCGAAGGGCCTGTTTCTGCACTGTAGGGATTCTATGGTCTATGATTATGTTGAAACTGTGATCTCATCTGGTGTATTATCTACAATTCTGGGCACCATACTTTAGAAAGAATGTGGACACATTGAGACACTGTAGAAAAGGTTTACAGGAATGGTTCCAGAGATGCGAAATCACAGTTATGAGGATAAATTGGACAGGGCTGAGAGACTGTTTTCCACAGGTGAAGATTAACAGGAGATTTAATTTAAGTTCTTACAATCATGAGATGTCTAGACAGAGTAGACAAGGAGAAACTGTTCAGTCTAATAAATGGATTAAGAACAAGAGGACACACGCATAGTGATTTCAAAGAAGTATTTGCAATGTGAGACCAAATGTTTCAAACATTGAGTGGTTAGGGTCCAAAATGCATTGGCTGAAAGTGTGGTTGAGGCAGATTCAAACTGAGGCATTCAAGAGAATCAACGGATGGTGATTTAAATAGAAACAATGTGCAGGTGATTTAAATAGAAACAATGCGCAGGTTCTTTGGAAAAGTCATGATGTCCGTTCAGAATTCTTACAGTGAAGACAATGTGAGCCAAAGGGCCGTGTTCTGCCCAATAGTGATTCTGCGAAGCCGGGACAGTGTAGAGGTTGGAGGGGAACTTTCAGGTGATGGTAATCCCATGTATCTGCTGTATTTGTCCTTCTAGATGTTAAAGGTTGAAAAGAGCTGTCAAAAGATTCATGATAAATTACTGCAGTGCATCTTGTAGGTGATACATTGCAGGCGCAGCAAGTAATTAGGAAGACAAATAGAATGTTGATCTTTATTGCAAGAAGGTAAAATATAACAGTGGGGAAGTGTTGTTACAACTTTGCAGGTCATTCGGTGAGACCTCACTTGGGGTACAGTGTACAGTTTCAGTCCCCTTAATTCAATAGGAATGTACTTGCATTGGAAACAATTCAGGGAAGGTTCACTAAATTGATTCCTGGAAAGAAACAATGCCTTGTTAGGAAAGGTTGAGCAGGTTGAACTGATACTCCCTGGAGTTTAGAAAAATTGGACCATACCTTATTGAAACATATAAGATCATGTAGGGGCTTGATAGAATAGATGCTGGGAGGGTGTATCATTTTGAGGAGGAGTCTAAAATTAGGAAGCTAATGTGGGACTGTGTATTTTTATTTCTGGGTTTCTAAAATGTAGGGTCTGAAATGAGGAAGATCTGTTTTAAAAACTGGTATTTGAAAGATTGGTTGCAGGTTTGAAAGCAAGTAACCTGATCTGCATGGCAGGTATTGTAAACATCTGTTTGAACTAACTCTCATTGAAGTTCAGGCTGCACATCATCTGGAGCCAAGGGTATGTACTGATACAGCTCTTGTTGGTAACAAGATGCTGATTGGTCTGTGGACTAGTGAGGGTTATCAATGATAGAGACCTTTTACTTGCTGACAGCTGTATGATTGGTTCAGATGGTTAAGCAGCTAGGAAATGGATACAAATTACAAAGACAGACAGAGAGAGAGAGAGGAAAGGAAATTGTGCACATCCTCTCCTAAGCTACCTGTTCTCTGCAGTTAAAAACACTTTTTAAACCTGAAGATAACAAATTACCTTTCCTGCAGCAGTTACTGTAAACTGTGATTTTTGATCCAAGTGAATCAGTTATTCTGTACTTTTTTACAAACCAGTGAAAGTTTCCAAGGAAAGACACCTAAATCACAAGAAGTCCGGTCAGCCAAAGAAGGATCATTTCAACATTGGAACTGGGGAACAATGACACTGAACTAATTTCTAGTTTGTCTACCTTCAGCAGTAAACTACTTTCCCTATGTGTGTGTATGTGTGTGTGTGTGTGCGCGCGCGCAAGGGCAACTTTATGAGGAGATTAGAGTTTTCGTTATAGTGTTATATGTGTGTTATATGTCAATGTTAGATAGTGTCAGTGTTATATGCCAATGGATTGTATCTGTTTACCTCTAGCTATCACCTGGTTACTTGCAATGAATAATAATTCATGTTCACCTCGGAAACTTGGCCCATGCTTTCTATAACCTGGGCCTGAAAGTTGGATAAATTGGTGAACTCTTGTGTGTGGTTTAAACAAAACTTCAACACTTGATAAAACTCTGGGAGTAGCAGAGCTCCATTTACAGTGCACAACCCATGTGGGGTCGTAACGCTAAATATGAGGTTTTTTTTAAAAAAAGTGTCTCCCATTTAATATGGAGATGGAAAGAAATTTCTTCTCTGAGGGTCATGAGTCTGTGAATTCACAGAGAGCAGCAAAGAGTGGGTAAATGAGGACATTGAAGGCTGCGTTAGACGATTTGTGAACGTCTGACTTACAAATGTGATCCCATACAGAGGTGTATTAATTTTAAAGATCCGACGTACAAACGTTTCCTCATAGCTACATACGGCTGTTTTATATCGTCTTGCATTATGATTGAACATGCTTACAAATCGACTTACAAACAGGCTCATGAACGTATTTGCCTGTATTTGATTGATGGGGGAGTCAAGGATTGTTGGGGCCAGGCAGGAAAATAATGTAAAGGTCACAGTTGGATCAGCCATGATCTTATTGAATGATGGAGCGAGCCTGATGGGCTGAATAGCCTATTCCTGGTCCAATTTCTCATCATCTTACACACTGATGGCATTCTGTGATTCTAGTAACATTGAATGCAGACAGACATACATACATATGGACATTGCCATGTACACGCATGCATATGTGCATGTAGAAAAAATTGAAAATATATATATATTTCAAGTAAACTAATTTATCCGTAACTTCCTCCCTCAAATTGTGAACTTGTGATACAGAATTAAAGTGTTTTTTCGATCTTGGGAGAGAATAAATCAACAGTTGTGGTTGGTTGGCTCGCCGAGCCATCCACAACCCGAGCTACAAATCTACTCCAAAACCTTAACTAAGTCAACAGTTCCTGATTCTGACACATTTGTTAAAGCAAACAGAGATATCACCCGGGATCATCGCCAGAAGCCTGACAGGAGGTCAGAATTTCAAATCGTTTTTCGCTTCCTGACACTCTCGCTTAATTTGTTACGAATGTACAATCAGACAGTCAGCTAGTGCTCGCTATTCTCACGTCTCTGGTGGAATCATGCCTTTCTCTCCTCTTTGACAGCTCAGTCTTATTTGTATTCACGCCCGCGTAATTTTCAAAGGCTGAGATTCAGTGTGAAGTTACTTTTTGAAATGGTTATTCTGTTGAATTCAGCATTGTCTCTCCAGCAGAATGCATATACTTTAAAAGTTTCAGAAGACGAAATCTGGGTGAGGTGATTTAAATATTAATCTTTGATTAAAACTTGCTCCTGGACTAAGGACCTGGATACACGTCTCCAAAATGAAATGCGCCTGAACAGTTTATTGCAGATCCCTGCAGGCATCAGACAGAATGAATAGCCCCATCCTCGCCTCTCCCCAAAGCAACCTCTGGCCCACGTACAGCTGAATACACTCACATGTAGATACACGAATATCTGCAAACATCTCTAATTTGCACACACGCGTACACAAACGCACATGTAGAAGCAAATACATATGGAGACATACATGGACATATATATGAATGCATGCAAGCACACACACACATATATGAGCACACAGAAATACACACGTATCTGCATACACATTAACAAGCAAATGCATACATATGTACTGAGACACACGTGCACACACACAAACATATTTAAGAACACAGACACAAACATGTGCAGGAACACGCATGTACACACACATAGATACACATAAATTTACTTCAGCTGCAGCCGCAGTGTTGAATATCCTGACCAATTTACAATGATAAACAGGAATCTGACACAGTAATTTAAACAGAACTGATTTGGTCTAGTGACTTTATAAGCATTTGGTCACGGTCTAAGATTCAAATAACAAATCATAGAATCCACCTTCAAGTCTTTGCTTTCTCCACTTCTGGAGAGACTTGCATGGTTTTACAAGGAGTTTAGAAAGGTTCCTTATGTAAGCAATATTTAAGAGAAAGTAAATCAAAGCTTGATGAACCGGGCAATCCTGCTTTCTTCTTTGAAAAGGAAACTGACCCAGGTGTCAGAAGGGAGTCTGTAAGGAACAAGTCAATAAACTGGGACTTTTCTGTCTCAAAAAAAATCTCTTACTGAGACACAAAGTGGGATAGAGGGAGTAACCTCAGAGCAATTTCTCTGCTATATCTCATCCCAAGATCTATGGGATATCGAGATGTCAGGAAGAATTTCTTTCATGAGATATAATATACTGGAATAAGGATAACAGGAAAGACTAACAGGAAAGCTACTGCACTAGGCTCAGCTAGAAATCTTGTGATCAGTTAGCTCACGGCTGCTTGTGAGATCTTGCTGACCACAAATTGGCTGCTGTATTTCTGACATTACAAAAGGTGTTTGATTGATTGTGAAGGATGATGGCAAACTGCCCTGGAGAATGTGGTGGTGATCTGGCTTCTTGAACTGCTGCAGTCCTTGAGCTGTATGGATACCTATCGTGCTGTTAGGGAGGGTTTCCAGGATTTTAAGCCAGAAACAGTGAAGTCACGCAGATATAAATCCCGGGTGGTCAGGATGGTGTGTGGCTCAGAAAGGAGCTTTCCACTGATGATGCTCCCATGCATCTGCTGCTCTTATCCTTGTAGTGGTAGAGGTCACAGGTTTGGAAGATGGTATAGATGATACACAATGCTGCCACTGTAAGTGAAGACACTGAAAATTGAAATTCGTAGATGGAGTCCCAATCAAGCAAGCTGATTTGTACTTAGTTTTCAGCTTCTTGACTTTTGTTGCAGCTGTACTTGTCCAGAAAAATTGAGAATGAAACAAGTCCACAGAGGCTGGTATCCCGCTACCAAGTCACCCTTTATCTATACATGAAGAGTTCATGACTCTAGTACCACCTCTTCAGAGACTGCTGTCCGAATGTCAGAACCTCTGACATTCCTCTTTTATCTGTCAGCCAGGGCTTTCTGATTGGCCCAGGTTAACAGCCCTAATCAGGGAACTCTTATTCTATGAGGTCCAGCTGGCTGACCTCATTACAATCCCTACATTCCTCCCTCTCTGAGTCTGGGGGCATTGGTCAGTCTTTTTTCTTGGAGAGACTCCTGGGGCATTTTAGCATCAGGTCAGGTTCCTCTGAATTGACGTCAGATACAGGCACCGTATAACGGGTGGGAGCTTGCCTCTTGCTCCAGGAGTGCCTCGGTAAAATTTCATTTTCTTCTGGCAGCAAAGGCATTGAGGCAGCTACATCTGTCATGCCCATCTCTGATTCAGAGGGACTCATCAATGTAAATGGTATAGAACATTGTGCAATCCATCAGGGAACATCCTTACTTCTGACCTTATGATGGAAGGAAGGTTAGTGATGAAGCAGCTGAAGATGGCTGGGCTGAGGACATTACCCTGAGGAACTCCTGCAAAGATGCCTTGGAGCTGAGATGACTGACCTCCAAAACCACAACCATCTTCTTTTGTGCTAGATCTGACTCAAATGAGAAAACCTGATCCCCATTGATTCCAGTTTCATTAGGGCTCTTTGATGCCAAACTGGATGAAATGCTAGCTTGATGCTAAAGGTAGTTGCTCCCATCACACCTCTAGAGTTCAGCTCTTCAGTCTATGTTTACCCCAATGCTGTCATGAGGCCACAAACTGAGTGGTCCTGGCAGAAACAAAATTAAGCATGTGAACAGGTTATTCCTTTGCAAGTGGGGCCTAATATCACTGTCAATGACTCCCTCAACCACTTTGCTGTTGATCATGAGTATAGGACAGTAATTAGCTAATCTGGATATTCCTGGGCGATTTTCCACTTTGTTAGGTAGAATGCAGTGTTGTACCTGCACTGGAATAGCTGGACTAGGGGGTTCACCTATGTCTGGAGCACAAGTCTTCAGTGCTGATGCCAGAATGGTGTCAGGGCACATAGCCTTTCCAGTATCCAATACCTTCAGCCATTCTTGCTAACATGTGAAGTGAATCAAATTGGTTAAAGACTGGGAGACAGTAAAGACTGCAGATGCTGGAAGCTAGAGTCAATAAATATGGAATTGGAAAAGCACAGAAGGTCAGACAGCATCCGAGGAGCAAGAAAGTCAATGCTTCAGGCTGGAACACTTCAGCGGGACTGGCATCTGAGATGCTGAGGAGTTCAGGAGGAGACTGAGATGGTTCACCCATTCAACACTTTTGACTGAAGAGGGACATTGTTATGATCCCAGCAGATGTTACCACCAGCCAAGTCAGATTCTGGATTGAAATCTGGCCTGTCAAATCATATTTTGTTTTTTTTTAATGCGGGGGTCTTTCACTGAAACATGAGCACATAAGGTTGCAGACTTGGTTATAGTAATAAGACAGAAGTTTATTACATAAAATAAATATTAAAAATCAAATAAATCAAACCAAGCTATCTATAGCACAAGATTTCAAAATGCAAAATACAAAATCCAATCTACTCCTCAATCCCATCACCTTACAGTTACTCAAAAAATCCAAAGGAACTCCTCTCTCAAACCCACAGGTCTGACTTAACTGTTTCTTCTCAGCACTGCTCCCATGAGCTGTGAGACCTTTTCCTTTGACCTGGTGGTGTAGAGGACAACCAAGAAGGTTACCTTAGAGTACAACAGGACCTTGATCAGATGGGCCAATGGGCCAAGGAGTGGCAGATGACATTTAACTGAGATAAATGTGAGGTGCTGCATTTTGGAATCAGTGCAGGACTTATACACTTAATGGTAAAGTCCTGGGAAGTGTAGCTGAACAAAGAGACCTTGGAGTGCAGGTTCATCATTCCTTGAAAGTGGAATCGCAGGTAGACAGCATAGTGAAGAAGACGTTTGGTGCGCCTGCCTTTATTAGTTAGTGCACTAAGGATAGGAGTTGGGAGGTCATGTTGTGGCTATATAGGACATCAGTTAGGCCACTTTTGGAATACTGTGTTCACTTCTGGTCTCCATGCTATAGGGAGGATGTTGTGAAGCTTGAGAGGGTTCAGAAAAGGTTTACAAGGCTGTTGCCAGGATTGGAGGGTTTGAGCTACAGGGAGAGGCTGAATAGGCTCGGGCTATTTTCCCTGGATTGTCAGACATTGAGGGGTGACCTAATAAAAGTTTATAAAATCATGAGGGGCATGGAAAGGGTGAATAGCCAAGGTCTTTTCCTCAGGGAAGGGAGTTCAAAACTAGAGGGGCACAGGTTTAAGGTGAGAGGGGAAAGATTTAAAAGGAACCTAAGGGACAACTTTTTCACACAGAGGGTGGTGTGTGTATGGAATGAGCTGCCAGAGGAAGTGGTGGAGGCTGGTACAATTACAACATTTAAAAGGCATCTGGATGGTACATGAATAGGAAGGGTTTAGAGGGATATGGGCCAAATGCTGGCAAATGGGACTAGATTAATTTCGGATATCTAGTCAGCGTGGACAAGTTGGACCAAAGAGTCTGTTTCCATGCTGTGCAGCTCTATGACTCTATGACACTTACACAACTGAGAGCTTAAACTTTCTCAGTCTTTTAATAATCTGCAGAGTTCTAACCAAACACTCCTGGTCTGGAAGTTTCACAAAATACACCCTTTCTCTGAGATAACTTATTTACTTAACTGCTCTGAGCAAACCAATTTTTCTTGAAGAGACTATGCTTACTTCTGACCACAGTCAGGTCTCCTTCAAACTGCCAATCACTTTTGTGCTACATTCTTAAAAACGTGCTCATCCTAGAGTCCGCTCAGCTAATGCTTGATATTTTCCCCCTCCAGTTGTAAACCCCTTCAATATAAACAAAATTTCATTAACACCCCCCAAGAGACACATATTGAGTTAAAATCATGATTCTGGAGAGAATAACCTAGCTAATTTTACAAAAATAGACCAACATCTATATTCCACTCTTTAAAAAAATGTATTAATATCAATAAGCCAATCCCTTTCATGACAATGACATATTTCAGCCTTGTCTTTTGCACTGATATGCTCGGTCATTCCATCATAGAAGATGAGGATATTTCTAGAACACCTAACTCTTATTCATTGCTTAATTGTCTGTCACCATTCATCACCTGATGCGGCAGGACTACAGAGCTTAGATCTGATCTGTTAGTTGTGGAATTGCTTAGTCCTGTATATCAATGTGGCTTCCAGTGTTTAGCATGCAAGTAATCCTGTATTGTATCTTCACCAGGTTGAAATCTCATTTTTAGGTATGCCTAGTTGTGCTTCTGGCATGCCCTCCAGCACTCCTTATTGAACCAAGGTCTATCACCCAACTTCATGATCATGGTAGAGTGCAGCATATTCCAGGTCAAGAGGTTACTGATTGTGGTTGAATACAATTCAGCTGCTGACGGTCCACAACACCTTATGGTTGCCCAGTATGAGAATCAGACCTGTAGATCTGTTTGATGTCTATTCAATTTCACACTTTATTGATGGAGGATATTGTCAGTGTGAAGCTGGGACTTCATCTCCACAAGGACTCAATCCTACCAATTGATGAATATATCTGAGACAAGTAGATTTATGAGAACAAGATCAAATATATTCTTCCTCCTGATTGGTTCTCTCACCACTTGTTACAGACCCTGTCTGGCAGCAATGTTCTTTAGAACTTAGCCTGGTCAGTAGTGGTGTAGCCAAGTTATTCTTGGCGATGGGCTTTGAATTCCCCAACAATCAAAGATGCTTTATCACAATATTATTTATTGACCTGATGGAGTGCTAGGTGTAAATGGAATCCATCTGGCCAATATTAATCACATTTATACAACTACCTTACACTCTGTGTGAATGCTAAAATATTTTTCTTGTAGCTAACAGTGAATATGGGACAGAGTGTAGCTGTGGCAGTGTGTATTGTTAATCAACAAATTTCTGCTGCACCAATATGTCACAATTTTCTGAAGTTTTAAAGCATAGACACAAATATTTCCCTATGCTGTCTCCCTCTGTTTATATTTACTGATTTACATATCACTCTGGCACTTCCATTTTTTATTACTGGAAGCATCCTCAGAGTATGACACAATGCATGTCCAAAGCCCTGATTTCCATATACCTCGTCAATTTTTATTGCCTATATCCATCCTGCCATAGCCCCTTTTCAACTAAACCCTTGCATCCATACTTTTGTTATCCCCTGACTCAACCATTCTAATGCTTTTCAGATTGGTCATCCATTTCCGGTTCCCCATTAGCTCGACTCCTCCAGTCCTTCATCCCTTCCTGTCTCTGTAACCTCTTCTAAACTACATTCCTCCCTATCCCTATAACCTCCCCCAGTCCCTACACATCTCCCTATTTCTATAACATGTCCAGCCCTTACAGCCCTCCAAGATTTCTGTGGTTCCTCCACATATGACACATTTAATTCAGTCTTTAATTGGTGGCCCAATCTTCAGCCCTTTAGGCCATTAACATTGGGGAAATTGATAGTGTAATGGGCTAGGAATCCAGACACTTAGACTTATGGTCTGTGTACATTGGTTCAAATCTCTCCATGATAGTTGATGGAATTTAAATTCAATCTACAAATCTGGAAAGTAAAGCTAGTTTCAACGATGGTCACCATGTTGGGGGAAGAAAATCTGGACCACCAATGCCGTTTAGGGAAGGAAATCTGCTGGCCTACATGCGACTCCAAACCAACAACAATGTATTTAACTTTTAATTGCCTGATGAAATAGCTGGGCATGCCAATGATTTCAAGGGTGAAAAGGGAAGGATAACAAAATCTTGCCTTTCCAATGACATCCACATCCTGTGAAGGAACAAAGAAGAAACTAAACCATTCCTTCCTCTCTATTGCTCACTCCTCAGTTAGGCCCAGCTAAAAACCTATATCTTTTAACTAAATATTCAGTTACTTGCCCTAATGCTACTTTATTCAGTTCAGTGTCAATTTTTGTGTGAGCACCTTGGAACATATTACAATATCAAAAGGACTATATAAATGAAAATTCATTTTGTATAAGTAATAAAAAACTTATAGATCCCAAGGATCATTACCAGCAACAAGAGATTGTTATTACTCAGGGGTGAAAGATATTCATGTGTTTCTCATCATCAGTAAGACAAACAGAGCACTCTGTGTATCCCTTCAGTACTGAACTTGGCAGCAATAGATTTACAAAGCAATGAATTGCTGCACAATTCAACCTGTCACAACTGAAAATGTACAATATATTTAACACAGTGTTCTTATTCTGGTTGGGACGCTGACTGTGTTCCTGAGGTGTAGAAATAATTAGTTCAGTTTCTTCATTAAAAACCAGCCCCACCTTTATGCCCAGAAAGCAATGTTCAAAGCTGGAAGTTTGGAAACATGAGTATTGGCAATGTTCATAATGAAGTTCTTTCCACAAATGTTTGCCTCCAAAATGACTGTCAGAGGGTTATTTCACCGTAGAGGATAGGGGCCTTCTAGCAAGCCCTCCTCCTGTTCTCAGCCAATGCCTATATACATCCACTTCAAGCAGGGATCTCTGTATACTGAGAAAGAAAGCAATGTGAGAAGGTCCGGCCAAGAGCAAGTGATGAGTCTAAGTGCGTAGCTCTCTGACAGCACCATAAAAAGCACTGTGGGGGTGAATAGCCTATTGCAATGTGATGGACACTTATGACTGGCAGCAGAATCCTGATTGATTTCCCTTTCCATGCACAAGATGCCTAGGCTAATCCCAATATTTGACTGCAGCCAGACACAGCTCTGAGATCAAAACCAGAGCCGCCTTGTGCGGTTTTGTTGTGTGTGTGTTACATTAGAAAGCAGTTAAATTCACTCTTGTCAGGAATATTCTGCAGACACAGAGGGGAGGGATAGAGTAGGAACTGGTGTGAATGGTAATATGCTGGGAGCAAAGGAAAGAGTAGATCTGAATGTAAAGTCACAAGTGGATTTCAAGGCCTTTTGTTAGCTCACTCATGCTAGTACATTCCACTTTTAACTGGTTATAATACAAGCCATTGGTTTATGCTAGTCAAAAGGCATCTGTTAATGCAGAGAACAGGGCTTTAACAGGGCCTCTGATGCCTCACAGTCTCATCTTGGGTTGGTCCAACAGGTCCCTAACCTATTTCCTACAATTTGGAGGGAAAGGGCATTTCAAGAATAATTAAAACATAAAATCTATAACCGTGGATTTCTAAATTATATTTTTGCAATAAATCACATTTGATTGATGAACACATTTTTAGCAACATTGACAAATGTGTATTGCTTGTCATTCCAATTACAAACTGTTGCTGTTCCGAGTAAGATATAATTTACCTCCAGCTTTTCAATGTTGTTCTTTAGGGAGTAGACGGAGTGTTCCAGCTCCTGCATCGTCCGCTCAGAATCTTCAGTGCCATCTTCCAAGCTGTTTCTTCCAGCGTCCCACGCATATTCCTCGGGGTTATTTTGGAAAGAATCCAGTTCTTGCCCGTTCTCACACCGGCTGAGTTTGCCAGTCAGTTCTCTGATGGTCTCCTGGTCATTGAGAATCTGCTGCTCCTGTTGAATGACCATCTGGCGCAGATGATCCGCCGTGCTCCTCAGCAGCAGGAGGTCTTCCCTGATCGATGGAGAAGGGCAATCCTGGGCTAAAGGCAGGCAGAGGAAGCGACTGGTGATGCCTATGTCTGAATCCGAGCCCAGGACGGACCCTTGACCCAGCTCGGAGCCTACGGAACCTTTGCCGGTCTCGGCTTGGAAGACAGTAGCTTTGCTCGGTGCGGTTGGGCGAGGGCGGTCCGCTTCAGAACCATGGACAGCTCCAGCACCCCCGTCAGTGCCGTACGAGGCTCCCTTTTCATCTCCAGCACCAGGGACAGCTCCCGGGGAACCCGGGGCGATGCTTGCAATGATGCAAATAATTGCACCGACAAAAGCAAGCATCCCTGCCCCGAGCAGGACGGTTAGATACTTCAGGGTGACGGAGTTTATCAAACAAAACAGGGGGGAAAAAAATCACTTAGTAGAGGAGCGGGAGGAAGGTGCAGCTTGAGGGGAGCTCCGAGGCAGAGCTAAGATACTGACAGAGCCAAGAAATGGAATGGCATTCCCTGGGAATCAGATGTCAATCATAGCGCACGTACACGTCATTGATTCCCTGAAGAGCGTCCCACATTCTTAAAAGGGAATTTTAAAAGCATCTGCTTAAACGGGCAACACTTCTCACAACAAATCAGTTGATGAATCCACATTGTTTCAGCCACAGGATTTGAAATGTAACTGTAAACAGCCCCTCATTTCCAAGACTATTTCAACTGCTTAAAGAGGAAACGTGTACTGAAACATGTGAGATATTGAGGGGCTTGATAGGGTGGGCATCGGGAATCTGTTTCCTCATTTGGAGATGACTAGAATACATTGAATGAATGAGGCCTCCCTTTTAAGACAGAGATGAGACTTTTCTCTCGGGGTCGTTTTGTCTGTGGAACTGACATTCCCATAGAGTAGTGGAATCTAGGTCATTGAATTTATTCAACGCCAAGTTAACTAGATTTTTGACTGACAAAGGAGTCAAGGGGGAGGTGGTCAGAAAAGTGGAGTCGAAACCTTAATCACACCATCTACAATCTTACTGAATGCTGGAGCCCAGTTCAAATGGCCTAATCCAACCCCTAAGTCCTATGTTCCTAAATGCATGAAGGAGTATGGACATGGAGAGACAGCATTGTTCCTGTGCCAAATGGACTGCAGCAGCTTCTCATCTTCCCAATTAAGGGTGGGTAATAAATGCTGGCCCAGCTGGTCACATCCCCTTAATTGATTTTAAAACAGGGGAGAAAGGAACAGAAGGATTTGCCGATTTGGTTAGATGAAGCAAAAACCCTGACACAGGCCATTTGATTGAATGATCTGTTTATGGCAGGGTAACTTCTAAGTGGTTCTATGATGATAGCCCCTGTGTTTCTCTCATTTACTGTATAAACACACACGTGCATATACAATCATTTAAGCACACATTCATACGCACACACAGAATCACAGACACACACAAACATGCCTTCATACACACAGTCACATACACACTCAAAACAGGTATAAATGCAAACACACACACACACAGTCATACAGACACACTTTCTCACACAACAAATTGTGCTTTTGTAAACTTAAGGAAAATACACAAAGACTCTGTTTCATTTGATGTTGGTTTAATATTTATATTGGTACAGTCCTTCATTGATAATTTAAACTGGAAGATAAACATTGAGGCTTAGGATATAAAACACACAGTAAATAACACAGGAGTGTCAATTATCAAAGTGCTGTTCCACTCAGTGTATTTATTTGAGATGCATAGAATCCCGCGATATGTATACAAGTGGGGACAGGAATAGGCTTAACTGTAATTACCTTCCACAGTTGACTATCTGCAGAAATTCAGCATCCAGTCTCTCATATGAAAGATGGGGGTACAGAACCATGGGATTGAGGTTGTGTTCAGATGATAAGTGGATAAATGAAATAAAAGAATTACAAATTATGTCTTTGTCAGAGGCTGAGGATTAAAGTTCTCACCCATCAGAACCATCTTTGCAACTATCATCATGGATAGCACAACAGCCACAGGAATAATGATCCTCCTTAGGCTGTGGTGTGAAGGGGGAGGTTCAGAATGACTACTCTCATATCACGCGACCTTTCACTCTCGTCATATCAATCGTAGCCACACAAATCCATTAAGTCTGATTGTATCACTCAGTGTCGCTCTACTGCATAACCAGTGACTGGCAGTGTCTCCTCCTGAGCAATGAAAGCAGATCACTCAAGAGAACAAGCACACAGGTTAATGCATGTTGTTACATTGCATCAGTCAAATCCATCCCTAACCGCAGAACTTATCAAAATTCCTGCAGTGTGTTCTCCAGTTAACCACCTGTGGTATACGTAGGTAACAACGTAATATTTTAAAATAGTAGTGAATGGGTTAAGGGAAACAATTTATCCTTGGCAAGTAGTCTGTGTAAGCAGTAATAAGTAAAGGGGACAATACGGGATTCTATTAGATGGAAGCAAGGTGACTGTACCAAGGTAAAGGTCAGGAAACAAATGGCAAAATAGTGAGCATAAGATGAATAGTTAAACAGGTAGTCATGAAAAACAACTGTTAAATAATCATGAGAAAGGCAAAATAAGGAAGTGGTACATACCGAGGCTACATGAGAAGAAAATAACAACTTCTAAATGTACTGTTGGAACATTCAGTTCACATGACTAACTGCCTTTGCTGAAAGGTATACAAATGTGAGCCGTGATTGGACAGTTTGCAGTTGCCATGTAGTTGCCAATATACCATCTGTGTAACTGCTATGCAGTTGCTTTAAATCATCCATGTAACTGCCACATTTCTGCAATAAAGACGTAGAGAAGACATCACATAGTTCCCGGCCTGGTTATTCCTATTATCGGGGAAGCATGTACCCTACACACCTTTGTGGCATTAGAATAGTTAGATGGTTGTTTCTGACAGGTACAGAGTCGATGGGCCAAAGGCCTTTTTTTCTGTGCTGTAGATCTCTATGACCCCGTGGATGGCCTAGCAAATGACTTTGTTTAAGAGCAATTATGGAGCAACAGCAAATGCTGGCCTTGCCAGGGATGCCCACATCCTATGAAAGAAAAGTCAAAACTCTTTGTAGTCACTCCATTAGTCTACTTAATGATGTATCAAACATGACAGTAATGATACATCTCAGCCACAACTTTTCTGATTTTGTAAATAATCTCACCAATATGAATTTAAGAAGGGTCATTGGTTGACTCTGCTTTCTCTCCACCAAACCTGCTGAACTTCTCCAGCAATTTCTATTTTTGTTTCAGTTTAACTAATTAGCTTTAAGAATCAAACATCATTGTGGAAATTATCAATGAACTACATATGTAGAAATGTGAGTTGACTTAAAACTAGAAAAGGAATAGCAAGCCTATGGAGGGAGAGAAAGGGTAATGTGTTTAATAGGTCACTGTTTCAAAGATCTAGCATGGGCACAATGGGACAAATGGCATTCTCTGAAGTAAAGGTCCATATTTTCATGCCTCACTCGAGAGAGCTGAGCAAATAATCTAGGTTGATGCTCACTGCTACATCACAGAACAGCACAATTGAATTTGTTTGTGCCTTCCCTTCAGACAGTGCAACTTGCAGCAGGGCAACGATACACATTTCTGAGGTGGTAATGTATTCATGCCACCCGGGACACAAAGCAGATTAAAATGTGAATTAATGTGTGAGGAGAGATACATGAAAGCCTATCTAGTCTTGTCAGGTAAACTATTAGGGTATTACAGAGGCGTTTACACTGCAAACAAAATCAAGGAGCTGAGCAATTCACAGGATAACAACATGGACTTTCTGAGATTTCAGTGTATGCTTGAGGAGAATTCAGGAATTTGATTACAATAGACAAGCAATAGCTCACTAAAGCAGGAGATGTGGAGTGACTATTGTCTTGATGCCTCCATTTCAGATTAAAACAAACTTGTACTTCAATAACACCTTTCTGTCAGCACAGTCACATTTATACTATAGGAAATACTAAAGCTAAGTCTTCCACAAACAGAAATGAAAACTAAATAATCTTTATTCTGTGGTGACAGCGTTCGCGGCACAAATAGAACATAGAACATAGAACATAGAACAATACAGCGCAGAACAGGCCCTTCGGCCCTCGATGTTGCACCGCCCTGTGAACTAATCTAAGCCCATCCCCCTACACTATCCCATCATCATCCATATGCTTATCCAAGGACTGTTTAAATGCCCCTAATGTGGCTGAGTTAAATACATTGGCAGGCAGGGCATTCCACGCCCTTACCACTCTCTGAGTAAAGAACCTGCCTCTGACATCTGTCTGAAATCTATCACCCCTCAATTTGCAGCTATGCCCCCTCGTACTAGCCGACGTCATCATCCTAGAAAAAAGACCCTCACTGTCCACCCTATCTAATCCTCTGATCATTTTGTAGGTCTCTATTAAATCCCCTCTTAGCCTTCTTCTCTCCAATGAGAACAGACCCAAGTCCCTCAGCCTTTCCTCATAAGACCTTCCCTCCAGACCAGGCAACATCCTGGTAAATCTCCTCCGCACCTTTTCCAATGCTTCCACAGCCTTCCTGTAATGGGGCGACCAGAACTGTACACAATATTCCAAGTGAGGCCGCACTAGCGTTTTGTACAGTTGCAGCATGACATCACGGCTCCGGAACTCAATCCCTCTACCAATGAAACCTAACACACCGTATGCCTTCTTAACAGCACTATCAACCTGGGTGGCAACTTTCAGTGATCTATATACCTGGACACCAAGATCCCTCTGCACATCCACACTACCAAGAATCTTTCCATTGACCCAGTATTCTGCCTTCCTATTATTCTTCCCAAAGTGCATCACCTCACATTTATCTGCAATGAACTCCATTTGCCACCTTTCAGCCCAATTTTGCAGTTTATCCAAGTCTCCCCGGAACCTGCAACATTCTTCCACACTGTCCACCACTCCACCGACTTTAGTGTCATCAAATATCGATGAGGTCACCATGGGTAGGTCCCCTGCTCTTCTGTGAAATAGTTTGCACCTACCTGACAGAGTGGAGGGGGTCTTAGTTAAACATTGCCTCCCACAGACACTACCTCTGACTGTGCAGCACTCCATCAGTATTGCACTGAAATGGCAGCCCAGATTATGGACTCAAATAGCTGCAGGCTCAAATCCATAAACATCCAACTCAGAGGCCAGGGTTTTGCCTACTGAAGCATAGCTTACAACAAGCTTTTACAGGGAAGTGCCTGTACAAATCGTATCAGTCTGGCTGTGTTCCTGCCTGGCTTGTCCTATGTGTGCTGTTCTGGCAGGTTGCCACAGCTGACTGGCTTATTAATGAGATACCAGGTCGGCAACCTGAGACTCCAGCCAACAAATGGGTATTTCCTGACCCAGCGCAGAGTCAGACTCCTCTGCATGCCTCTTGTTTGTGAAAACAGATGGTAAATGTCAGGGAATGCAGAACTGAGGCAGATATTAATGTCAGTACAGCCTTCATTCTTTTGTGTGGCTACAGTAGATGCCAGACTATTGGAAATTGTGCGAAGTCTGCAGCTCAGAGAGAAAAGTAGGATAGGCTGGTGATTCCAACTCTCCTTCCCATCTGTATCACAATTAGGCCTGACTTGGAATGTACACTGGAGCTTCTACCCCTCATGTGGCTTACTTCATCTCACCCTAGCATCATGTCTTTCTAATCCTTTCTCTTTCATGTAATTATTCAGCTTCCTATTAAATGCACCTCTGCCATTCATCTCAAACACTTCATGTGTTTGCAAGTTCTGCATTCTGTCCACTCTCCAAGAAAGTTTCATCTGAATTCTCTACTGGAATTACTTGTGACTATCTTATATTTATGGTCTCCAGTGTTGACCTCCTCCACATTTTTGCTGTATCTAGCCTATTGAACCCTTTTGTAAATTTAAAGATTTGTGGTAGGTCACTTCCTCAGTGTCTCTTCTCTGCAGAAAACAATACCAGTTTTTCCGTGATTCTTTCCAGTCATAATCTATCAGTACTGACATCCCTGTGATTTTTTTATTTGCATCTTTTCCAATGTCTAAATATGCTGAAATACAGTAATGTGTGTAGCATCCACAAGATGCATGGTAGCAACTCATAAAGGCTCCTTCAACGGCATAATGTAATTTCACAACCCTCACACTGAGAAGGACAAGGGCAGCTGGCATATGGCAACACTACGACTTCCAAGTTGACTCTGAGCTATCTCCCATCCCAACTCGGAAATACATCACTACTCTGTTGTCATCGCGGGGTCAAAAAATTGAAACTTCCTCCCCAAAGGTACAACTGGTCCACAGCACATGGACTGCAGCGGTTCAAGGAGGCAGCTCACCATCACCTTTTTAAGGGCAACTAGGGATGAGCAATAAATATTGGCCTAACCAACAACATTCCCAGTAAGCTGCACAGCTATGCGTGCATACAGCCACTTTGATGCTTCATGCATGGTGGTAGGTCTTGGTATAGCAATCGCAGCATTGATTTCTGGTTCACAAGGACTTTGGAGACCCACACAGCTGGAGAGAAAATTAGAGGGAATGCTGCTGACCAATGCATTTTAATATGAGACAGCTGTCAGGTGTGGGAGTTCCTATATTCAGAAGTTATAAATGGAAAAGTTTTAAATATCTTCTGCATATGCTTGCAAGAGATTGAAAATATATAGTTACAGATGTACTAAATGTAAATGTGTTTCAACTGTCAGTACCAGTTCTGGACATTTAGTTTGTAAATAGAATAGAAAGAGGAAGCTCCACCTTTGTTGGCATAAGGCTTGGTGTTGAAAAGGGGAAACTTTCCTACTATATCAGTGGGTTGCGTTATGAAGCCTAAAAATCACAACATGTTTTGAATGTGAAAATTAACATCAGCAGATTAAGACTTTCACTACTCATTTTGTAACTTCAAATATGGTGACAATAGCAAAGGCAATATTTATTGCCTATGACCCGCCCCTCCTGGGAAGACAGTGGGAAGCTCGTTCTTGAATCAGAGAATCATTATAGAATCCCTACAGTGTGGAAGCAAGCCATTCAGTCAACTGGGTCCACACTTGAAGACCATATCCACCTCCCTACCCTATCCCTGTAACTCTGCATTCCCCGTGGCTAATCCATCTAACCTACACATCCCTGGACACTATGGGCAATTTCAGCATGGTCAATCCACGCTAACCTGCACATCTTTGGACTGTGGGAGGAATCCAGAGCACCAGGAGGAAACCCACGCAGAAATGGGGAGCATGTGCAAACTCCACACATCATTGCAGAGAAAAGGGAGAAAATGCTTCTGCTGTTAGGAAGGTGATGCAGGATTTTGATTCTGTTGTACTGATGTATGTCCAGGTGTAGACAATGGGGGTCTTGAACTCCCAGGGCAGTGTTAAGGGAGCGTTGCACTGCCAAAGACACTGTTTTTCACATGGAGAGGCTGGATTGAAGACCCATCTACCCTCACAGGTGGATGTATGATATCCCATGGCCACTACTGAAGGAAGAGTAGAGTATCTCTCACATTCCCCTGGATCCCAGCATGACAATTGCAATGGCATCTTGTTAAGCAGGGATTGGCTGTCACATAGCTCACCATAAGGAGAATTTTGAAATTAATTTCTGGCACTTTGGAATGTCTACGTTTCACCTTCTTGCTTATAATGAATTTATCCACCTCTGCCTTAAAAATATTCAAATACTGATTCCACCGCCTTTTGAGGAACACGGTTTAATTCTCTGCAATGAAAAAATTCTCAGCTCTACCTTAAATGGAATAACCCTTGTTTTTAATACAGAAACACCTAGTTCTAGTTTCTCCCCTGAGAGGAACCATCTTCTCCACATCCACCCGGTCAAGACCCCTCAGTATTTTAAATGTTTTGATCAATTTTCTAAACACCAGCAGAAACAAGCCTGGCCTGTGCAACCTTTTTGCATAAGACAGTACCCAAAACCAGGTATTAATATGGTAAACCTTCATTGATCTGTTTCCAGCATTTTTACAATCTCCCTTAAATAAGGAGACCAATGCTGTCCACAGTACACCAGATGTGGTCTTATCAGTGCCCTGTATAACTGAAGCACAATACCCTTACAACTGGATTCAATTCTCCTCATGGTCATATGTCCCTTCAACCAAGTCAGTCAGTCACAGGGATGGGGTGGCACAGTGGTTCTGTGGTTAGCACTGTTGCCTCACAGCACTAGGGACCTGGAGTCGATTCCGATCTTGGGTGACTGTGTGGAGTTTGCGCATTCTTCCCGTGTCTGCGTGAGTTTCCTCCGGGTGCTCCGGTTTCCTCCTGCAGTCCAAAAATGTGCAGATTAGGCTGGATTGACCAAGATAAATTGCCCCATAGTGTCCAGAAATGTGCAGGCTAGGTGCATTAGCCATGGGGAATGCAGGGTTACAGGGACAGGGTGGGGGGTGGGTCTGGGTGGGATGCTCTTCGGAGGGTCAGTGTGGACTTGATGGGCTGAAAGGCCTGCTTCCACACTGTAGGGATTCTATGATTAATTGTACAAAATTGAGGACCAGCACTGAACCCTGTGGAACACCACTCATACCAACTAGAAAAGACCCATTATGCCTATTCTCTGCTTCCTGTTAGCTAGCCAATCTCCTTTCCATACCAATATACTCCTTCCTACACCATGAATTTTTATTTATTTTACTGAATGTTAGTTTCAGTCGTGATGACCCTAAAATTGTCATTGATAGTTGTTAAAAAAACACCTGGCTCCCTAACCCCCGCTTAGGGAAGCAAGTCTATCATCCTCAACTGGTCTGGCCTACATGTGACTCCAAACCCACAGCCTCACATCATATGAAATGTAAAAGGGTTAATATCTGTTCTGCTCTCTGTAAATGCAACATCTGTAAGAAATTAGATGCTTCATGGACACCCCTGTCTCGCAGACAAAATACGGTAATCTAAATTATACTCTGCTCTCTGTAAAGGTTGAACTAAGGCTAAAAAGATAAGGAACTGTCTAGTCTCACACTGTTAGATGATTAAGTTACGTACTATCACTGTTGCTAGGCATGTAACTATGAGGGAGAAAAAACTGTATCTTGCATGCATGTCTGACTGTGCTAAAAAAAACCTATATAAAGGGAGGACGGTTCCCTTATTGAGAGCATTGCTCGACATGGCTCCGCAAGCCCTGCGAAGATTGTTAAGTGATCCTCCAGAAGCTTGTACTTGCTTAAATAAACTGTGGCTGTTCACAGAAGTCAGCGTATTGCATTTGTATCAAGTGTGTAGGAATCTCCTAAAAGGGAACCCAACATTTGGTGGCAGCGATGCGTTTCCAACATATACGGAACTTCTAGGCGGACTGAATAAGTGATCGCCTGTGTGACGGTGACATGAGATGGCTGGGCCCACAAGATAAGATTTACGTTGATCTCTCTCATTAACCTATCACTCAGTCGATCCCTCGTTCCCTAGAACTCTGTAGTGACTGAATCTCCTAAAAGGCAACCCAACACATAGAATAATATAGAAGCCCTTCAGTCCATCGAGTCTGCACCAACCAAAACCACTATGATGAAAGAATGAAGAAAAGTTAGTTTTTTTCTCCTACTCAGCCTTACTATAATAAGCTTCTCCAAATGAAACACATCAGAGTGAAACTACAAGTATTTGTTCACAGAACTTCCTCATTTAACTCAGAATATTGATTGCGCTATGGGACCAGCCTGAGTTAAAACATGCTCAGCAGATGCAAAGCATGTAAAACTCAAACACAGGTCTCTAAAGAAAAGCAAAAGTTAAAACTCTCAAACTCCAACCATTGTTCAAATTCTTGCTGTGATTCTTAACTGGTTAACATTGCGGGAAGCAAAACCTGTAACGTGCTGAGTTGACTCGAGGGTTGACCTGGAGAATCTTAAGTGATTGAAGGGTCTCTGAAAGCACTGGTCAGAATGGTGCCTGGTCCTGGGAAAGAGCTGGTTGGAGTCCTTCTGCTCCTCTTGGCTTTCAGGGAGATGCGGACAGTGAATTGCCTGGCTTTCAAATACTGTGTCGGTGAACTGGTGAAGCAGGTTTTTACTTGTACAGACCGTGGCATCTCAGAGCTGAAGGAGGCTGTCTCAGACCTTCCTACTCACGTCAGGGTTCTTAATGTCTCCATCAATAAGATCCGGACTTTACATCACCGAGGACTAGAAAATCTAACACGGCTAGAACTTCTAAGGCTGGACAAGAATAATCTGACAACCATCGACATAGAAGCTTTCTGGAAACTCAGTAACCTCCAGCTACTAAACTTATCCTGTAACCAACTGAAGACTCTCAAACCAGGAATCTTCAAATTCCTTCCCAACCTGACCAACTTAATCCTCAAACAGAACAAGTTAACTAATTTACCTGGAGAAAGTGTTTTTCCATTAAAGAGGTTGAGTGTTCTGGATATTTCTTCTAACAGTTTAAGAGATGTTTCATCTTTCTTCGCAGCTTTTAGCAATTGTACTGGTCTAAGAACTCTAAATGCTGAAAACAACAACATCTGTGCTTTAGAAATCTCCTCACGTTTCCCTCCCAATTTGACCCACCTGCTTCTAGCTGGAAATGTCATCTCCAAACTATGGGCACCTGCTGCTTTTTTCGCAAATATTGTACACTTAGACTTATCCTTTAATAACCTGTCAAGCTCTAAGGAATTAACTTCACACACGTTCACCAGACTTCTCTTCCTGAATGTGCAACATAACCCCTTGGGTAAGGATGGGGTTATTGACATTGTTCAAAACTTGAATGCTCCATTGGTAAACATCAACCTGTCAAACCTGACACTGAATGACAAGGCAACACTGGGTAAACTGTGCAAATTCATCCAGAAAAAGAGAATTCAGGGGTTGGAGCTGAGAAGAAATCGGCTTCATCAGGTGAGTAGTGCCTTCAGCAACTGTCAGGATGTTTTTTCTTTGGACTTGTCCCACAATCAAATCATAAAACCAAACATTTTTGGCAGTTTGGACATTCCTAATAACCTACAAGTATTAAACCTAGACTTTAATTTGATTCGCGATGTCTCTTTATGTGGCTCAGGGCAAAATGTGGAAGAAAATAGATCTAGTCCATGTTTAGAGAAACTCCTGCATCTGACCTTGAGATCCAATCGCATTTCTGCCATTAGATCACATGTATTCCAAAATTTAAAAAATCTGCGCTATCTTTCCTTAGCTTTGAATGAAATTAATTTTATAAACATAACTGCGTTTGTGGGTCTAACCAATCTAAGAAATCTGTCGCTCACTAACAATGCCATCGAAGAGATTTTTCATGAAACTTTCACTAACCTCACAAACCTGCAATCCCTGAAGCTCAGGAATAACAGGATTCCAACTGTGTTCAATAAGACTTATTCTAGCCTCTCTAATCTGATCACACTGGATTTGGGAGGAAACCACATTCACAAGATCGAAAATGGAGGTTTTAAAGGACTCAAGGCTTTGGAAAAACTTTATCTGGACAGAAACTGGCTGTCAAATGTTTCTCGAGGAATGTTTGAAGATCTCAAATCATTGAGGATATTAGACCTTGCCAACAATAAGTTATCTTTTACAGCCAGTCACTTAAAATTTCCTCCATTCATTTATCTTCATCATCTCCAAATGTTGAAGTTACAATCTCAAGCACCATTTGGTCTTAGGATGTTACCTCATAATCTGTTCGATGGGCTTCAGCGGCTAAAGATACTTGAAATATCCAATAACAAGTTTGTAAATCTCAATACTCTGCCCTTCCACCAACTTACTAGTCTAGAGCAGTTGCAAATGAGTGATATTTGTAATGGGTTCCAGACTATGCATGACTTAACTTTTGCCAAACTGATAAATCTCCGACATCTGACTCTGAAGAATGTTGGCTTGGAATCCATCAGGAAAATCCTCTTTCAAAATCTAACCAGCCTCAACTCTCTGATGTTGTCAAGCAATATGATCCATGTGATCAAAGAAAGTGATATTCCCCCTTTGCACAATCTCACCTACCTGGACCTGCGCTTTAACCCTATCTCCTGTGTTTGTGACAATATTTGGTTCCAGCAATGGGCTACTAGTTCCCGTGTCCAGGTTCCTTTCTTCTACCACTATCCATGTGTGGAAAATGGAGTTGAGAAAAGAACATATTTTGCAAAGTTTGACAGCTCAGTGTGCAATGATGGCTTTGTGGCATTTTGTGCAACAGCCCCAGTTATATTTGTTTTAATGGTAACAGTTGTGGTCTACCAGAAAGGCAAGTGGAACTTCCACTATGGATATTATCTGCTCCGGGCTTGGATTCATGAAAACAAACTCCAGAAGAACCATACCAAAGGCTACCAGTTTGATGCTTTTGTATCCTACAACTCGAAGGATGAAGCTTGGGTATTTGACCAACTAATGAACAATCTGGAGAATGAGGGGCCTCCATTTCACCAACTCTGTTTCCACCACAGGGATTTTGAAGTGGGTAAACCTATCGTGGAAAACATTGTTGATGCCATCTATAAGAGCAGAAAGACAATTTGTATCATCTCCAAGAATTATCTTCAAAGCGAATGGTGCTCCATGGAGATGCAGGTCGCCTTGTATCGATTGTTTGATGAACACTGTGATGTCCTCATCTTGGTTTTCCTGGAGGAGATCCCTGGCCATGTGCTCTCTTCTTACCATCACCTACGCAAGCTGGTGAGGAAGAAGACCTATATTAACTGGCCTGCTGATGAGTCTGGGCAAAAGCTTTTTTGGACCAAGTTAAGAGCTGCTCTCAAGAAAGCGCACATAGCTTCTGATGAATCAATTCCTCAACTTACCAATTGCACAATCTAATTCCATGAAGTAATCTATCATTCTCGGGCAGGGACAAAATACCAACATTACAGATGCTGTAGAACTGGACCACAGGTTTCATCGCTGACTTCTCATCTCCAGGATCTGAATTTTGGAAGAGGAAGAGGCCATTCAGCCTCTCAATCTTTCTCCTTCCTTTAATTAGATAGTGGCTAATCTGTACCTCAAATTCATTGACCTGCCTTTATGCCAGAACTGTCATGCTCTTACCAAGAAAATACTATAAAATCTGAGTGACGTTAATTTCAATTGAACGTCATTGCTCCAAAATCTGGAGGAAGGAGCTTCGGGTTCATGGAAAGAAAGTACTTCCTGCTTTCTTCACTGCCAAATGCTCCAGTTCTGATTTGAAAATAATGTCCTTTTGTTTTCAATTCCACAGAAAAGGAACTAGTTCCCCTGTGGGTACCTATCAATTCTCTATGCCATTTGAAACTTCAAGATCAGAGCACTCATCAACTTGCTCAACTCAAAGGACTAAAAATCAAGTTAAAGTGTTCTTATAAGTTAACCCTTTGAACATCAGTATCATTCTGGTTAATTTGCATTTAACTCTTCAAAGGTCGTGATTTCCATTGGAATTGCCATTTGCCTACCACTGAAACCAAGGCTCTGCACAATTGAAATACATTTTATTTTCACTTTGGGCTCCAACTCCATTGGGATAAAAGCTAGCATTCTATTCATTTTCTGATTATTTTTGTTTGCATTCCAGCTTGGGCTATTGGAATGAAACTCTCCTCTGTTGTTTGTAAAGGTCTAACATGAAAAGATATTTTGAATGTAGTGCTTCCAATTGCAGAGAGGTGTATCTCCCCGGTGACATTTACATTCCCAGCTCCCATTATAAATGCATGTCAGAATTTACAAGGGAAATGGTTGACATAAAATTGGGTGCAGAGGTGGGATTTTTAATATATTATAAATACATACTGTAAACTATTTGTTTGAAATTGGAAGAATTGAGTTATTACAGATTTATTGCTCTTAGTATCTCAACGTCGGGAAGTTTCCATTTATGACTAATGTGACAATCCATATAAGCCTTCGTGTTTTTGGTGGTTATCACATTAAATACCCAAAGCTTGTCATTTTCTTGTTTATGTTTTTTTTAAATCTATCATATTCTTCTGTTTTTCTGATCTTGATTATTTTTTCTTCTGTTTTTAACAATTGCTTTGAATAATACCAGAATGGTATGTTGCTTTTCACCACCAAAATTGCACTTACTTCAATCAATGTCAGCTCATTATAAACTGATGCTCTTGTATATTTCCTGTTGTGACAAGCTTCTTTTAAATCCATTCCTGGCAAGAGGGCATCACTGGCTAGACCAGTGCCCTTGAGAAGATGGTGATGAGCTGCTGCACTCCAATGTGAGATAGGTTTCCACACAGTGCTTTCAGGCAGGGAATTCCAGGATTTTGACCCAGTGACAGTAAAAGAACAGCTGTCGTATAAGTCAGGATGGTGTGTTGCAAAGGCAGTGTTTCAAAATCCTACCGCCCTTGTCCTTCTAGATTATCACTGCTTTAGGAGGTGCTTGCAGATGAATCTTGCTGAGTGCAGATATTACAATGCTGCTTCTTTCCTTGCCTGGTGGAGAGTGCAAATATTTCCTTGTGAATGTCCTCACACAATACCCACATACAGCCAGGGAGACAGAACTCGGAGCAGTTTGTTTTAGCTGCCAGGAACAACACAATCCCAGTTTCCAAGGCCAGTGCACATAAACAGAAGTTGGCAGGAGGCAACACCTGCATTCAATTCAGATAATCATCTTAGAGGAAAGCAAGAGAAGGATCCAGTCCCATAAAGCTTGGTTAACATTCATTATCAACTGGCAGTTTCCAAGACACCAGCATTCAGTGTTAAACTTGACAAACTGCTAGGAATATATTTATAAGTTCAAGATTTACAAGGCTATTGCTGGAGTTAGAGGGTTTGAGCAATAGGGAGAGGCTGAATAGGCTGGGGACTATTTTTCCCTGAAGTATCAGAGGCTGAGGGGTGACCTTTCAAAGGTTTATGTAATCATGAGGGGTATGGATAGGGTAAATAGTCAAGGTATTTTTCCTAGAGTGAGGGAGTCCAAAGCTAGGGGGCATAGGTTTAAGGTGAGAGGGGAAAGATTTAAAAAGAACCTGAGGGGTATTTTTTTCACACAGAGGGCGGTGCGTGTACGGAATGAGCTGCTAGAGGAAGCGGTGGAGGCTGCTACAATAGTAACATTTAAAAGGCACCTGGGTGGGTAAATGAATAGGAAGGATTTAGAGGGATATGGGCCAAATGCTGGCAAATGGGACTAGGTCAGATTGGGATGTCTGGTCAGCATGGACAGGTTGGACTGAAGGGTCTGGTTCTGTGCTGTGTGATTCTACGTTGCCTTATGTATCTCTTGTAGGTTTACATGGTGTCAATTCCCATTGTTCTGAAAGGAAAACTTTCTTTCTTTAGATCTCCCCCAAGATAAACTTGCGGAAATCTTTAAAGCTGGGATCAATGAGATTTTCCAGTTTACTAAGGGGAAAAGATTGAGAAGCAATGGCATATGATAGAATTAAGATGCAGATCAGCCATGATTTGACTGAATGAACAGAGCAGTACAGGGGCTGAATGGCTTCTACCTGTTGAAGGGAAGATGGTGATATAACGGTAATGCCATTGGGCTAATTGTCCGAAGGCCCAGGTTAATGGGGTGATGTGTTCAAATCCCATCACGGCAGCTGGTAGAATTTAAATTAACAGACCTGGAATTGAAAGCTGGTCTCAGTCCTAGTAATCAGGATGACCATTGTAGATTGTTGTAATAATCCTTCTGGGTCACTGATAACATTTAGAGAATAAAAGCTGCTGGTTCGGCATACATGTGACTCCAAGTCCGTGCCAGCGTGGTTTAATCTTAACTGTTCTCTGAAATGATTGTTTGATTTATTGTCACTTGTACTGAAATACAGTGGAAAGCTTTGGTTACGAACTGTACAGGCAGATCACAGCAAGCAAAGGATGTACAGATCAAAAACACTTAGAGGCACACAGGTTACATTATTTGAGGCTAGAGTCCATTCAGCAGTCTGATAATGACTGGGAAGAAGCTGTTCCTGAACCTGCTTCTGCCTGATGGAAGAGGCTGTAGGAGATCATTACCGGGGTGCGATGGGTCTTTGATGACATTGGCCACCTTTCTACGGCAGTGCACCGTGTAAATGAAGTCCATGGGTGGAAAGTTGGCTTCTGTGATGGTCTGGGCTGTGCACACCACCTTCTGTAGTTTCTTACTGTCCTGGGCAGAGCAGTTGCCGTACCAGGCCATTATGCATCCAGACAGTATGCTTTCAATGGTGCATCTGTAGAAGTTGGTGATGAACCTTATGGACATGTCAAAATTCCTGAGCTGCGTAAGGAAGAGGCGGCATTAAGTGCCATCTTGACCAGTGCATTTACGTGGGAAGGCCAGGACAGGTTGTCAGTTATCATCACTCCGAGGAACCTGATGCTCTTCACCCTCTCAACCTCAGTTCCGTTGATGTAGATGGGGGCGTGTTCTCCTGCTTTCTATCTGAAGTCAATGATCAGTTCCTTAGTTTTACCGATGTTGAGAGAGACGTTGCTTTTATGGCACCATGTCACCAAACCTCTATATCCCTTCTGTAGTTTGACTCATCGTTGTTAGATATCTGTCCCACTACAGTGCTGTTGTCAGTGAACTCGTAGATGGTGTTCATTTGGAATTTAGCAACACAGTTGTAGGTGTACAAGGAGCACAGTAGGGGGCCAAGGACCATCCTTGGGGGGCTCCAGTGTTGAGTGCTATCAGGGAGGAGGTGCAGTTGTCTATCCTCACTGATTGCAGTCTGTGGGTCAGAAAGCTGAGGATCCAGTTGCAGAGGGCGGAGCCAAGGCCAAGATCTCAGAGTTTCGAGATCTGTCTGGAGGGGATAATGGTGTTGAAGGCGGAGCTGTAGTCAGCGAGCAGGAGTCTGATGTAGGTTTCCTCGCAGTCCACATGTTCCAGGGATGAGCGCAGGGCTAGGGATACGGCATCCTCTGTGGACCTGTTACATCAGTCAGCAACCTGTAGGGGATTGAGGCAGGCAGGGAGGCTGGAGTTAATGGGGGCCATGATCAGCCTCTCAATGCACTTCATGACTATGGAGGTCAGAGCCACTGGGAGATAGTCATTAAGGCACATTGCATGTGCTTGGGTATGGGGAGGATGGTGGTCTTCTTGATGCAGGTGAGGACTTTGGCTTGAATGTGGGAGAGGTTGAAGATGTCAGTGAATCCTCCGCTAGTTGGTCCACACAGGATGAGAGAGCTCGGCCGGGGACACCGTCCAGGCCCATCACTTTCCTTGGGTTGACTCCCTGGGAGACTGATCTGATTTCTGAAGCAGTGGCAGAGGGAACAGGTGTGTGTGAGGCTTTCAGGGCAGGCGTTGACACACTGGTGGGATTCTGCTCAAATCGCACATTGAGTGTGTCAGGGAGGGATGTGTCATCGTCCGTTATCTTACATTTTGTATCCTGTGTCATGTCATTTAGGCCTTGCCATAGCCAGCATGAGTCTGGGCCTCTAACTTGGTCCGGTCCTGCCTCTTGGCCTCCCTGATGGCTTTGTGGAAGTCATACCTGGATATTCTGTATTGGTCTGGGTCACCCAACTTGAATGCAACGCATCTGGTCTTCAGTAGGGAGTGGATTTCCTGGTTTATCCAAGGTTTCCAGTTGGGGAACACCTGGACTGACTTCCTTGGTACACAGTCCACGCATTTGCTCATGAGGCCCGTGATGGTGGTGGTATAGTTGTCTAGGTTTTCCGCTCAGTACTTGAATATGGTCCAGTCCCCTGATTCCAAGCAGTTCTGGAGATGGTCTTCTGCTGCCCTCGTGCCAGCCCTGTACTTCACTAGGTGAAGGATCCTCCCATTTTAGCTTCTGGCTGTAAGCTGGGAGGAGGAACACAGCGCTGTGGTCAGATTTTCCAAAGTGTGTGAGCAGGGGATTGAGCAGCAGGTGCCTTTGATGGTTGTGTAGCTGCGGTCAACAACGTTCGGTCCTCTGGTGCTGGTGCTATTTTGGCATCACCTGCTTGAGGTTGGCTTGGTTGAAGTCACCAGCCACAATGAATAGGGCTTCCGGGGAATTGTGTCTCTAGAGTGTTTGTGATGGTGTAAATCATATCCAGGGCACTCCATTTCCACACGGGGTGGTTATGTAGACTGCGATCAGGATGGTGGAGGTGAACTCTCGCACTAGGGAGTAGGGACGCAGTTTTACCATAAGGTATTCTGGGTCCAGGGAGCAGTGGCTTGCCAGGGTCACTATGTCCGAGCACCAGGAAGTGTTGATCAGGAAGCATACCCCAACCACCTTAGCCAAGGACACCATGCGGTGATTGGAGAACCCGCCAGCTTAGGAAGCTACAGATAGTAGGAACTGCCGTTGCTGGAGAATCTGAGACAACAGGGTGTAGAGCTGGATGAACACAGCAGGCCAAGCAGCATCATAGGAGCAGGAATGCTGATGTTTTGGGTCTAGACCCTTCTGAAGAATGATCTAGACCCGAAATGTCAGCTTTCCTGCTTCTCAGATGCTGCTTGGCCTGCTGTGTTCATCCAGCTCTACACCCTGTTAGCTTAGGAAGCTACTTGGTTTTAAAGAGCAGTGAGGGATGGGCAACAGATGTAAGCCTTGCCAGCACTGCCCAATCCTAGAAAAGAAAAAGCTGGTTGGGTGGTTTTGTGCCCAGAGCACAAGACAGTACAAATGGGTCAGTGTTTATTCAAGGGATAACAAGGTGTAGAGCTGGATGAACACAGCAGGCCAAGCAGCATCAGAGGAGCAGGAAGGCTGACGTTTCAGGCCTAGACCCTTCTTCAGAAATGGGGGAGCGGAAGAGGGTTCTGAAATAAATAGGGAGAGAGGGGGAGGCAGACAGAAGAGAAGATAGGTGGAGAGGAAACAGACAGGTCAAAGAGGCCGGCCTCCCCCTCTCTCCCCATTTATTTCAGAACCCCCTTCCCCTCCCCCATTTCTGAAGGGTCTAGGCCCGAAACGTCAGCTTTCCTGCTCCTCTGATGCTGCTGGGCCTGCTGTGTTTATCCAGCCCCACACCTTGTTATCTTGGATTCTCCAGCATCTGCAGTTCCTACTATCTCTGAAACAGTATTTATTCAGCTCCCAAACCCAAAGCAACACTGCCACCTCCTGGCTGTCACCTCCAGCTGCAAATATAATCCGCTCCACATTCCATGACAGGTTTTGATGCATTTGATCCTGGTCCATTTAACCCCAGCCCATACCTTAAACCACAACAAAAGGCACAAGAAATTTTCTCAAAACTAAATTGTAATTCAGCTGGGTAGTTTCTAAATTAGCAGCAACAGAAGGGGAGGATAATCAAAGGCCGGTTGTAACTAATAAAAGCTTCACACCACTGTTGCAGTTCTTTGCTTTTCTCAAGACAATTGTAACCGGAGTGTTTAATCTCTATTTCACGCAAGTATTCCACAGTGTGAAGAGTTGGGGATCTGTAGCAGGAGTGGAACAAGATGAATGTATGGGTGGAGATGAAAACTATCCCCTCTAGCGCAGGAATCAAGAACAAAGAAGAACAAATTTAAAATTACAGCTGGGCCATCCCAGGGGCGAAATCACCTGACCCTTTTTGGGAAAGAGTAGAAAAAAATCTGGAATTCTTTCACTCAAAAAATCATGAATGGTGGGGATCAATTTGATCTTTCACGATTGACAGTAGTGAGTGTTTACTGGGAAAGAATGTTGTGAGATTATGAAGCAGAATTGGGAGAAAGGAGTTGACATTTAGATCAGAGATAGTAGGACCTGCCGATGCTGGAGAATCTAAGATCACAAGAAGGGTCCAGGCCCGAAACGTCAGCTTTCCTGCTCCTCTGATGCTGCTTGGCCTGCTGTGTTCGTCCAGCCCCACACCTTGTTATCTGACATTTAGATCAGTCCTGTTCTGACTGAACACACCAGGAGATCTTTGGGAAAGGGTGGGGGAAGGGTGTCTTGCTCAGTTCCAGACAGTGTGCACCATACACAAATCCACTCACAGCACTGGATGCCATCTCAGAATATGTTAGTTCAGTTAGTTTTTAATAAACCAAGGATTTGACTCCATATTTGTTATCACTCTTGCTAAGTAAACACAAGACAGCAGCCAAGCCCATTACAAAGTTGGCATTCCTAAAGGCATTGCTATGGGATATAAAATTATGAACAGAATGGATAAGATGGGGCGGGGGGGTTGCTTCCAATGGCAGGTGTAACTAGAACGAGTGGGGGGGGGACAGCCTCAAAATAAGGGGGAGCAGATTTAGGGCTGAGCTGATGAGGAACTTCTCCACCCAAAGGGTTATGAATCTGTGGAATTCCCTGCCCTGTGAAGCAGATAAGGGTTCCTCGTTGAATGTTTTTTAAGGTAAAGATAGATACATTTTTGAACAGTAAAGGAATTAAGGGTTATGGGTGAGCGGACAGGTAAGTGGAGCTGAGTCCATGAAAAGATCAGCCTATTGAATGGTAGAGCTGGCTCAAGGGGCTAGATGGCCTACTCCTACTCCTATCCTCATATTCTTATCTCTCTCTGCAGTTTGGCCCTCTCACTCTCTTCCAGCGCAAATCCGACAGGAACAGATCAAAGCATGACAGGCCTAAGTCTGCTTTCAATGGTGAGAGACAGAATGAACCATCACTTAGAAAGGCACAGTTCAATCAGGAATAGTCAGCGCAGTATTAAAGGAACACTGTGTCTTACTAACATCATTGACAATTTTGAGGAAGTAACAAACGGGTTTGACGAGGGTAATGTCGTGAATGGTGTCTGTATAGATTTTAGACGGGTTATTGACAAGGTCCCACATGGCTGACTGGTCAAAACATTACACTCCATAGGACACAGGGAACGTGGTGGGTTAGATCCAGGATATTTCTGAAGAAGGGTCCAGACCTGAAATGTCTGCTTTCCTGCTCCTCTGATGCTGCCTGGTCTGTTGTGTTCCTCCAGCTCTACACCTTGTTATCTCAGACGCCAGTATAGAGAGTTCCTAGTATCTCAGAGTTGGATTCAGAACTGGCTCAGAGAAACAGGTCTACGGGTCCTGTGGTGTTTGTGAGATTATGTTTCTGATTGGAAAATTTGCTCTTGCCAGAAAAACTGGCAGGTAGTTGATGGTGGTGAGGTAATTGACAGCTGCAGGATAATAGCAGTGGTTCACTGAAACCCCTGAAAAGCAGAAATGAAATTCAGTCTGTTCAGTCTGGAGAAGAATGAGCTACTTACGCAATGAGGATGAGGTTGAGGAGCAGGGTAAAGGAGCGCATGTTCAAAGCTCCCTGAAAATAGCAGATCAGGTACACAAGGTGGTAAAGAAAGCAAATTGAATGCTTTCCTTCACTGGATGCAGTGTAAATCCAAAAGCTGGGATTTAATGCTGGAATTTTATTAAAACACTGCTGAGGCTACAGCTGGAGTTCTGTGTACAGTTCTGATTACCACATTAAAGGAGGGATATCATTGATGTGGAGAGATTACAGAAGATATTTACAAGAAGGTTGCTAGGACTTGAAAGTTGCAGCAATGAGAAAGGATTGGATAAGTTCGAGTTGCTTTCCCTAGAATAGCAGAGGCCAAGGGGTGACTTCATGAGGTGTACAAAATAATAACCGGCTTTGATAAAGTGTGCAGGGAAGACTGGTTTTCCCTGACCAGAGAGATAAATTACCAGGGGCACAGATTTAACATGATTGGTAGAGGATTAGAAGACTGAGGTATTATAATTTTAGGGTAAGGGGTAGCAGATTTAAAATAGAAATGAGGAGGAACTACTTCTCTCAAAGGGTCGAGAAGCTGTGGAATTCACAACCCTCGGATTTAGCGGATGCTTGGACAATTAGTAAATTTGAGGAGGACATGACAGATTTTTAATTTGTAATGGGTTGCAAGATTACAGAGAGCAGACAAGAAAGTGGAGTTGAAGCTGAGGTGAGGTCAGTCATGCTTTTATTAAATAGCAGAGCAGGCTTGAGGGGCTGAATGGCCTACTCCTAGTTCTTATCTATTGTCTTGTTAGAGGGAATGAGGAAAAACGTTTTCACTCAGAGGGTGAAGGGTCTGGAATTTGCTACCCAGTCTAGTGGTTGAGGCAAAAACCCTCACCACACTTCAAAAGGAACCTGGATCTGACCTTGAGATAATGGAACCTACCAGACTCGAGACCAGGTAGGAATAGAAATCTTGGGGGCAGTGGAGGGGTTACTGTTTTCTTGAGCCAACTATAACAGGCTAAATGGTCTTTTCCTGTGCTGCAACTGCTCCATTTCCCTGGTACGTAGAAATGCCTAGAAAGCTGACAGCCCAGAGGCCAAGCTGACCTGTCTCACTGTACTTTCCCCTGTCTGATCCATGGCTCTGCAGGTTACAGCATTTGAACTTCACCTCCCAACAACTTTGATACTTTGAGGGTTTCTGCCGTCACAAACTTTTCAGTCAATAAGTTCCGGACACCAAACAGTCTCTGGGTGAAACAACACATCTTCAATCTCTTGGATTTACTTTAAACATTTCCAACCTGCGAGATCATCCAATCTATTGAGCAATTTTGGTGTCATCATCTCAGAAAGCTATCAGAGCTTTCCATCCCCATCCGTCCACTGCTGTCCTCCCACAAGTCCCATCCATTATATCTATCATCCATATTCTCTTCCAATTCCCTCAAGCTTCCCCTTCAACAACTGCCTTTCCCATCTGCTCCGAGGCAACTGAAGTACTAGGTGAATCTTTCTCAGATGTTCAAATTTCCTCTTTTCTCCAAACATTTCCAACATCTCATTAGTCTCTCCATGGGAGAAGGAACATACATCCACATCTCAAATACATTCACAGCTTATGAATGGTTGTTGTTAAGCGTTGTACACACTATTTAACTCATTGCTATCTCCTTAAGACCAAAGAAACTTACAGAATTATAGGAAATAGCTGGAATCAGCTCACCCCATCAAGCCCACTCCACCATTCATACACATCATGGCTCATCATCTGCCTCAAAACCATTTTTGCCACATCCATAAAGCCCATGAGGTCATTGGTAGCTCTAAATCTTGTGATTTCAGTCTTTGATTGAACTCTGGGGACGGGGAATTCCTAAGATTCAGCACAGCAAAGAAACTTCTCCTCTTCTCAGTCCTAAATGACCTACTTTTTCAGAGATTGAAAGACACAGTAGACAGGAAATTCTTAAACTTGAAAGAGTTCAGAAAAGATTCAAAAGGATATTGTTGGAAGGTTTGAGCTATGGGGGAGGCTGAACAGGCTAGGGCCGTTTTCCCTAGAGAGTCAGAGGCTGAGGGGTGACCTTATGGAGGTTTGTAAAATCATGAGGGGCATGGATACGGTGAATAGCCAAGGTCTTTTTGCCAGGGTGGGGGGGTGGGGGGGGGAGAGTCCAAAACTAGAGGGGCACAGGTTTAAGGTGAGAAGGGAAACATTTAAAAAGGGACTTCAGGGGCAACTTTTTCACACAGAGGGTGGTGTGTGTATGGAATGAGCTGTCAGAGGTGGTGGAGGAGGCTGGTACAATTACAACATTTAAAAGGCATCTGGATGTGTATATGAATAGGAAGGGTTTAAGAGAGATGCTGGCAAATGAAACTAGATTAATTTAGGATACCTGGTCGGCATGGGCAAATTGGACCAAAAGGGTTTGTTTCCATGCTATAGATCTCAATGACGGCTCGAACATCAAGAAAATCTTCACTGATCTTCTACATCAGCAAAATCTTTCTACACTTCCTCCTAGTTTTAAATCAACAGTCCATCTAGTCTCCCCCCCCAACCCAGGTCCCAACAAACCAACCAGGATACATGTGGTCTCCAATTTCCATTTGAAAAACATTCAAGTCTCAACCAGCTTCCTTAAAACACACAAACAATCAGAGGCTGGTTTTAGGAACATGAACATTTATTATTTCAAATTCACAAAGCGTGATAGAAGTGCTAGGTGCCTGCATACAATAATGCAAATTCATAAAACCATCGCAAGAACAGGAACAAAATGTCATCAACATACAATTTCCAAACACTAATCATCTTCACAAATAAAGTTACAAAGAAATCAGGGAATGAGAGTGCAGAGGAGAATCACAAGCTTCATTCAAAATTCATTAAACCCTCTGCATTCAAACATCAATCAATTATGTTCAGAGATGGTTAAAATTCAGCTGCTCCATTTCTCTCTCCTACAGGGACTCTATTGTCCAAGAATACAGGACGCCTACAGAGTGATTCCCAAACCCTCCCCCACTTCTCCCAAACGATAGCCCCAGTCACTGCACCTCCAGACCATTCACATGGAACCTTTCAAACACGTCGTGTCCAACCCCAAACTCTCTCAGCCGATCCTGGTGGTGGGCACCATGAGGACAGGACCTTACATGGTTCTCAGATACCTCCAGCCACCTCTACACCCACGAATCAATACCTTGTCACCCTGCAGACTCCAGACTGAGGTGCGTTCGTTCAGGGAAGGGCTGGGAATCGAGCTCAGGCTCCTCCCAATGTCTTCATCACAGACCTTCCCAAAGGTGTTCGAAGGAGAGTACTAACACTGTCACCCTTAGGCAAATACAGAGGATAGGAGAACAGAGGGTGATTTTCCCTCCTATAAATGATGATAATTGTTCAAGTCACATCGAAAAGAAACTGAGCAAAGGTGTTCAAAAGATTGCTCTCCATTGAAGGCCTCTTCCAAAGGCCCATCCAACTGTCAACAGTCCTTAAAATTCAAGTTCCTCCTCAGGAGCAATTTTCAACCATACACCAGTCTCCTACTCAAAAGGAAGCTGGCTGGTGAGGTTCTCTCATGTTCCTTTGCCAACAGCAGACATGGACATTCCAATAACTCACCCAAATCATCAACTACTCAGCTGGCTGTACCATCACTGGAGAACCTCAGGAAGCCTCGCCCACTCGGACAGTACTGCCTGGTCAGCTGGAGGAAAACTGCTGGGGACAGTGACTCAGTCAATCTACAATCACCTCCTTCCAATATTTCACTCCAAGTAGACTTAAGACACACCATTACACACACCCAACACCACCAAACGGTTTGAAATCCCAAAACTACTCGCTCCCTCCACACCACCACGTGCCCATCGCTTTTGCCACCCTCAGTAATCATCAATCTAACTGAATGAGGGAAGTGAGGAGCAGCGAAGGGAAGGAGGAACAGACAGACACAGACACACACACACACAATGAGAAGGACACCTCACAACTGGCTTGGAATAGGGTCCATTACAGCCCATGTTTATTACAGAGAACGAGAGGTTGTTCCTATGGGATTAAAAATAACAAATGATGAGTATGTAGAAGCCCAATTATTTCACCACAGTGGCATCGGTTCCCCCCCACCACATCCCCCACCCCTCCCTTCCAGAGTCTCTCCCACATTAACACATTTCCCAGAACTCACGGCTTTCCATAACACTCACCGCAAAGCATCAGCATGGGGCAGTCGAATAAATGATGCGTGTAAAAGTGACAGAAACACCCCAAAGAGTGCGAAACTGAGCAGCAGCTTTCACAGCTGGAAAGACGCCACTTCTGCGTTACATCCAGAGATCAGTCAGTTCTCTTGCTCTAGAAGCAAGTACTAAAATTAAAACAAAAAAACATGCCAAGAGGTTGTGAGCAGCAGCAACGCTATAACCTTTCTCTCCCTCCTTCATTCCTCAACCCAATACCAAGGCATCAGCTTGCATCTTCTACAAAAAGAAAAAAAAAAGGATTGCACAAAGGATTCCCAAAATGATGACAGTGCCAAAAACCCCAGGATGAATAGGAAATAAGCTCCATTTCCAAACTTGGGAAAACAAGGTGGGTCTCATTTCCATTCCAACAGAGCAGCTCCTACACCTCAAAACACAAGTGTCACAACTCGATTGTTATTTTAATCAAGAGACTCACAGACAAATGAGCACTTTACCTTCAGCAATCCACTAAAGGGTTGCGTGCTCTAACTACACAAGGGGTACAACCTAAACCAGCAGCACAAACATCCTTCCCCAGGCCAAGAGACAGAAGCCCTCCCTCCTCATCATATATAAAGGTTCCACAACTTTACACATGAACCTGACCTGTCATCGAGTTCCCCACCAAATCCCCATTCAGTATCTCCGCCACATGTGGCTCAACGGTCTCCAGTAAAATAAAAAAGACCCCAAGTTCCTATGGCACCCTTCATCACCTCACAATGTCTCAAAGCCCACCACATTCAATGAAGTACTTTGGAAGCACACTCACTGACGCAGGAAACATTGCCACCAATTTGCTCACAGCAAGACCCCACAGTGACCAATCACCCTGACTTTATAGAGACAACAGTTGAGGAAAGATATGAAACATATGAGAACATCCTCTGTGCCTCTTTCAGAGGATGCAGATCTTTAATGTCCACTTGGGCAGACAGACAAATTTGAAGTCTCATCTTTAAAAAAAAACCTCCAAGAGTGCAGCGCTCCCTCAGCGCCGACCCTCCCTACAGTGCAATGCTCCCTCAGTACCAAATGTCCAACAGTGCAACATTCCCTCACTACTAACCCTCCCAAAGTGCAACATTCCCTCACTGATGACACTCTGACAGCAGAGTGCCCCAAGTGCTGACCCTCAACAGTGCAACATTCTCCAAATGGTGCCCCCCTCAGCGCTGACCCTCCGACAGTGCGGCACCCCCCCTCAGCGCTGACCCTCCGACAGTGCAGCGCCCCCCCTCAGCGCTGACCCTCCGACAGTGCGGCGCCCCCCCTCAGCGCTGACCCTCCGACAGTGCGGCGCCCCCCCTCAGCGCTGCTGTTCTGATCCGCAATCGTGAACCTCTGACCTTCTCATTCTGTTGAGCAAATGCTTTTACGGACCCAAACCCACAGCCTAAAAATAACTGGAGTCATTTCTAAACCAGACAGATAAGTGAATGTTATGATTCTCTCTCATAAGCTCAGGGATGTCTGTACTGAAGATGAAACCACTCCATTCAGTTTGTTGTGACAGCAGCTCTCTCTCCCTGATCAGGAAGTCAGACTCCATGTTCTGATGATGGTTAACCTTTCCATTTGGAAAAGGAAACATGGGATGGACCAAAATGAAATTGTCATCCCAGTCCATCGTCCGGGACAACGTGGATCCAGTTAAGGGTCTGTTCTGAGCCTACTATGGTGACTTTGCATGGGAATATACAAATCTGTCCCACCTCTCGGATCCACAAACCTGGTCTGTCATTCAGAGAGATTGTGACTAATCTGATTACCCCACATTCTCCAAGCTTTCTAACTTTCACCGTCTTGCTTATCCAGAATGCACCTGGGTCTTAAAAACAAAGATGCTGCTTCCACTGTCTTTTAAAAGAAGAAAGTTCCAAAGACTCGCTACCCCCAAAAGTTACTTTTAGCTCATCTCCATCTTAAAGGGGCAGCCCCTAGTTTTTAAATAGTCCTTGATTTTAGATTCTCCCATTACGAGGAAACATCCTTTCCACATCCACCCATGAAGACTATGCAGCATCTGATAGGTTTCAATTAAGTCATCTCTTCTATACTCCAGCAGATACAAGCCCAACTTGTCCAGCCATTCCTCGTGAGACAATCTGGCTGTTCCAGCTATTAGTCTGGTAAACCTCTGAACTCCAATGTATTTACACCTTCCTTAAGTAACGAGACTAATACTGTAAACAGGACTCCAGATGTGGACTCACCAATGTCCCGTATAACTGAAACAGGCCTTCACTGAGATAATAGGTACTGCAGATGCTGGAGAATCCGAGATAACAAGGTGTGGAGCTGGATAAACACAGCAGGCCAAGCAGCATCATAGGAGCTGGAAAGCTTGACGTTTCGGGCCTAGACCCTTCATCAAGCTTTCCTGCTCGGCCTGCTGTGTTTATCCAGCTCCACACCAGGTTATCTCAGAACTTCACCGACATTGACAAAGATTACACTGAGAATACCAAATCCACCTGATTCTAAGGTGTAACATTTACATTTCACTAGACGGAGCAGACCAGGTTCACAACTCAGAGCTTGGTCAGTTGCCAACAGCTTGCAACATGAGGGGTTCACATTTTTTTATCCAAACCTTTATCAGTTTGAGTGGAGCCAAACAGTGACAAAGCACTGAGAATGCCAATCAGCCTTGATCTTACTGAGTGGCTGAAGTCAGGTTTTATGGAAGCTGAATGGCTAAATCCTACTCCTCCTGTTTTTATTGGATGATGAAAAGGTGCAGCTGTTTTAAATTTGTAGATGTTACCAAATTACTTACAGGTTTGGTGGTGTTTTTTTTTTTTAAAAAATTACTTGCGAAGGAAGGAAGGTGCTGAGTGAAAACTGATTGTAGCAAACAGCGTGTGGAGCCTCCTTCCAACAGAGACCTCCTTGAAATCTCCCAGCCCCAAGGTCAATACTCTATAGCGAAATGTACATTTTTATCAGTTGTTCAATCATTTCTCCGTAACTCAGTCTGGTGTCCAGCCTCAGCAAATATATAAACTTGGACAAGTTCCCAAAAGTACAAAATTGTGTAGCAGTTTTTGAAAGTACTAACATTTGCTCATGGAGTCACAATGGTGCAGGAGGGAGCCAGCCATTTATGTCCATACTGACTCTCTACAGCAATCCAGTTAACAAGCCTTTCGCCAGTAAAGGCACAGTGTAGGTTCCTGAACATCCTGCTTTGCACAGTTTCCTCAGAACTGTGTGCACTCTTGGGAATTCTGTTCGCTGAGGCAGGTACCTTCGTAACCTAAAGTCAGCATGGTCCCAGAGACCATCAGGCTGCTCTCTAGTCGCAGAGAGACTGGTGGTGGTTTAACCTGAGGGTCACCATGCCTCAGGCAAGGGGAGAGGTTGGGGACAGTCCTCCACAACAACCTCAACTCCAAGTGAAACACTCTGACTGATCCCTTGGAGAACAGGCCCCAGGACACGATGCAAAGTGTAAAACTACAAACATGAGACGGATACAAAAATGACCGAGTATTGTTGAGACCAGCTGGCCATGATGTAGAATGTAAATTTACACAGCACCCTTGATAACATCCAAATATCCCAAACCACTAGACTATCTGAAACGTAGACTTTGTTGAAGTGTACAAAACATCGCAGCACATCAGAAACAGCAACAAAATAATAACCAGATCAAATTTATGTTTTAAAAACAGATGTTAATTGAGCGGTAAATATTGGCTCTCAGGAGGAGAAACTGCTCTGCTCGTCAGGGAAGAGGCAATATATCTTTCAAGTCTAACTGAGGACAGACAGGGTGTTGGTTTAACGTCTCTCACAGATAGTCTCCAACAGTGCGGCGCTCCCTCAGCGCTGACGCTCCAACAGTGCCACAGTGAATTTGGTAAAATGCAACTTGAGTCCACAGTGCAGGCTTGGTGTGAATGGGAGAAGGTAAGAGGCAGCTCCCCTCTACAACAAACTTTTGTTGCAAATGTACAGAAGGAGCGACTATACACTCCTCCATTTACTCACCTTCAAGACGCTCGAGATATGTTCTAGGCTACAAAGACAAGGGTTTCGTGTTCTGCACAGAATTCCAGATAATTTCTGGTCGACTGCTCACAGCCATCAGCCCAATACAAATCCACATGAGGTTGTACCTCCAAGTGGGAGAGAGCCTCTGACTAACAAACGGAAGGAATGCAAACCAAGAATCAACTACTTCTGGCGTAAAACTGAGCATGTTCTCACTACCTACTGGCCCTGTAGACACACAAACAAGAAACACAATTATTACACTGCAGTCCCACCCGACATCCCACAATATATATATTCTTTGTTGCAAAAAGAAACTATTGACACCAGCAAGATTTGAAAGACAGTTACGTCCTTACACAGCTTTCAGTGAAAGAAATTCTCCCTTCTGACTTAACCTTTCAGAAAACGGCCAATTTTGACATTTTACACCAGCACTTTTTGTGGCGTGTGGAGATGGAAGGCGAGCGCGAGAATGTTCCCACTCAATTGGGACAGGAAGACAGTTCAACAGAAGTCCCAGAGAACAACAGGAATCTCTCGTGCTCACAAAACATGGCTTCACCTCAAACAACATTGAGCCAGGGCCCTGCGATTCCAGCAGGGAGACCTTGGCACTCAGCAAGTGAACATGACAAGCGAAAGTCTGACCCTCACCAGGAGACAGGACTGAACATTAGTGTTAAATAACACTCCCATTGCTCCTTGCCACACAGCTTTCCCCACTCTCTCATTCCAATAGTCTTAGGAATCTCTCCCGGTTACCATTCGGAGCTGGTTTCAGCAGCTTTGGGAGTTAGAGATATGAACAGTTATTTTCTCTCTCCTTGCACGGTGTCTATGGCGGTCATTGGTCTGCAAAGCTGTCAGGAGCTGGAACAGCTCAGAATCTCTGCAAAACAAGTGATCAGCTATTGTCACAATTTGGAAAAAAAAACAGACTGACCTGGATCAGCGAGAACCTACCACTGCTGAGCTGAATAACTCAGGATTTCAATATTCCGGTTAGATGGAAGAGATGATGGGGAAGGGGTTGGGATGTCCCACCGTCAGTCATTGCCAAACCCAGCTCTACTGTTGCCCATTAATTCACCAAGGCAGATCAATCTGCTCCATCTACTGATACTGGAGTCCAAACACTCCCTCTCCAGTTCCCGCACACCAAATCAGGCCATGGGCATCTCTGATCACCAACCCAAATCCACATTCTCCCATTAACCCCAACAGAAAAAGACAAAGGCTTGTGCAGCACCAGAGGCCATTCAGCCCATTCTATGTCAGCCAATGGGGGGTAGAAGTCTCTTGGCTGCACCAGCCCTACAGTAAGATCACGCAATGGCATTAACGGCTTTGGGCTACACCAGGCTCCTCTCCTCAGTTCCATCAAACGGCGGCCAGTTTTGTCCCCTCAAAACGAACAAGCCATCCTCAAACGTTCCATCTCTCAATAACAACTGCTCCCAGCAGCCGGTGAATTGCAGGGTAACTCACCACCTCAGTGCAGTCCCCATCAGATAAATGAATGAATTCTGCATCAGCCCTTCATTAGCTAAAGGCACAAAAAAAGCAGTTTCTTTAAACCCCGTTTTCAAAGCGAATCTGAAACGCACAACTCGAAACGGCAGCTGAAACTGTCCTCACCAGAACCTAGATCGGATCACAGTCCTCCCAATTTAACGCCACAACATCACTGGTGCGGAAGATTCTTATAACCACATCAACGTCACATAACACACATTTCCAAATGGCCATGTTCTCAGTCATTGTATTTTCTTCATGAAGATTGAGAAATGACTAAGAGTGCCACAGCCATCCAATCGTTTGGGGAAATGTTTCTGCTCTGATACTTTCTCTCAGCTCTTACAGACAGCTGTTGAACAAGAGAGTGTTTAACCAACCCAAACCAACATATCCCAGGCACAGACTCTCAACAACCAATAACTCTGGAAGTACTTTGTAACACCGACTGCTAACCTTCAATCCTCAAAATGAAGAATCATCAAATCCAGGACTTACCTGTGGTTAGTCATCACCAGATTCAGCCAGTTTCACCCTCAAAACCCCTCCCATTCAATCTGCCACTTTCTATTCGCTCTAGAGTTGTCTACATTAGGCTGCAGGAGCAAACAGTAAAAATGAGCCAGTTCACATTACCCAGTACACTGTTAAGGATGGGTCTGGCTATCTAATCTCTAGCGTGGAGCACCACCAGGGGAGAGGCAGCAGAGCAGCTGCACAGGGGAATGGGGGGAGGGAGGGAGGGGTGGAGTTACAAAAATTCCCAACTTGTATCCCAAGCACATGACGCCTAGGGGTTCAGTCTCTGTCAACTCCTTCCAGCAGTTGACGGGCCTTTCTCTTACAAGAGAGTGAGAGAGACACTTTCTACTGAGTGCCCTTACCCAATCATCAGCTCACACCCACCCTGACCCCACAGGGATTCCACTGAAATGATCCTTTCAATTCTATAATTCCCGCCCCAGACTAGTCCTAATCCCAGTTGCAAACAGCTATGTCGCTGTGCTAAATCAGAGCTCTAAATAAGAAGTGCGTTCAGCTTTTTCTTATATAATAAAAGTTAATTTGTACTAAAAGTTTATCACGACCTTTTTAAAAAAAAGTCGCTGGAAAAGTTTCAGCCAGCTCGGGTGAGCTGAATTTTGGAGATATCACATCGGTTTAGTCTCATCTCCATAAAGTGGCTGTTGTCTGCTTCATGTTACAAATAAAAACACATCAAAACAGACGAAGCTGAAGAAGCAGAGGCGGAAAGGCCCAAAATCTTCGCTGGGCTTCAGGCACATTTCACTTCTACGTCTGATTTTCAGCGTTCGCAGTTTTTTCACTCTCTGTATCTCGAGGTTTTACACATTTTAAATGATAACCGATAGTGTTGTGGTAAAGGTCTCAATTGCAGCATGAAAACCAGATCCTAACAAAATAAAAACCCAATAACCCCGCCTCCAGATTCACTCGGAAAAAAGTTCCCAATGGCGGGCAGGAGCCAAGGTGAACGGCAGAGGGGGTGGGGGACGGAGAGGGACAGATGGGCAGAGAGAAGAGGGAATGAGGGACAGGGAGGGGGGTGGGGAAGAGGCATGTGTACATCCACAACGAGGTATGACCCCTCTGAAACGCTGGAATCGGGGAGGATGGCGCCTGTGACCTACCATCAGAGCTCCCGCCCTACAAGGGGGTAGTGACCGCTGGAGGCAGGAATGCTGGGCTGACCGGGATCCCCCACCTCATGCAGTGGGGGGGGGGGGGGAGAAACAGGTTACACCTCCCCTCCCCTCCCCTCACCACCCCCGCCCCCAACCCCCCCACCCCCCTCCACCACTGCTCCCCGCCTCCCCCTCACCCCACCCCCTGGCCTCGGGGCTACTTATTCACAGCGGCAGATTTCACAAAGTTGTCGGCATTGCAGAACTCCTTGATGGTGACGGTCAGCAGGTTGGTCGTCACGTCGGTCACCACCACGTTGGAGCATGGCGACATCTCAGGCCGCCAGTCCGATACGTCGCGCTCGGAGTCTAAGCCCACCCAGCTCTCCTGGCCCCCTGGAGGGGACCTCCTTCCCGCAGCGGACTCAGGAGGCAGCGACAGATCGAGGGCCTCCACTTCTCTCCAGTCGGGTACCGTGGGGCTCGGGGCGTCGCCCTGGAGCTTGGCCCCGCAATGACGTGCCTCCCCCGACCGCTGGCACTCGCTGCCCGGGGGCAGCGGGTCACTGGCGTAACAGGGGGCGCAGGGAGGGGCAGGAAAGGGCTCGGGTCGGACAGCAGGAGCTCGGAAGCTCGGCTCCGAGCAGGAGGTGCCTGCATCGCTCTCCATCCTCCTCCCGTCCATCACCGGAGTCCGGAAGGATTTGTCGTAGACAGAAAAGTTGTTGAATTTCATGTGACGGATCTGACTGCGAAGGATACTGTCGCTAAATTTCTTGCTCTTACCGATGACTCGGTTGCGAGACGGGATCTTGGCTTTGCCTAGCGCCTTGCTACTACTCTTGTCAATCACCTTCAAGTTGAGGATGATCCTGTTCCGTTTGCGTTTCCGAGGCTCCACCTTGCGGTTGATGATTCGTACGGTCTCAGGGAGGGGCAGGGACGTCCTACTCGGCCCGCTTAGGCCCGGTTGCGGCTCAGCACGTCCCAGGTTCCGTTTGGATGTCCGATAGCAACGACGGATGTTCTTCTTCAGCTTGTAGGCCGCAAGGCTGCTGGGGAGCTTGGCTGCTGACCCTGGACCAGGCTTCATGGAAAAATGCATCTCCCCAATCCGTAAGGCTTCAGCTTGGGCACGGGCCTGGGTGATTGGAGGGGGTGGGGTGGGGAAAGAGAGAGAATACGGAGTGAGAAAGAGAGAGAGAGAGACAGACAGACAGACAGACAGACACAGACAGACAGACAGACAGACATGAACAGCAGTTACAACGCAGCAGAGAGCAACTCCCTAACCCTATCGCAGGGGCTTGGACAGAATCACTGCAGGGAAATGTACAAAATTAGGAGCAGGAGTAGGCCGAATAGCCCCTCAGGTCTGCCCCACCATTCCACATGAGGTTGTCACATTCCCATTTGCTCCAATGACTCTTGACTGAAAAGGAAGTCAATCTCAAGTGAATGCTGGGAAAACTCAGCACGTTTGGCAGCATCTCTGGAGAGGCCATCAGAGCCAACGTTGAGTCTTCTTCATAACCAATACCAGCATAAAGCTGCCTCCAGTTATGGGGTTGTAGTAACAGGGGTGGGGATGCTTTTAGAGAACGACTGGATACTCGAGAACACCCACCCAATACCGTCCCCAGCGTGACATGACCAAAACCAGACAAATCCTGATTTGCAACCACCAGGTGAAGCCAGTTCTCCCCTTTGGTGAAGAATGACATCAGGCAATAGCATCCTATAAACTGGGCCACTGGTTCCTCACAGTTAAACCCTTCGCACTTTGCTTGGGGTGGGGCAGGATTTTGGGATCACACTTTGTAAACTCCACCCAATCCTTGGTGAAAATGGGAGACCCTTCATTTGAGGTTCCAGCTGTAAACAGCGGGCAGCTTTAAGAAAGGAAATATCTGCACTGGAAGTGGTTCAAAAGAGATGCCCTCAGCTGATTCCTGGGGTGAAGGCGTCGATTTATCAAGAATGGCTAAACTGGTCAGGCCTTTCAACGTTACAGTTTAGAAGAATGAGGGGTGAGATCTTATTGAATCATACAAGATTCTGAGGGAGCTTCACAGAACTGTAGAAAACCCTACAGTGTGGAAGCAGGCCATTCGAACAGAGTCCACTCTGACCCTAAGAAGACCATCCCACCGAAACTCATCCCTTACCCCATCACTGTAACCCTGCATTTCCCATGGCCAATCCATCCGAGCCTGCACACCTTTGGACTGTGGGAGGAAACCAGAGCACCCGGAGGAAACCCATACAGATACGGGGAGAATGTGCAAACTCCACACAGTCACCCAAGATTGGAATCGAACCTGGATCCCTGGCGCCGTGAGGCAGCGGTGCTAACTACCGAGCAACTATGCCGCCCCTTTACAGGGTCAATGTTGAGAAAATGTTTCAATGAGTGAGGCAATCTCAAAGTCAGGAACATTGTTGGAGAACACTCATTTAAAATTGAGATGCTAAGGAATTTCTTCTTGCAGAGGAGAGTAAGCGTCTGGAATGCTCTACCCAGAGAATTTGGAGGCTAGATCACTGGAAGTTTTTAAACAGGAGATTTTTGAAATACAGGAGCAAGGGCTGAGAGGAGCAGGCATGGAAGAGGTGGTCAGGCCTGGGTCAGACCAGACTTGAATGGGTGAAAGGTGGGGAACTGTTGAGGGACTGAATGGCCTACTGTTTCTATTTTCTACAAATTTACACCTCATTGGGTAGCATGCATCCCTCTGCATCAGGAGCCTGTGGCTTCAGGTCTCACCAGAAGCCCTGAATTTGCAGAGAGTCCCAGTCAATATGTA
>JAHRHZ010000008.1:19438153-19451773 GCA_024137785.1 Ginglymostoma cirratum | reverse complement strand
ATCTGTTCCAACTTTCTCCCATACTCTTTAATCCCTTTATCTCCAGGAACTATATCTAACTTCTTTTTGAAAGCATTCAATGTTTTAGCCTCGTACACTTTCTGTGGCAGAGAATTCCACAGGCTCGGTATTCTCTGCTTGAAGAAATTTCTCTTCATCTAGTCCTAAGCAGCCTAACCTATATCCTTTGACAATGACCCTGGCTCTGGACCCCTTCAGTCATAAGGAACATTCTTCCTGTGTTTACCCTGTCTGGTCCTGTTAGAATTTTATAGGTTTCTATGCAGTTCCCCTCATTCTTCTAAACTCCAGTGAATATTGTCCAAACTGAAATAGTAGGAACTGCAGATGCTGGAGAATCGGAGATAACAAGGCGTACAGCTGGATGAACACAGCAGGCCCAGCAGCATCAGAGGAGCAGGAAAGCTGACGTTTCGGGTCAGGACCCTTCTTCAGAAATGGGGGAGGGGAAGGGGATTCTGAAATAAATAGAGAGAGGGGGAGGCGGATAGAAGATGGATAGAGGAGAAGATAGGTGGAGAGGAGGCAGACCGGTCAAAGAGGTGGGGATGGAGCCATTAAAGGTGACTGTACGTGGGGAGGTAGGGAGGAGATAGGTCAGTCCAGGGAGGACGGACAGGTCAAGGGGGCGGGATGAGGTTAGTAGGTAGGGGATGGGGTGGGGTTTGAGGTGGGAGGAGGGGATAGGTGGGAGGAAGGACAGGTTAGGGAGGCAGGGACGAGCTGGGCTGGTTTTGGGATGCGGTTGGGGGAGGGGAGATTTTGAAGCTTGTGAAATCCACATTGATGCCATTGGGCTGCAGGGTTCCCAGGCTGAATATGATTTGCTGTTCCTGCAGCCTTCGGGTGGCATCACTGTGGCACTACAGGAGGCCAAGGATAGACATGTCGTCTGAGGAATGGGAGGGGGAGTTGAAATGGTTCGCGACTGGGAGGTGCAGTTGTTTGTTGCGAACCGAGCGCAGGTGTTCTGCAAAGCGGTCCCCAAGCCTGCGCTTGGTTTCCCCGATGTAGAGGGAGCCACAACGGGTACAGCGGATGCAGTATACCACACTGGCAGATGTGCAGGTGAACATCTGCCTGATGTGGAAAGTCTTCTTGGGGCCTGGGATTGGGGTGAGGGAGGAGGTGTGGGGGCAGGTGTAGCACTTCCTGCGGTTACAGGGAAAAGTGCCGGGTGTGGTGGGGAGTGTGGAGCAGACAAGGGAGTCGCGGAGGGAGTGGTCCCTCTGGAAGGCAGATAAGGGTGGGGAGGGAAAAATGTCTTTGGTGGTGGGATCGGATTGCAGATGGCGGAAGTGTCGGAGGATGATGCTTTGGACCCGGAGGTTGGTGGGGTGGTACGTGAGGATGACATTCTTTTACAGCAATCAACAATAGATTTGTGTTCACCATCATTGAGATGCAACATTATATTCCAGATTTTATAGAACATAGAACAATACAGTGCAGTGCAGGCCCTTCGGCCTTCGATGTTGCGCAGACCTGTGAAACCAATCTGAAGCCCATCTAACCTTCACTATTCCATTATCATCCATATGTTTATCCAACGACCATTTAAATGCCCTTAAAGTTGGCGAGTCTACTACCGTTGCAGGCAGGGCATTCCACGCCCTTACTACTCTCTGAGTAAAGAATCTACTTCTGACATCTGTCCTATATCTATCACCCCTCAATTTAAAGCTATGTTCCCTCGTGCTAGCCGTCACCATCCGAGGAAAAAGGCTCTCACTGTCCACCCTATCTAATCCTCTGATCATCTTGTATGTCTCTATTAAGTCACCTCTTAACCTCCTCTCTAACGAAAACAGCCTCAAGTCCCTCAGCCTTTCCTCATAAGACCTTCCCTCCATACTAGGCAACATCCTGGTAAATCTCCTCTACCTGGATTTAAATCCCACTACTTGCTTTGGTTCAATTTCAAACCATATCCTCAAGGAATTACCCGCGGCCCCCTGGATTACTACCCCAGTAACATAACATGTCAACACCAACTCCAAAACAACATTGTGCTCCCTCAGCACTGACCCTCTGACAGTGCGGCTCTCCCTCAGCACTGACCCTCCGACAGTGCGGCGCTCCCTCAGCACTGACTCTCCGACAGTGCGGCGCTCCCTCAGCACTGACCCTCCGACAGTGCGGCGCTCCCTCAGCACTGACCCTCCGACAGTGCCCGCTCCCTCAGCACTGACCCTCCGACAGTGCGGCGCTCCTTTGGTTCTCGTGTTGGGTTCACCTGCGATGTTGGAGCAGGGTTGGTGGGGACTGATAACGATTACCGAAGGAGATGGGCTGTTCACCAACAGAGCTCCCCGTACGATGAAGACAGCTCTCACAGATCATCACTCTGTTGTGAAATCAGACCCTAACTGCTTTATCCAAGTGCTTTCCCACACAGGGTACAAGCAGCAAGTTTATCCTCTCTGACAATGTTTAAGGGGTCAGGGAGAGGTCTAATCTGGAATATAACCCCTCTCACCATCACCCAAACCAAACCATCACTCTTCAGCAAGCAGACCATGCTCCGTACATTTCTATTGTTCTACCCATCCATTCCGAACGAGCTGGTTACGCTTCATTAAAGCCATCCCCTTTAAAAATCCAAAGTAGAACATACATCTGATTAAAGTATCTTAATCCCACCCGTTCCTAGAGGCATGGTCCAGCCTGCAACACAGGCACAACCTCCACCCCCACCCCCCAAAACTGCACAGCGCCGCTGGGAATCACCCTCTCCCCACTGTCCAGCCCCATTCTCACAGTCGCAACACCTCCAAGCCCCTCACTGCCCTCCTGCCCCTTCCACAGACCGTGCTGTGCACTCGTCACTGGCATGGGGACTCGATGCCAGGTTCATGTGCCTGAGCTCCCAGGATCTGATCGTGGGAGGCGGTTATAGCAGGACAGACAAGAGACACCATTCCAAATGGAACCAACATCCACAGACCCCTAGCTGTCCCCATCAAACACTCCCTGGGACAGGGATGGCACGGGGTTAGTCACAAAGTAAAGCTCCCTCTACACTGTCCCCATCAAACACTCTCAGGGACAGGGACGGCACTGGGTTAGATACAGAGTAAAGCTCCCTCTACACTGTCCCCATCAAACACTCTCAGGGACAGGGACTGCACAGGGTTAGAGACAGAGTAAAGATCTCTCTACACTATCCCCATCAAACAGTCCCAGGACAGGGAGAGCACGGGGTTAGGTACAGAGTAAAGCTCCCTCTACACTGTCCCCATCAACCCCTCCCAGGATAGGGACAGCACGGGGTTAGATACAGAGTAAAGCTCCCTCTGGTCATACAGATGTGCCTTTGAATCATGTCCTGCCTGCCTGTGACGTTGCTGGTTGTTTTTCAGTCACCCTGGGAATAGCAGTCAGGTGATATCACCAACATTTAACCCCTGGGGCCATGTCAGGGGAAAATAAATATTCCCCCAGACCGTGAGCTACCAGAAACCCACCCAGAAAACATTACTCTCAGCCCCAAACTCCACATACTATGGCAGTGCGCGGCTTCCCGACACTTACAACACCTCACTCTGCTCTCTGGAGCTCAGAGCATTGAGTTGGGGAAGCTGGGAATTTCAGGACAAACTAGGACTGTCAGGGTGTGGGCTGGTCAGAACGTTGGCAGGGAGGGTGGGAGTTGGTATCCTCAGCTGGCTACCTGGTCACTGAGGCCATACAGGGATACTGCTGCTAACCGAATCTCTCCAAGACTAGACTAGGTCGGTTACAGTTTCCCCAGCATTGCTCCCTACATCTCCCGGAAGGAGCATAAGTCTTTATGGAGCGTGGTCCCAAATCTGCACTAACTCCCTGCACAAGTCCTCAATCTGGCAACAGGACGTTTGGAAGGAGAGGGGATGGAATGGACTGCAGGCAAGAACACAATCTGTTGTATGTCCACACACACTACCAGCATGAGTCCCTATCTGTATTCCAGAACTGGAATCACTCTGTGCTGCAAACACTTTCTAGCCTCTGGCTGTTCAGGCTAGCCCTCTGTGCATCTTTGCCGGTTTCCTTCACAACAGATAGGGGTCATTAAAGTCAGGGAAATGTCATTCAGAGCAGTCAGGAAGCAGCTTCGAGCACAAACTGAAATAAACCAAAACACAAGGTGCTAGAGAAACGCAGCAGGTCTGACCGCATCTGCAGAGAGAAAACGTTTTGAGTCTGATAAGAATTCTTCAGAACTAGAGAAGAAAGCAGGGCTGAAGACTCCTTCATGTGATGAAGATTGGTACAAACAATCCTGAAGATACTTGGAATAAACATTACCACAGATTACTAACAACGTGTAACAGTAATCTCATCCTGTCCCTGTTTGTACATTCAGTTTCTGTTTGTACCCCAAGCAAATAATGGGCTGTAGTTATTAACTGTACAAATAGTTTCCCGTTTGCTGATTAGATTTTGGGTCACAAGCCTAAGTTTCTTTTTACTGATAGCTCCTTGTAAAACTGCAAGTTACTTCTCACAAGAAACAATTAATTGTTTACGCTTCGAACAGCAGTTTGAACAACGGAAATCCTCGCAGGAGCCTGTCTTTTTACAAGTAAGTGGTGAAGATTTGCAACTTCCAAAAGGTCCTTTAGTGACCGAGCAATTTTAAACTCGCTGCACCTCGATCAAAGGCTCATTCTGTCAGTCCATCATTAGTAAATAATTTTAATACTTTGTAACTATTCCAGTGCAAACAGCCTCGTATCCCTTTTCCTTCTCTCTGCAGCTGGCAATGAATGAATTTTTGGCTTGCATTATTTATTTAATCCCCTCTGTATTAATCGTTTAATTATTGAGTTATAAACAACACCATAGACCCTCCCGCTCTACATCTCTTTCGGAGATTCTGTACCATCTGACAGCTTCTGGCCAGTTTCAATGCAGTTATTTATTTTATTGCTGGGGAGGGAGGGTGGGCGGGGGGGGGTTTTATTAATTGCCTTCAGTGCTTTTGGAAGTTGTTAAGGCTAGAGGTGGTTTGCATTTGCTGGAGGATTACCTTTCTGATGCGTTTCTTGCTGATATTCTCCACTGCAAACACTTGCTCTCCTATAGCAGACAGCTCCATACAGACAGCCTCGCAGCTTTCTTCCTGCGCAACATTTTCACCAGCGCGTCCCCGACTCTTTCCCTCTCTCAGTTCAGCCGTGCACGCGCGTGCACGCCTCCTCCTCTTCCTTCTTCCCCCCCCCACACACCAAAACACGCCGTGCACGAGCACCCCCACTGCACGGGAACGCGCCCCAGTTTGCACCCACTCTCGCTGGTTCGCACAGAAGTTTCTCTCTGAGTGGGTGATAACGCGGGGAGCTGAGCCTTGCACGGGTCCATTTCATTTCTGCAGTGTTTCGGTGCCCTTTAAAATTACACAGAAGTTGCAGCAAAACAGTTCCAGGCAGCAGGCCACTTACCCACAGCGAACAGTAACAGGTCCCTCAGGGTTCCCCATTAGAGATGAGCAGGACTGATCAGCACACTCAACTGTTGAGGTCAAAGCCAGAAGTCACACCACACCAGGTTATAGTCTGACAGGGTTTATTTCAAATCAAAAGCTTGCCATTTCAAATAAACCTGTTGGACTAATAACCTGGTGTGTTGTGTGATTTCTGGCCCTATCCACCCCAGTACCTCCACGTCGTGGCGATTCTGAGGGGACTGGAAATGTTAACTCTGCTTTCCATCTTCACAGATGCTGCCAGACCTGCTGAGCTCCTCCAGCAATTTCTGTTTGCGTGTGTTTCAGATCGCCCAGTATTTGCAGTATTTTGTTCAACTCAGCCCCACTTATTCCTGCTTTCTCTCCACAGCCTCTGATCCCTGGAGCCCCAAGAACTCCCTGTTGAAAACATTCAATGTTTTGGCCTCAGCTGCTTTCTGTGGCAGAGAATCCCACAGGGCTCCCCACTCTGGGTGAAGACATTCACAGAATCCCTACAGAGTAGAAGCAGGCCCTTTGGCTCATCGAGTCCACACTGACCCATTGAAGGGTATCCCACCCAGACCCGCACCCCCTACACTATCCCTGTAACCCATGGCTAACCTACCTAGCTAGCACATCCCTAGACACTATGGGCAATTTCCCATGGCCAAGCCACCCTAACCTACACATCTTTGGACTGTGGGAGGAAACTGGAGCACCCAGAGGAAACCCCACACAGACACAGGGAGAATGTGCAAACTTCACACAGTCACCAGAGGGTGGGATCGAACCCAGATCCCTGGCACTGTGAGGCAACAGTGCTAACCACTGAGCCACCGTGCCACCCTCATTTCAATCCTAAATGGCCTACCCATATCGTCAGACTGTAACACCTGGTGCTGGACTTCCCAGTCATTGGGAACATCCTTCCTGTGTTTCCCCTGTCTAATCCTGTTAGTCCATCATGTCTACATCAGCTCGCTCCTATGACAACAGTTTAGCTCCGCTCCCCCACCCTGCTAGGCCTGGAAATCTTCAGAGAATTCTCCAATTCTCCTTCTCAAAGCCACATTTGAATCTGCCCGCTACTCACCGACATTTTGAAGAGAGATACTATTGGCTGAGGGTGTTTATCTCAGAGAGGAGGGGGGTTTTGATTGAGGTGTACAAAGTTCTGAGGGGCACAGATGGGGCAGAATGGGAGAACCTCTCCCCTTAGCAGTTGGATCAAGAACCAGGGGGCAAGGTCTTTAGGTAAGGAACAGGAAGTTTAGATGGGATTTGAGGAATTTTTTTGCCCCCAGAGGGTAGCTGGAACTCCCTGCCTGAATAGGGAATGGGGATAAAGCAGGAACAGTGCTGCTGAGTAGGACAAAATAAAAATATAAATCCCCGAGGCAGAAAGCCTCAACGCATTTAAGAAGAATTGAGACGAGCATACAAAGCTATGGGTCAAGTGCTGAGAAATGGGATTAGAATGGATTGATGTTTGGTGACCAGCACAGATAGGATGGACCAAAGGGTTGTCTTTCCATTCTGTAAAAACTCTGTAACACTGTAAGGCAGTGGCAGATCCTCACCGCTCGCTGCATAAACATTCTTCCTCAGTTGCATTGGATTCCTTTGCCAATCTCCTTGGATTGATACACTCTGGCTCTTGATCTTTTCACCTGCGGAAACAATTTCTCTCTTTCCAACCTCGTTATCAAATTTCCACTCGCCCCTCTCTCCCTTTAGGACAATGCTTGACTCTTAACTTATCTCTGAATGGCTCTTGAGACCATCAGCTCCTGAGCATTTAGAGATGTCAGTGACACCCACATCCTCCAAAAGAAAAAAGAAAACACATGTAAACACAATACTCCAATAGGGGCTGAGTCAGTGTTTTAAAAGGGTCACCGTGAGACATAATGGCTCGTTACATTACATGTGAGTCCATCATAAGGCCTCAGTTTAGGCTCAAGAGTAAGTACATGTAATTGTTAGCTACATAGACTTAACATGGAACTGGAATAGAATCTTGGTTGGCTCTTCTAAGCAACATTCTTTAGCGATATTTTCAAATCAACCTGTTGAGAGGTAGTATTACATAGCTCTGGACTAGATGGAACTTGAACCCTGGTCTCCTGGTTCAGAGATAGGGACACTATCAGTGTACCACAACAGCCCTCACAGGCAGTGTATTCCAAGGCATTTCCCCTGAGCTTACTCCAACAAAAGCTAACGTTGAGCCAACGTTAGGACGGTGATAGATTTTGAGAATGTTCTAGAAGAGTAGACTGGATGGAAGCAACTTCCATCGTCTGACCAGGCAAAATGAAGTCTTGCGTTGCACACAGCCTCCTTCTAAGTGAGCTGCACACTGACATAAGGCACCTCATGAAACAGTCAAAAACCCAATGCTACGTTAAGGTCTTCAACAGAGTAAAACGTCCCAAGGGATATGGGCGTGGAGCTAAAGAGTTTGGAAGCCTGGTCAAAGGGGCAGGTTTGAGGGATACTCTCTCTCTCTGTTAATGGGGGGGAGAGGTGGTAAGGCAGAAGGCTTTAGGGGAGAGGTCCTATGGTTTCTAGGTTCTCTGGAACCACAAAGAGAGTAAAGAGAGAGTCTGGGGGAAGTATTTGTTGGAGCTGGATGCTGAGAGGCTGTGGGGAGAGGAAGGGATATATTTGTAAATGAGGAGTGAGTTTTTAAGTGACAAATCATCAGGTATTTTTCTTCAATGCACATTTTGACTGGTAAGGGCAATTATTCATTGATCATTGGCTAGAGTGTATCAAATGATGAATACAGGGGTCATTGGGGACCTCAAACACCTCAGGGACTGGAGCTTTGCCTGATGCCTGCCTGTGCTTGGGCTTATTAAATTGAATAAGTCGTACATTCTGCAGTGACTTGATCCTCATCCTTTGTAATGGTCAAACAGCATTGACAAAGATCAATACTCCCTAATTCACCCTCCCTTCCCTTTGGAAAACAAAGCTTATTTGTTAGATCCCTCCCAACGCCTAACTAGGATCATGGTCCAGGGACTGAATCTGTGCCTGTAGCTGTGTTTTACAAAGCCCTGACGTGACAACACCAGCATGATTTCTCACCGTTAAGCTTTAAATGTCCGAGTAATGGTCATAAATCTGCACAAAACTGATATCCTGTAAGTTGTGAACAGTGTAGGCAGTGACCAGGAACTCCCTAACCACATCTTCACAGAACAACTTCACATCAAGTGCAGGGGTTTGAGGTGGTGGCTCAGCACCATTTTCCTGAGGTGCCTCTAGAAATGCCGGACTTATCATCCCCAGAATGATTTAATGTTCTGACATTGACCTGTTGGGCTAATAATGGCAACTCTCTTTTGCACCAATGCTTTTAAAAAGACATCTCCAAGATGGAGGCGGAGTAGGACTCCTGAGATGGAGCTCCACCACTCCATCCATGTCTCTTTTTTTACCTCCACTTTCTTTTCATTTTTTTTTCTTTTTATCTCCTATCCTCTAGAGGAATCAGTGATGTCCAGGATGAAAGCGAGTGCAGGATCCCAGCCCCAGCGCGGACTCAGACTCCCAGCCCCAGCCAGGACTCAGACTCTCAGCCCCAGCCAGGACTCAGACTCCTAGCCCCAGCATGGACTCAGACTCCCAGCCCCAGCGTGGACTCAGACTCCTGACCCTCCGGAAAGGGGAACACTCCCACCGCTGCCGATGCTCTGGGAAGGAACGGGAGAGAATGCTGGGACCCAGAAGGCTGTAAAATACCTCATTGCAAGATATACTGTTCCTTCAGCTTTATCAGTGCTGTGTAGGAGGCCAAGGACTGAGAGCTGGGAATTGAGGAGTGGAACAGAGAATTAAAATGAGAACTGATCGAAGTTTAGAATTATAGTTGTCATTCCAACAAGTGCATTCTGCAAAGCAGTGACCCAGTCTGCATTTAGTCTCTACATTGTGAAGGACAATGCATTGGGAGCAGTGAAAATGGTGTTCTCAATTAAAAAGGGGGAAGTCATTGCTTCACCTAGAAGGAGTGTTTGGGAGGGAGGAGGGGAAACAACAAGGCTGGTGTCTCCTGTACTCACGTGGGAGAGTGCTGTGGGAGGAGAATGGATTCTGAGGCTGATTGAGGAGTGGATGAGAAGGAACAGTCCCTTTGGAATGGTGGAAAGGGAGAGGGAGGAGTGTTTGCCGGGAGATCACGCTGGAATTGATGGATATGGCGGTGGATGGTCTGTTGCTGGGTGGGATCAAAGATGAGGACAGGGGGAGGCCCATCATTGGTTGGACAGGAACACGGGGGAGGGAACACAAGCATAGGAGTGGGATAGACACAGTGGACAGTCCTATTAATCACAGGGGAGGAGAAACCCAGGCAAAATGTTATGGACTAGGCCAGATATATTAATATCTCAAAATATTTTAAGGAGGTAGCCTAGACTCCAAGATAACAAGGTGTAAGAGCTGGATGAACAGAGCAGACCAGGGAGCATCAGAGGAGCAGGAAAGCTGATGTTTCAGGTCTGGACCCTTCTTCTTCATTTTCTGAAGAAGGGTCCAGACCTGAAACGTCAGTTTTCCTGCTCCTCTGATGCTGCTCGGCCCGCTGTGTTCATCCAGCCCCACACCTTGTTATCTCAGATTCTCCAGCGTCGGCAGTTCCTACTATCTCTGAGCCTAGACTCCAGCTTTTTCTTAAGTTAAAGATAGATGTGAAGTGCCGTGTTCCAGATGAGATGCAACTGGTCAAACTACTCAATGTTAAGTAAAACACAATTTGTTTGGACACTATAGTTAAAATATAAACAAAAGAAAGAGGAATTTAGAATAACTTAACTGAATAATAGATACAATGCCTATTAGTAATGAACTGTTCCAAAATAGTAACATCCCATAGACACACTCCTTGGCAAAAAGGTAAATTCAGACTCAGATTCTTACATGCAGTTCTCCAATCCAGGAGGAACCAACATCAAGAGAGATTTCACAGAAAGTAGCAGTTAGGAGACATTCACTGAAGCTCCAGCAGCTTCTGACTGCTACAGCTAAAAAAAATTTAGAAAGCCTGAACTGTGAGAACTGGCCACTTCACTTCCATTGTTATAACTGTTTTAAAAACAACCTAAAGGCCTCATAAATTGTTGACTTAGGCTGTGTCCAGTTGCCAAATCGCCACCTCTGCCTTTACAACCCCTCTTCAAATAAACCCAGGACAAAATAACATGTTTAAAGTGACAGCATCATCACAGAAGATAAAGGAAGACTAATCACAAGGACTGGTATAGAACAAGGGATCATCAGGAACAGACAAAGCAGCAGGCAAGGTGGGGAGTTCAATGCAGTCAGTCAAAGGCACATCTAGATTCCTTGGAGCTGATTAGTGAGTAATTTTACTTCCTGTTTTCTCATTTCCAGTTTAAAGTAATCTGAAAGTAGGTTTAAGGGATGGCAGGACAGCTCAGCTGCATAGTTTAGCCAATGTGGGAAATGATGGGCATGTCATGTGACCTAGACAATCACATGTGGAAAATGTTATCAGATGCAAAAATCTGAAATCTAACTGAGTCACATTGGTGTATCCACAGAGCTAGGGGCCACATTTTGATTTGATTTGATTTTTTATTATCACATGTACCGTGATACAGTGAAAAGTATTGTTTTATGTGCTATCCAAAAAAATCACACCTTACGTAAGTACATCAGGGTAATAGAACAGAATGCAGCATACAGCGTTACAGCTACAGAGAAGGAGCAGAGAAAGATCAACTCTAATATTTGAGAGATCCATTCATAAGCCTGATAACAGCAGGGAATAAGCTGTTCTTAAATCTGTTGGTATGTGTTTTCAAACTTTTGTATTTCTGCCCAATGGAAGAGAGTACTGAGGTAGAAGGGGTCTTTGATGTTGGCTGCTTTCCTGAGGCAGTGGGAAGTGTAGATAGAGTCAGTGGTGGGAAGTCTGGTTTTTGTGATGGGCAACTCTCTGTAATTTCTTGCAGTCCTGGGCAGAGCAATTGCTGTACCAAGAGAAATAGTAAGAACAGCCGATGCTGGCGTCAAGCCCACCGACTCCCACAGCTACCTAGACTACACCTCCTCTCACCCACCTTCCTGCAACAATGCGATTCCCTATTCCCATTTCCTCCGCCTCTGCTGCATCTACTCCCAAGATGGGGCATTCCATTCCCGCACATCCCAGATGTCCTTGTATTTCAAGGACCGCAACTTCCCCCCTTCAGTGATCGAAGATGCTCTCGACCACATCTCTCGCATTTCCCGCACCTCTGCCCTCACATCCCCTCCCCGCAACTAAAACAAAGACAGAATGCCCCTTGCCTTCACATTTAACCCCATTAACCTCTGTATTCAACGTATCATTCTCCCCACTTCCTCCACCTACAATCCAACCCCACCACCAAAGAGATAGTTCCCTCCCCACCCCTATCTGCCTTCTGTAGGGATCGCTTTCTCTGCGACTCCCTCGTCTGCTCCACAGTCCCCACTAGCACCACCACCCCCGGCACCTTTCCCTGCAACCGCAGGAAATGCTACACTTGCCCCTACACCTCATGAAAAGGGGAGGACGTGAGTAAAGTTAAGGGAGAAGCTGTTGAACATGAGAACGAGCTCAGCACTGGAGAGGGATGGTTGATGGGATTTAGGCCTTTGTTCAAGAGAGAAGCAGAGAGTCGTCAGGCCGTCCTAGTGGGAGATGGAGACGTGGGGAGATTGGCTTAGAGCTAAGGACCCGGAAAATTTGATATCAGGTGTCATAAATGTAGTTGAGAAGACACGGGACAAAGAAAATCATTGAGGTGGGGAGAAATCAGTGCTGTGGGCAGGAACGTGCTGAAATAACAGGATCCATTAGGACTACCCCTACAAAAGAGGTAGAGGCCAATGTGAGAGGTTACAGGATGATGAGGCTATCGGTGCTGCAGGGAAATCTCCATCAGAGGGGATGTCAGTGATAGATTGGGCAACTGTGTGTGAAGGTGGGATCATGATGCAGGGAGAGGCAGGAAGTTTGGCAGCAGACTTGGTATTTGACCTTCATAAGTCAGAGGTTAGGCTATCAAACACGAACAGTGCCCTGTCTGTCAGAGATTTAACAGCAACGTTAACGTTGGACCTGAGAGAACGCTGGGATCAAACAAGCAAGGCTAAAAGTGAGATTTAATGTATGTGTCCATCATGGGGTTTCCATTGCCAGGAGGGTTGCTAACCAGAAGGCAGAGATTTAAGGTTGGCAGCAGAACTAGAGGGGAGTTGAGGGGAATGTTCTAGCATGGTGAGTTATGATTCGGAATGCACTGCCTGAAAGGTGAAAGCAGGTTCAATAATAATTTTCAAAAGGAAACTCATTACACACTCGAAAAGAAAATTTAATGGAGTTATGGAGAAAAAGACAGGAGGGGAACTGGCACTAATCAGATATCTCTTTCAAAGAGTCAGTAATGGCGCAATGTGCTTATGGTTTTATATACACACACGCCACATACTAATTCACTGATTTGAAATCTCAGGTTTCAGATGATGTTCGTAAACAACTTGCGTGTGGGGCTTGTGAGTTACAACAATGTCACACAAACCACTTGATTAGCCTGCTTCATAACAAAGCTCCATTGTGTTAACTTACTTGCTGCAGCCCTCAGTACAGTTACTTGTTTGCTCAAGGACATGCAATTTACATGTGGAATGCTATGACATTGGCTGCAGAGTTAATCACTGTACAATTTGCGATATGTGACTCAGCTCTAGCTAAGGACAACATTACACGTTAACACCCCAAAGTGGCACCACTCGAAAATGGTTATACTCACATGACCCCTCCCTAGAGTGAATACATCAGTGAAAAATAAACAAGGTCTGTATCTGAGATAGTAGGAACTGCAGATGCTGGAGAGTCTGAGATAACAAGGTGGAGAGCTGGATGAACACAGCAGGCCAAGCAGCATCAGATGAGCAGGAAGGCTGACGTTTCAGGCCTAGACCCTTCTACAGAAATGGGGGAGAGAACGAGGGTTCTGAAATAAATAGGGAGAGAGGGAGAGGCAGATAGAAGATGGATAGAGGAGAAGATAGGTGGAGAGGAGACACTGAGATAACAAGGTGCAGAGCTGGATGAACACAGCAGGCCAAGCAGCATCAGAGGAGCAGGAAGGCTGATGTTT
>JAHRHZ010000008.1:19403878-19437753 GCA_024137785.1 Ginglymostoma cirratum | reverse complement strand
TTCCTGCTCTGCTGATGCTGCTTGGCCTGCTGTGTTCATCCAGCTCTACACCTTGTTGTCTCAGATTCTCCAGCATCTGCAGTTCCTACTCTCTCTGGAGAGCAGACAGACAGGTCAAAGAGGCGGGGATAGAGCCAGTAAAAGCCTCTGTTTGGTTTCCCTAATGTAGAGGACATCGGGGAAACCAAGCGGAGGCTTGGGGACTGCTTTGCAGAACTCCTACGCTCGGTTCACACTAAACAACTGCACCTCCCAGTCGCGAACCATTTCAATTCCCCCGCCAGTACCTCAGACGACATATCCATCCTGGGCATCCTGCAGTGCCACAACGATGCCACCTGAAGGTTGCAGGAACAGCACCTCATATTCTGCTTGGGAACCCTGCAGCCCAATGGTATCGATGTGGACTTCACAAGCTTTGAAATCTCCCCTCCCCCTACCGCATCCCAAAACCAGCCCAGCTTGTCCCCGCCTCCCTAACCTGTCCTTCCTCCCACCTATCCCCTCCTCCCACCTCAAACCCCACCCCCATCTCCAACCTACTAGCCTCATTCTCTCTCTCCCCCATTTCTGTAGAAGGGTCTAGGCCTGAAACGTCAGCCTTCCTGCTCATCTGATGCTGCTTGGCCTGCTGTGTTCATCCAGCTCTCCACCTTGTTATCTCAGATTCTCCAGCATCTGCAGTTCCCACTATCTCAGATACAGACCTTGTTTATTTTTCACTGATGTATTCACTCTAGGGAGGGGTCATGTGAGTATAACCATTTTCGAGTGGTGCCACTTTGGGGTGTTAATGTGTAATGTTGTCCTTAGCTAGAGCTGAGTCACATATCGCAAATTGTACAGTGATTAACTCTGCAGCCAATGTCATTCCCCCCCCTTGACCTGTCCGTCCTCCCTGGACTGACCTATCCCCTCCCTACACTCACCTTTACTGGCTCCATCCCGCCTCTTTGACCGGTGTGCCTCCTCTCCACCTATCTTCTCCTCTATCCATCTTCTATCCGCCTCTCCCTATTTATTTCAGAACCCCCTTCCCCTCCCCCATTTCTGAAGAAGGGTCTAGGCCCGAAACGGCAGCTTTCCAGCTCCTCTGATGCTGCTTGGCCTGCTGTATTCATCCAGCTCTACACCTTGTTATCTCAAGGTCTGTATCTTATTTGTAAAGGAAGCAAAGGACTGATTGGAAACAGCTTATATTCTGAGAAAGGCAGCACTGTGGTTAGCACTGCTGCCTCACAGCACCAGGGACCTGGGTTTGATTCTACCCTCAGGCGACTGTCTGTGTGGAGTTTGCACATTGTCCCCATGTCTGTGTAGGTTTCTGCCAGGTGCTCCAGTTTCCTCCCATAGTCCAAAGATGTGCGGGTTGGGGTGGATTGGCCATGGAAAATTGTCCTGTAGTGCCCAGGGGTGTGTAAATTAGGTGGATTAGACATGGAAAAATGCAGGGTTACAGGGAAAGGGTGGGATGCTCTTTGGAGGGGGTTGTGTGGACTTGTTGGGCTGAATGGCCTGTTTCTGCATTGTAGAGATTCTACAAAATAAAGCAGACACACAACTTCAGAGCAATGAAAATATCAGAACTGACTGTTGACGGTCACAGACTATCTCACCCCTTTTAATGTGTGATGTCCTGGGATGTTATTAAACCAAGTTTGCAATAGAATTAGGGCAGAATGACCAAACACTCAGTTAGGACATTCCTCAAAAGTACCTCTAAGAGAGGAAAGGGAGGCAGATTGATCTAAGGAGGGAATCAAAGTTGTGTAGGGCCCAAGCAGCTGAAGGCATGGGGCAAAAGAACATGTGCATTGACAGAGGTTTAGACTCTCAGAGCACTGCCACTCCAACTGCAGATCTATGGGACCCATGGCTCAGTCAAGCAACAATAAGAAGTTTCCCTCTCCCCGCAGCATCAATATCAAGAAACATCCAATAACCTGCCGTATTATCAAGATCTCTTGATCAGCATGTTGGTGAGACTTTTAATTCTTCATGGGATCTGGGCATTGCTGTCTAAGACAGCATTTATTGCCTATCCCTAACTGACCTCTGGGGAGTTTAAGAGTCAACACATTGCTATGGGTCTGGAGTCACATGTAGGTCAGACCAAGTGAGGACAACAGATTTCCTTCCCTAAAAGGAAATTCGTGAACAAAATAGGTTTTTAAACCACGATTGACAGTGGTTATATGGTCCCATTAGGCCAGCTTTCAACTCTAGATTTCCATTAATTAAAATTACACCATCTGTCAGAACACATCCCCTCCATTTCTCGATTACTAGCAAATGCCACTATGAACACCACCACCTCGATGAGCACATGATGGATTCTCTGTTCAAGGTCATTGTTTTTAAAATACCAGCAAGTTGTGAAAACCAAGCAATGTTTCATTCCCCTGGTACCAACCACAGTAATTGCTAAGTTCACTCAAACCTTTAAATATAGTTATTTTATAAACCAAACTGCTGAATGTAGACTGCCTCCAGATACAATCCAGTTCGAAGAAAGAGTTAGAAACTGAAGTGTGTTGCCAAGAAAAGTTTAATAGTTACTTTTCTTAAACACAGCCATAAACTCCTTTATGTTACACATTAAGGCCACAAAAAAAACTATTAGTTTCATATTTAAACAAATTAATGGAAGATTTTATTCAAACAGTATGGGTTTTGTTTTCCATTCACAGACACAACACAAAATAGGCTGAAGAAAGGGTCACAAGGCTGGCAGGTCAGAAAATCAATTTCTGGGACCTGAGAAATTGTAACAAAAATGACCCTCACAATTACCCAAATATATAGTGTTTATTATACAGCATTGCACTGCTCATCCCTCTCCCAAATTCAAGGGATAAATAATAGTGACTGGATGTTAATTATGTAAAAATACAAACTGATTTCCTTTCTGCCTGCAATCATGCCAGGTTTCTCTGTTAACGACGCAATAAAGTTATAATATTTAAAGTGCAACAGAGGCAGTAGAGATACACACGTTTGCAGAGTCCCTATTGGTCACCTGCAAACGGGCTCAGCGTTCCTTGCTTCAATCGGATTACTGGAAAAAAACAGCAACGTTGGATTGGGGGAGGCTGCCAACTGCAACAAACTTTGGTCAGTTCTCTGACTACACGAACTCAATAACAACTTCTTCGAAAAGAGGATGGTCAGAACTAACTCAACCCCTTAACGAAAGACTATCCTGGCAGAAAGGCTTTCCTTCCAGTTCACGCTGCTGACCTGTACCAGAGAAAAAGATGAGGTTTACAGGTGGGTCACATCCAGAAATGCTGCAGTATTGGATTCCTGCGACTTTGGCCACAAAGGATTTATGGGCATTCCTCATCAAGACTAACAAAACCTACTTTGCATTATTGCGTTTTCTTTACTTAATGGTTTCCACAACCTACAAATACCATCTCCAGACCCCAAAATACCAGCTCCACTTCCACAACCCCGTTCCTACAAATATCATCTGTCTCAAGACTCCAATAGATACAGTTCTACCTCCAAAACTCCCACAACCTACAAATAGTATCTCCAAAGCCTGGTTCCCTCCTGCGCAAATCTGAAAATTCATCACCATCCCAGTGGCTAAAGGAGGTTGTATTACTCTGGTGAAGTGTAAGAAAACTTTGAATCTACATCCCAAACAGTTGGAAATAGAAACACCTTCAGCTGCACATTTCTCTTATTCATTCGTCTTTGGTAACAAGACCTGGCTCTTGGGTAAGTTTCAGATTCTCAAATGAGGCACCCTTCAGATTTCTAGATTCAGTTTTCATAAGTTTGAAGCTGGTGGTTGTTGGAAAATGCTGATGCAATGTCAACCACCACCCCCCCCCCGCCGCCCCTCTTGGAATTTCTACCATGTGTTCCTCGTGGATGCAACTGGGCTGTGCCAGTGTCATAATCCTCCTTTATCCTGCAGAATGGAGTGCCAGTCAACAGATTTGCAATTTGTTTCCATCATTTCTTTTGCAAAAGTTAACTCAGCATTTGATTGTTATCACACAGTTAAACTGGGCACTCTATATCTGAAGGGACACTGCAGCTCCCTCAATGTTTCCCCTTTGGTTCCTGTACACATGGTGTTGCCTTCAGGCCACTGCCTGCTTATTTCTTCCTCCCACACCCCACCAACTTTGAAGTGGTTACCAGACTTGAGGGCTGAGTGATGTTTACATTTTCAAGGCTTAGAAACAATATGAGGTCCAGGCCAAGTGGCAAGATGTCAGTTATTGTGCACTCCAACTCACAGCAAACCAGTGAGAACAGCAGCTCCATGGGAAACTCAAAGCATTACCAGGACCAGAAAAAAAATGCATCCAACAGACTGCCTTACCAACTTACAAACCTGTGCTGTGACATCACCTGTCTGTAACTCCCTAGTTTAACCATAAGTGAGCTGATCAAATTATCACTTTCTGAGCCTGAGCTCAAGGTCAAACCAAAATCCTCACCACTAGCAATTCTTCTGTTTGAATGTTTGCACCAAAGAGATGAACTTTGCCAAAATGAGATGCCTTTTCTCATTTTTTTTTCTCCTTCAAGTGCAATTACAAAATTTGAATCATTTCAGTTTCCAGCCAATTCAAACTCTTGGCCAAATCCTACACACCCACTTATTCCAGTCTGCAGGTGATTTCACAGAACAGGTGATGTGAGGCCATTGTGTTTATAGAGCTCATTCTTCCATTACAAAAATGAAAACAATTTAAAAGCATTTTGGAGCATCTGGAGGTTGTGAAAGGTGCTTTGGAACTCCATTCCTTCCTAAGACCCACATCCCTACCCTCTGTTTGGGCACACCTCTTAAGATGTAAACCAGTACTTTGAGTCTCAGCAACCGAGGGGCAAGGGCACGTGGTCAGCAATGAGGAATTGACCGACTCCGAGATGCCTGTTGCAGAGGTCCCAGTCTACAGAACTACAATGCCTATGATCAATCTGACCACAACCCAGTGGATGGGATGGAGGCTTCTCAACATTTTCTCATCATTTTCTCATTTCTTTAATCAAAGGAGCCTGCATCTTATCATTTTGTCCATGTTGCTGGATTTTAGATTCCAACATGTCTGAGTCACATTGTTATCATGCCCACTCAAGAAATGCAGAGAAGTCATTAATTTAACCAGTGCCCTTAGTATAAAGTCAAGTCAAGGCAGATCTAAATCCACAGGGATACACTGTTTACCAGGAGTGCAATCTGTCAGGAAGCAGTCAAAATCAGGAACAGTGATTATGAAAAGGATGATTCTATTGGAATGATGCTCCCTCCTCCTCCTCCTCCTTCAACACCCAATCTTACAGGAAGACTCAATACCATCGGCTAAACTACAAAATGTGTTGGTTTAGAGCATCCCTCTCAGAGATGCAGGTCAAGATGAACGACTGTGTTTGTTATCAGATCTATCTGCAATCTAAGGACAAACAGGATCTATTCATCTGTGAGTGCAGCTCACCCCAGTCTCCAGTTCTTGCAACAGTGGCTGTGTTACCTGAACAGTTAAATAAAAAGCTACATAATTTAGATAACTTAAATTTTATGAAATATAGCTAACAAATTCTATAACTTGGGGAATTTGGAATCTCCCTGCTGTCTTTTTCTTCCCCCAATAGATTGTCCAGACAATTATTAAGGTGCCTAAAGACTGCTTGCTTGTCCAGGACTTTTAACTGGTCCACGTTGCTCATTAGTTATTTACTGACTTGTCACTGGGTTCAATTTCTGACTTTGGTCAATCAGACAAATATTTTCTGACATAGTGTTGGGGCGTGGTGGTGGAATTCCATCCAAAGTCGGCTCCCCATCGGTTCTGGGGAAACAGACCAGATTGTCGCAGGTTTCACACCCCACCCAGCTACTTTCACTCCTATTGTAATCATTAGAAACTAATACTGGGCAAGGGTGTACAACTGGCAAATCTGCCAGACTCCATTCCCTAGTGAGTTATGTTAAAGTTATTGCCTGGATGTCACTGATAAAGCGTACTAAAGGGATTCTGAATCACACAGACACTCTTATTGGCACTAACAGGTAGTACAAGCTTTTGTCAAGTTACAACACATACTGGAAAACTAATACCTACAGGATTTGAACAAGCTTAACAATATTCTATACCTTTGACCAGACTGTCAATGTGCTCACTATGTTTAAACTCTTGGTATCCATTTTAAGAAGCAGGTAGCCAAAACATTTAATTTTAAAACTTGATTTATCACTTTTGAATCACACGGGCTCCTGTGTGTAGACAGCTAAGGGATCAATTTCCAAATTAAAAAAAGTTTCACATTGTGCAGCACAGACGTCACCCCAACGTCTTCATCATTAGCAACACAAGCCCCAAATAAACGTCTGCTTGATTTCCCAATACGCTAGTGAGAAAAAGTGATAATGTCTCAAATTAACAAAATAAAGTATTGGCAAACCACTGCTGATTAGGAAAGAGGCTCAGCAGGGATGCTGATGGTTAGTCATTCTAAATCAAGCAACAACTTTCTAGACAAAAAGTCACTGACTTAAAAAAAAACTCCAGTTCTTTCACTGCCTGATGAGCTGAATATTTCCAGCGTTTTGTTGTAACTTTTAGACCAAAAGATTTACTTGGGCCTTGGTGCTGGGATGCGTTGGCTGCTCGAAATTCTTGCTTAACTTAGTCTTGACCTGAAGCTTTGTCTGGCCTTTATTTCTGATAATTTCCCCCCCAATTTTAATATTTATACAATTTACATTGTTTAATTCGCTAAACAACAAAATAAAAATTAGACACTTTTCATCCCTCATCCGATTTTCTGCTTGAGTAATTCTTTTCTTAAAAAAAAAGCACCAACTTTCATTTCAAATACTTAAGTCTTTCAAAGATACGTAGAGCTAAAAGGAAATTTCTTTCCACCAATAAGGACTTCAACAGGTGATGTGTTTAAGAGTTTTGCTTCATCCCTTGAGCATGGAGCTGTAGTGACTGCAGGGCGTGGTTCATACTGGTACTTCCCCCAAGTCAGCAATCTGTCCTCCAGCTCTGATGAACTTCAACCTCTTCACTCACAACCAATAGGAGCTCACAGTTCTTCCCCCTCAGCTGGTGTTTCAGAAATTTTCTGTGTAAAAATGTATAAAGTAGAGATAATTGTTGAAACAATGTACAATTCACACAGAATGCCAGGAGGCATGACTATATAAACCACTTTCTCCAAACTCTCTCACACCAACATTCCAGGGATGTTATTGCACTGTGTTCACTCCTTACATCCAAAATGTTTCTTTTTTGCGCCAGTTTTTCAGACTCAATGGGGTGTATGACATTGGTTCGGCCACTATTTGAACACTGCGTGCAATTCTGGTCTCCCTGCTATAGGAAGCATGTTGTGGAACGTGAGAGGATGCAGAAAAGATTTACAAGGATGTTGCTGGGGTTGGAGGGTTTGAGCTATAGGGAGAGGCTGAATAAGCTGGGGCGATTTTCCCTGGAGCATCAGAGGCTGAGGGGTGACCATATAGAGGTTGAATAGCCAAGGTTTTCCCCCCAGTGTGGGGGAATCCAAAACTAGAAGGCACAGGTTTAAGGTGAGAGGGGAAAGATTTAAAAGGGACCTAAGGGACAGCTTTTTCACACAGAGGGTGGTATGTGTATGATATGAGCTGGCAGAGGAAGTGAAGGAGGCTGGTACTATAACATTTAAAAGGCATCTGGATGGGTATATGAATAGGAAGGATTTAGAGGGATATGGGCCAAATGCTGGCAAATTAGACTAGATTTATTTAGGATATCTGGTTGACATGGACGCTTTGGACTGAAGGGTCTGTTTCCGTGCTGTACATCTCTATAACTGTCCACGACTCTATGACTTACTGGTCTCTCTTTCTGCTTGATCCCAAGTTTCTGACTCCTCTAATGGGTAAGATTTTCAATGGCTGCAAACCCCCTCCAGCACTTCAACAAAGTGATGGCCATGCATGTGTGTGGGGACCATGACACTAACAGGCTCTCTGAGTGGGCAGGAGACCACAGCGAAGGCCACTCAGCACCTGCATGCACGCGCGCACACACATTAAAGGCAGGGGATGATTCACCTGCACAACTGGTCACTTCAAAGTTTCACGTCAATAAAGGTGCAAGATAACTGCAGATATATTACAGCAGCAGCAACAGGTCTTTATTCCTCCCGTTTCTCATTAAAGGTCACTGTGGTTAACTACAGCCTCTATACCACTTGCTCAGCGAACAGCTAAGGTACCAGCAATCAAACTTATCCTTTGTAAGGCACAGAGGAACGAAATTACATCCATTTAAAACTTCACTGGAAGGGCTAATTGACAGGTCATGGTCTGTGGCTACTTATACAAGGTCAGGAAGTTACACACCTGAACCCTTTACTGGATTTTTCTCCATCACATCTGGTCCCGTTCTCACCCTATCTCCCACCCACACTAACTACGTAGGAGGAGCGTTAAAACGTTCCCTGACTAAATCACACTGTGTCAAACCACTGCAATGTTTTAGAAGGCAGCCTGCCTACAATGTTCAGGATGGGCAACAAATAAACAACAACCTCGGACACGGTCTAGAATGCAACGTGTGACTTAGTGACAGAAGCCTGTGACTTGTGTGGGAATGGGAGTGAGACAACGACAGACTGGGCTTCACCACTGCTGCCCCCCTCACTCTCAGGGGAGTTACCTCAACGGCTGGACTCTTGCCTTTAACAAGTCTCCTCAATAGCTGCTGCTGAATGTGGAACTCGACCTCCGCAAGGGGCAACACATTCAGGACATAAATCAGCAAGACAGGTGAGGGAAAACATTTAAATGTCAGTAGGCTATCTGGCTATGGAAGGCATCATGCGTCAGTTCAATCCTGTAGTCATCCAGCATCCCCACAAAGACACTTGAGAAGTGAATCACTCCCTGTCTGACTGACATTTTACCACCAGGTTTCCCTCTTCATATTTATATGTCAAACAGCACACAGGACACTGGTGAACTCGATTACTGAAGTCCACCTTGGTGATCAACTCACCTGAGATCATCCTCATTGCCGATCTGATCTGGCAGTTTCAGCTTTGAGTCAAGGTTGTAGTAAATCCCAGCAACTTCGCGGACACCAATCCAGTGCTGCCTTTTAAGGGGAAGCTTCACGGGACCCCAACACAAGCTGGAGGGGATGTTCATAATAAAGCCCATCACATTTGAAAGAGCAATAGTATTAACGTCTCTGAAAGAAAGGCACAATGTCAGAAGGTGGACAGATGTGTTTGAGAGCTGATCCATAAGTACCAATACTTTGAAAACATTTGAAAACTCCCTTCAAAGACACTCACATTAATACAAGTCTTTGCCTTTGCTCAGATTTACAGTGAACTGAAGTTGAAGAGCCTACAAACAGCTGGCATTATATAATTTGGGTTGAGACAGTAAACCCTCTGAAAAGTACAACATTTTTATTTAACAGGAATTCACACCAAATGGTGCAGAAAGCAGACTAATTTGGAATTTTAAATCCCAAATTTTAAAGGGAACATAAACTATTTTTAAAATGTATTCCTTCACAGCACATGGACGTTGCTGTCTAGGCCAGCATTTATGGTCCATTCCCAATTGCCCAGAGTGGGGTTTACATGAAAACTAGACTGGTTAAGTGATATAACATGGAACAGTACAGGCTATTTGGCCCACGATGTTGTGAACTTTTACCCTAAACCTAAGGTCTATCTAACCTCCACCCCTACCTTATACTATCATTCATATGCCTATCTAATAGTCGCGTAAATGCCCCTAATGAGGCCGACTCCACTACCCTCTTCGGCAATGCATTCCACGCCCTGACCACTCTCTGAGTAAAGAACCTACCTCTGATGTCTCCCCTATATCTACCTCCATTCACTTTAAAACTATGTCCCCTCATAATAGCTACCTCCACCTAAGGGAAAAGTCTCTGGCTGTCCACTCTATCTATACCTCTGATCATTTTGTACACCTCTATCAAGTCACCTCTCATCCTTCGTCGTTCTAAAGGGAAAAGCCCTAGCTCTCAATCTTTCCATGTAAGACCTTCCCTTCGTTCCAGGCAACATCCTGGTAAATCTCCTCTGCGCCTTTTCTAACACTTCCACATCTTTCCTGTAATGAGGTGACCAGAACTGGACACAATACTCCAGATGTGGCCAAACCAGGGTTTTGTATAGCTGGAGCATAACTTCACGGTTTTTGAACTCAATCCCTCTATTATGATGTCAGATTTCCCTCCCTTAGTGAACCTGGTGGGTTTTTACAGCAATCGATAATAGTTACATGGTCATCATTACACTAGCTATTAATTCCAGATTTTTATTAATCATCAGCCATAGTTGGATTTGAACCCATGACCCCAGAACATTGATCTGGGGTTTAGATTGCTAGTTCAGTCTCATTACCACTACACCATTGCCTCCCCATTCATCTATGAAGAGCACTACACTGAAATACAGGCATACTAAGGGTACTCTGTTCAGCCATGGACCTGCAGGATAAAAAAGAAATAAATTTCAAGTTTTTGCAAAGGTAGCCACCCCCAACTGGGATGAGAGTCAGGTCTCAGTGCGTGCATTGAGAAGGCGCTGAGGGAGAATACAGGGATGAGAAACAGTGGCGTTAAATTGCCCAGAGCCTCTGTTGGTGCACAGAGAAAAGAGAGAGTTAAGGTTTCAGTCAGATCACGCTTTGCAACCTGCTTCCCTCTCCACGGATACTGCCAGACCTGCTGAGCATTGTCAGTGTTTCGGTGTTTTTATTTCAGATTTCAAACATCCACAGCATTCAGCATTTATAGAGTTAGGCATAAAGTGACAGCAAGTGGATGTCACGATGGGAAGAATGTCCAGAACTCAGTGCCTGGACAAATACGTGAACAATAGCCAATCAAGTGAAACACAACAGTGTCACTATACGCTGGGGACCAGAACCCCACACTAGGCGAGGGACTCACTCTCGTGTACTGTCCCACCCATTAATAAAACATTGGCTACATGGAGACTGGTGGTTGCTTGCGGTTGTGAATCATGCCTGTAACGTCATTACAGAAACACGAAACCTATCAAAACCTGCACATCGAGGTTGATTATTCTGATTCACAGTTTTGGATGCTGAGCACATTATGTTTATGTGCATCACTAAGCGTTCAGATGAGCTGCTGGTGTCCCTTGCCTTCATGTGGGCACAAGGAACTGTAAATAATACAAATTACATCAGCCAGCAGCACACATCAGGACACAGGCTCAGTAAAATGTAAATGGTTATAACATCATTCCAAAGCAAAATGGCAGCTTAAATCGGGAAGGACAGAGAGCTTTCCCCTTCATGATCACACATTGGATAGAATGTTCAAACACTGGCATGATGTGCTCCGACATGAACTATATCACAATCTGTGAGCAAAACGATCCTGGACAACTGAACAGCATCTGCAATACAACCCAACACAAACTACCAATGCAGGGCTGCAGCTGTAAATGACATTCAATTGGACAGCTTTTGATGCTCTATCTTCTGATTTTGTAGATGCTAAAGATAAAACCTAATTAAAATTGCTTGTGAAAACTCCATTTAAATAGACACAGTTTGCCATCAGCTCTACACCGAAAACTATGCTACTTCCAACTGACAGCATTGGCAACACTCACTCCCCTAATTAAAATAGATTTAGGAAAACAAAACTGACTTATCTTTATCCTGAAATAACGCAAGGGGCACTTCAATAATCGTGAGCGTTTATATTGGCCCTGGGAATAGGATTGTAACCAAGCAGTTTAGAGAAGGAATGAAAAAGCTAAAAATGTTACGCTTTTCACACATTTAGGATACCTCTCAAACTTTACATCCACAATGAAGCTTTGGAAGAGTGGTCATTGCTAAATTAGTGAAACCTACCAGCCCTAATTTACACACAGGAAGTTCCCACAAACAGCAATGAGTGAAATGGCTAGGTAAGCTATTTCAGAAGAAGGAAATACAGGTAAGGTGAACATGTTATTCAAACAGTTTGACAGGTTATTAGAACATAAAAACTGGAGCAGGGTGGATTACAATAGCTTCTTTAGTCGGCAGTGCCATTCCATTAAATCATGGTTGATATACTTTAATTTCCCACTCCCATTTGATCCCCATATTCCTCAATTCCCTGGCAGATCAAAGACCTTTCACTATCAGTCTCACAGACAGTCTACGACTGAGGATTCAAAGCCTCAGTGGCAGGGAATTCTTGAGACTCTCAACTTTCAAGCTCACACCTACATCATTATCAAATTATACGCTGAAGTCTCCAGACTCAAACATGGCTCCCTACCTTCGTTTGTCCCACCAAACAGCTTCGTAACCTTTAGTTTGAAGAGCAGCCATTATTACATTAACGTCATAGTTTCCTGTTCCCAGCATGCTCTTCTTGTGCGGCGTTACCATAGTATTGGGGGACAACCTGCCAGACAGACAGAAACAAACAAACAAACATTGATTAAACATTAAACAGCATCATCTCCTATCCAGCCAATCTCTGTCAAATAGCCCATATGAAAAAGGTACCAAAATGTCTACAAACATTATCATGTTTGTTGCAGGGTGTACAATGGGTCTACATTCCTGAATTTAGGAGAATGTGAGGAAATTAAGTTGAAGTGTGCAAATTATTTAGCATCTCTATGGCTACACTGTCAAGGCCTGTCTCCCCTGATTGCAGGGTCTAGAACACAGGGTCATAGTCTCAGGATAAGGTCAAGCTGAGACCAAGACTGACCAGATTGATCTTAAGAAATTTCCTTTACGACATATGAAATTCTCCACCCCAGAGAGCTGCTGATACTTGGTTGCTAAGCATATTCATAAACTCGATCAATAGATTCTTGAATGTTAAGGGAATTAAGTGTTTATAGAGATCGGACAGGAATGTGAAATATAATTAATGTACTAAATATCAGAGCAAAAGAGAGGGGGCGTGATCTAAACTAGCACCTATTGTTGATACTCTTACAAATGCCTTAAATATAAACAGCTCCAAACGTTTCTAAACAATCCCTCAGTTTATTTAGCAATATACCAAAGGAGTAGACACACTTAACAAGATTCGATGTGCAACTTTATCACCTGAAACAATTCCCAACGTTCCTATCAGTGAGAGGGATAATCCACTAGCACTTCAAATCCCAAACCACTCCCTGCAGAGACAGCCCCATACTGGAAGGGCAAATTTTCAAAGTTACTGCATAAAGGGCACCCATAATCAGGATCCAGATAAAACAACTCAATCCACCTCAACCCAACTCCAATTTACCTTTTGTTTATTCTTTCATGGCATGTGGGTTTTGCCGGTAAGACCAGCATTTATTGCCCATCCCTAATCGTTGTTGAATTCAGAGAAGCACGTAACACCTACACAGCATGGAAGTAGGCCATTCGGCCCTTGGAGTCCACACCAACTCTCTGAAGAGAATCCCACCCAGATGCTACCCTGTCCCCATAATCCCACATTTCCCATGGCTAACCCACTTAGCCTGCACATCCCTGGACGCTACGGGACAGTTTAGCACAGCCAATCCACCTACCCTGCACATCTTTGGACTGTGGGAAGAAACCTCAGCACCCAGGAAAACCCACGCAGACGTGGGAAGAATGTGCAAACTCCACACAGACAGTTGCCCCAGGAGTAGAATCAATCCCGCTGTGAGGCAGCAGTGTTAACCACTGAGCCACCATGATGTCCTTGAATGGCTTGTTACACCATTTCAGGGATGAATAGTGTCAATCACATTGCAATCACTCTATTGTACAACAAATATATTTTGCTTTTATATTACTCAGAGATAGCAAGAACTGTCAGAGACAACACGGTGTGGGGCTGGAGGAACACAGCAGGCCAGGCAGCATCAGAGGAGCAGTAAAGTTGATGGCTGGGTCCCGAAACGTCAACTGTCCTGCTCCTCGGATGCTGCTTGGCCTGCTGTGTTCCTGCAGCTCCACACTGCGTTGCTTTTATTTCTATCATTATGCTAGCATCACTTCAAGTGATCATTAAAATGTAACCTGCTCACTGTTACAGATTGCTAAAAACCTAGTTGATAAGATTACATCAAGGTTCAAATGATTAACAATTTATCTAAAGAATATTTTGTTTAAAATTCTCATGCTTCTTTTCAGATCCCTGTGGCATTGTGCAGGTAGTGAGTGGCAATCTCCTTCAGCCCCACTGTACTGAGATCTCGATATTCTTTCGATTCTGGTCTCTCTTGTCCATCCCCAATTTTATACCGCTTACCATTGATCTGCGTCTTCAGTTACCTGGGCTCTAAGCTCCGGAATTCCCTCCCGGACACTTTTCATCTTTCCTTTCTCCTTTACAATGTTCCCCATCACGTAAATGTCACTTGCCTGAATATCAGCTCGATGGCTAATTTTGCTTTGTAATGCGTGTCTGAAATACCTTGGAATATTTAATTAAGTTAAGGCGCTATATCATTACAAGTTGTTGTTAAACATCTCTGACTTGGGATGAATGAAACGGTCAAAAAGAACAAAATACCTTATGCCTAATCAATCTCATTGTTAAAACCAAGAGAAATAGATCATATTAATATCTTTGAGGACATTTCAAATGGAGAGCATCTAAGCATTGGGGATGTTGGCTGAGAGCTACAAGTCTAAGCAAGTCAATAAACTCTCTTCATAAACAAAAGCTGTTTCTTAGTTTCTATGGCATCAGCTGGCTTAAAGTCAGTTAACACAACATGTAATTTTAAGATGTTAATTCACCACCAGGGCCAGACCAGAAGCCATTAATGTGACCAGATTATTTTGAATTAGTGATGCTGGATAAAGTGCTGAAGAGGACTGTTCGCTCTCTGGTAACAGGGGATCTTCTATTTCCACCTGAGGGAGCAGTTGGGGCCTTGATTTAACGTTTCATCCAAAAAATAGCACCTCCAACCATGCAGCACTCCCTCAATGTGTACTGTGGTCTCCTGAGTTGGTTTGAATTGGCCAGTTTCCAAATCGTAGATGAGATTACCATCGCTGAGCTGGAGTAGGTGCATTTAACTACGTATTGGATTTAAAATTACTTAGGCAAGTAAAAAGAAAGCACCTAACAACTGAAAGAGTTTAAAGACACCACTTTTAAGGAGTTCACTGTCAGACTTTCTTGTTTTTAAACATGTTCTGAAGGTTACAAAAATGTCCTGTGTTTACCATTATAATTGCGATCACACTGGTGGTGGGATATGAAAAATACTGAAGATCCTGCAGGGGAACAGTTATCATCTTCGTTTTTCTAAACAATACTCTGGCCAATCAATTAATGGATCAATTGCTGAGTTCAGTCTTTAGGGGACAGTCAGTGAGCTAACTGTCAATATACCAATTTCCTCACTTCACAACTCAAGCAGGAATGAATGTTGACATTTGCTGCATGTTGTTAAGGCGGGAAATTACTTTAGATATCTAAAGGCTGTACAAAGCACATGCTCTCTTTTTTATGATATTCCCCTTCAGATGATTTCAGTCTTTTTGAAGAAAATTATAACTATTTCTTTACCAGCTGCATATTAGTCTAAAAGACGCTCACAAGAAATCAGCAATGTATAAGGGATTTCTTTTTAAGAATCCCTACAATGTGAAAACAGGCCCTTTGGCCCAACAAGTCCACACCAACTCTCAGAACATCGCACCCAGACTCAATCCCTATAACCCACGTAATCTACACATCTCAGAACACTATGGGCATTTTAACATGGCCAATCCACCTAGCCGGCACATCTTTGGACTGTGGGAGGAAACCGGAGCACCCGGAGGAAACCCACGCAGACACGGGGAGAATGTGCAAACTCCACACAGAGTCACCCGAGGATGGAATTGAACCCGGGTCTCTGGTGCTGTGAGGCAGCAGTGCTAACCACTGAGCGATCTGTGCCGCGGATTTGTTAGAGTAAATGAGGAAAAAAACTGATGAGTTGCAGGAGGGTGGACAGCTGTAGGACATGTTCTCTCTAGATCTCTAACTTGGAGTCATTACACCTAGTAAAAGTTTAGGGATTTCAGCTTGTATTGACTCTGCTACAAATAGATTTTAAAATAACTAGCTTACACCCCTGTGGTTTGACATGAGCTTTTGAAAAGCATACCTTGCAAAAACAATTTTAAACTTACAAATCTTACACCCAAGTCAGCTCATCACTGAGTCACTTGCTAATCTCAATATGACAAATCAGACTTTGGAGTTTTCTGTGTCTCCATGCCTAGATGATTTTTGTAACAGCATAAGGGATGCGGGTATCATTTGCTAGGCCAACATTTATTGCCTATACCTTACTGCCCAGAGATTCTTTAACAGCTAAATACTTTATTGTGGGTCTGGACTCTCATCGAGGTTAGGACAGCGGATTTCTTTCCCAAAAGGACATTAGTGAACCAGGTAGGTTTTTATAACAATCAACAGCAGTTACATCATTAGATTAGCTTTACGTAAAACAAAATCTACATTTACAATCTCAGTACTTAGCACAGCTGCCTCACAGCACTAGGGACCTGGGTTCAATCCCAGCCTCGGGTGACTGTCTGTGTGGAGTTTGCACATTCTCCCCGTGTCTGCATGGGTTTCCTCCGGGTGCTCCGGTTTCCTCCCACAGTCCAAAGACATGCTGGTTAGGGTGGATTGGGCATGCTCAATCGCCCAGTGTCCAGGTTATGCACGGCTAGGTGGATTATCCATGGGACATGCAGGGTTACACAGTAGAAGGATCAGTCTGGATTGGATGCTTTTGTGGACTCAATGGCCTGCTCCCATACTAGGGATTCTATGAAACATTTGATTTCACCATCCTCCTGCCTGGGATTTGAACCCATCCCCAGAACATTAACCTAGGATTCAGGTTTACTCATCCACTGACATTACCACTACTCATAGCTTGAACAAAAGAGCTTGGATCTTATAAGAGAGAAGGCAGTAAGTTTTCTTTTCCCCACATAACCCTTAACGTTTTGAATGTTAACAGATGCCAGTGCCTTTCCTGTGTTCCAAATATTTTAAAACATATATTAGGGAGTTCTCACAATCCACCCACAGTCACTCATTTTCTAATTTCTCACTGGTATAATGCTTCATCTCCCTCAGAGGGTTCCTCCTCCCAAGTTACCAACATCCAGTCCTTAGTTCTCCTTGAAAATAAGAGTAGAATTCCACAGATGTTGGCAAACTGTAATAAAAACAAAGAATGCTAGGGAAACTCAACAGGTCTGGCGGCATTTGTGGAGAGGGAGAGAAACAGTTAATGTTTCAGCTCATCTGATAACTTTCCTTTGGGACTGCAGAGTCATATCAGACTTGAAACATTAACTCTGTTTATCTCTCCATGGATGCTGCCAGACCGGCTGAGTTTCTACAGAACTTTGTTTCCCCTCCTCTCTGTATTGAAGAGAGATGTCTTTTTCTTTATTGATTAACGGAATGAGGGCATCGCTGGCTAGGCAGCATTTATTGCCCAGAGGGCAGTTCAGAATCAACCATAATACTGGGGGTCTGGAGTCACATGCAGGCCAGACCAGGTAAGCATGGCAGTTTCCTTCCCTCAAGGGCATGAGTGAACCAGATGGGTTTTGCCAACAATCGGGAATGAATTCAGAGTCATCGTTAGATTCTTAATTAACAATAAAGCAATTGTACCACTAGGCCGTCGCCTCCGCAAGGTGCAAGATCACTGTATTTTTATTACAATTATTGGGGCCACTCGGATGTAAAAGCAGAGTCAGAGACCCAATACATGGACTGCACACTTCAAAACTATGGCTTTATCAGTTATTTGAGCAAACAATGGATTTGGATCTTGTTAAAACCACAAGTTGCCAGTTCAATCAGCAACTGCAGAAAGCTCATACCACTCCCTGTAAACAGTAACAAGGCAAGCCAGGATTAGTGCAGGTCACACCGTACTGTGCAGAATATGTTCAAATGTAAAGCCTATAACTTGCCATAACTAGAAGCAACTGTTAAATTTCAAAAACACCCAAATCTCCACGGTTTCTTTGCCAAGCAAGGCCAACTATTGAGGCGTGTTTCAGATCCTTCATATAACAGAATTGTACAAACAGTGATAAGAGCCTTCAGCTTCTCCCTACTTCAGATTACGTTGCTGTTACCATGGTAACAACCCGACTGCTTTCGGCAGTGTAATTGTTTGACTGAAGCGTTTCATGTCCATGCTAATCACAGCCAGGGTTGATAGAGATGGAACACTGTGCTTCAAGCAGCCCCAGGTCAATCAGTAACAGTGAGCTGCAGAGTAAAGACTACACTAAATGGCACGAGGCATTCAGGTTACACTCACAACAGATCCTGGAAATTCCGCAGAGTGGCCAATGCAACACCCATTTTCAGAAAGGAAGATAGAGCTAACAAGGATAATGAAGTCAATTGTCTTAATGCAGGACTGGGAAAATCATGGCTTTTTTAAGGAAAAGTTAACACACATCTAGACAGAGAATACAACCAGAAACAGCCAACAAGAACTTCAGACAGGGTTCTGAGGAAGGGTCACTGAATCCAAAACGTTAACTCTGATTTCTCTCCACAGGTGCGCTGAGCTTTTCCAGCAGTTTCTGTTTTTATTCCGGAAAGGAAGATTCTGTTAGCGAAGGGCCAGCATGTTGGCTCGATGGTTAGCACTGCTACCTCACAGCACCAGGGATTCAGGATCGAATCAATTCTCGGGCAACTGTCTGTGTGGAGTTTGCACGTTCTCCCTGTGTCTGCGTGAGTTTCCTCCAGGTGCTCTGGTTTCCTCCCACAGTCTAAAGATGTGCAGGCTAGGTGGACTGGCCATGTTAAATTGCCCATAATGACCAGGGATGTGTAGGTTAGGTAGATTAACCATCAGAAATGCAGGGTTACAGAGACAGGATAAGTCGGGGGGGTGGGGGGTTGGGGGGTTGTGGATCTGGGTGGGATGCTGTTCGGAAGGACTCGATGGGCCAAATGGCCTGCTTTAACACTGTAGGGATTCAATGATTGTGTGAATAGATGTGGCTTGAGGAGGTAATGGTTGTGGTAATTAGTGAAATGTAAAGGATGCGGTGTACATGGACTTACACAAAGTATTTGACAAGTTACCACACAAGGGGCCACCAGAGAAGATTAAGACAACAGAATTAGGGGAGTTTGCAATTTGGATTAAAAGCTGGTTAGAAGAGAGTAAACACAATAGGAGTTAACAGCAGTTTCTGAAAGTGATTGGATGTGGCTACTGTCCACAGTGCAAACCAATGACCTGTTTCTAGAACTAGTGTGAATGGTATCCTAACCTGCAGTCACTGGGAGATGCAGTAAACAATTCTTAAGTGCAAGTTAAACTGCAAGGCAACAGTAGAATGGGCATGAAACGGGCAGATGCAATGTCAGTAAAATAAGATGGTACATCTGGGTTTAAAATATATTGTTCTGAAAGATAAAAGTTGGGACATAAATACAAAATTAATTTAAGGATATAGGAGTGGGACCAGAAAGAAACACGTTTGGAACAGAAAGCTACAAAGCTGTGGAATTATCTGCCAGAGTTCATGACTGAATCAGAAACTATATCAATATTTAAGATAACAAGGTGTAGAGCTGGATGAACACAGCAGACCAAGCAGCATCAGAGGAGCAGGAAAGCTGATGTTTCGGGTCTGGACCCTTCTTCAGAAATATTTAAGAATACTTTATAGCGATAAGTGCCTGAAGAATAATGGAAAACAAATATAGGAACAGGGTCAGTCAACAACAACAACTCGCAACACAGTCTTTGATGCAGAAAAAGCCTCCCGAGATGCTTCACAGAGACGTAGTCAGATCAAAATCAACAATGAGAATACAAGACAGGCATCAGAGAGGGTAACTAAAATCTGGGTTAAAGAGCAGAGGCTTTAGGGAGATCACTGGGAAGGAGAAAACTACTGAGAACACTCCAGGGCTTAGGCCAGTGATGGCTGAAGCCAAGGCCAGGAAAGAAGGGGTGAAAAGAGGCAGGAGATGCACAAGAGCCCACTGCAGGAAGAGCTCAGAGTTCTGAAGCTTATGAGGCTGGAGAAGGTAATGAGGATGGGTTTGGGCTGAGGCCACAGAGGGACTTCAGTGAGGATTAGAACTCTAACTGGGCCTGGAAACTAAGACCAAGACCTAGTACAGACCGTATAGCCATTGACTAGTTCGCTTCTGGATGCTTGAGGATGTGAGACCATTCAGCGCAGCACTGTGGACAACGGCTCCAGTAGACGAGCTGAGCTCAGACATTGACAGAATGATATTAAGGCAATGGTGATTGTGATGCATAAGCAGCATGGACTGGTGGGATGAACGGTCTGTTTCCATGTTGTGAATTTCATTGATTTGCCACACAACCAATTTACCAAACGAACAGGAGGAGGAGGACATTCAGTCCATCAAGCCTGCTCCAATCAGTTAGCTCAGGGCTGATCACTAGTCCGGTGCCATTTCCTGCATTCGTAATGTCCCCTAGGTGTAATTAGTCTCCAGACCTCTATGACCTTCTGACTAAACTTGCTCAACGATTGAGCTTCCACAACCCCCTAATGTAACAAATTCCAATGATTCACTGTGCTGTGACTGAGGAAATTCCTCATCTCAGTTTTAAATGTCTCGCTCTCATCCTGAGATTATGTTCCCTTCTTCTAGACTCACCAGCTAACAGGGATATCTTATTCACCCTGTTATGCCCTGTAAGAATTAAGTTAGTTTCAATTAAGTCAACCGTTTTTCTTTGAGGCACAAGGGACTACAAACCCAGTCTTCTCAATCTCTCTCCACAAAACAATCCCACCGTCCCAAAGATGAATCTATTGAACCTCTGTAGCATTTCCTTGATGGCAAGCACAGGTAAATGGACAAAAACTGTACTCAATACTCCAGGTGAGTTCACACCAAAGCTCCATGCAAATGCAGCAAATTATCTTTAGTTCTGACCCAAATCGCCATACAAAGGCTAAAAAACCATTTGCCTTCCTTATTGCTCCTGCATTCTAACTTTTAGTGACTCACAAACAAGGTCACAGAGATCCCTTTGGACAACAGTGTTTTTCAACTTCCCACCATTTCAGAAAGGACCTGATTTTCTCCAAAGTGAAAAACTTTACCTTATTCACATTATCTTCCACTGCCATGTTCTAGCGACATTTATTTGGCATGTTCAATTCTTTTGCATCCTCTGAACACCTAGTTTGGGCACATGAGCAAGTTTGGAGACAAAGCAATTGGACCCCACATCCAAATTATTTCTGACCCTTGCAGTACCCCACTGGCCACAGCCTGACACCTTGAGAATGATCCATTAATTCCTACTCTCTGGATTATTGGTCACTAACCAATTCTCAATTCATAATAACATATTTCACCGAATCCCATGCACACTCATTTTACATAGTTACTTCCTGATTGGGACATTATCAAAAATTTTCTGAAAATCCAAACATAACACACATCAGCTCCTGAGATTTTTTTTCTTTACAGTTGTAAGGCCAGGGTTTGTGGCCCATCTTTAGTTGCCCTTGAACAATTGGTTCGCTAGGACATTTCGGAGGGTAGTTAAGAATGGCTGTGCCTGGAGTCACATGTAGGCCAGACCAGCTAAGGACAGCAGATTTCCTTCCCCAAAGTACATTAGTTAGAGAAATGGGTTAACAACTTCACATCTACCATCTCCCCCAAATGACCAAATCAAAGCCCTCATGTGTCCTGGGGACCTGTGCTTGGTGAAAACGTGGATACAGATCAGGTTCATTCACAAAGATACCCAATAACTTACATGGTAGCTCACAGAGTGTCAAACACTCCCAGGGTGGAATGTGAAAGTTTTGATGCACAGAAATTCATTATTTTTTCCTGTGACTATGTTATTGGCTCAGGATTTAGTAAAGCCTTCCCGAGAACATGAAAGATATATTATAAAGAAAATTATTTATTCGTGATGAACTGGACAACATTGTAAATGTTAAAGAGTTTTAACTGGTATAAACGTTGGCTTCAGGAGAAAAGATGTATTTATGAGAGATGGTGCACCCGAGGATTGGAAAACAAACCACTGGTGTTCAGTTCTCAAGTTTGGGATAAAAAACACTTGCATTACTCAAAAAGCTTCCAAAGCTAATGCTGCAGATGCTCAGCAAAATATTTCATGATGTTAACACAGGCGGCCATTCAGCCCCTCGGGTCCTATGCACTATTTTACTGCATCATGGCGGATCTGTTCCAAGACCGCAGTGAAGCTGAGATCAGTGTTAATTTTAATCCACACACCTTTGAGTGATCAAAAAAACCCAAACACAATTGCTGATTTTATCTTCTCAATTGCAGAGATCGAAGAGATAAATAAATGGAACAAAAAAATGGAAGTGACGGTGGCGGGGGGGGAAGGCGGCAAGAGTTGCGGGGGGCAGCAAGGGGGTTGGCAGAGGCTGGGGGGGGGGAAAATGAGGGGAGAGGGAAAGAGATACCTCTTCCTCTGACATGGCTTCTATTTTCCCCCCTCCAGTTATTTCTCTCAGGCAACTTGGAATTTTATTTGATGCTAAAACCAAAACCAAATACTTGGGCTGGTGAAGAGGTAACAAGGAGGCACAATTATTTGCTCACATTGTTAGAACAGCAGTTTATTTCTACTAGTTATTGAAACTAAGTCTGTAAAATCATTTAAAAAGGAAAGAGTTAGGACTAAGTACAAGCACTTTGAGAAAAGTAGGTTTGACTAGATAGTCCCGGCTGAAAACCCAGCAATGCAGACACAAAGATCCAAATGGACCTCCTTCAGTCCTATAACTTGGGTTCACATCATTAGAAACAGCGATGGAAACCAGCACAAAGGGGGAGATTTGCATTTTTATATTGCTTTCACTACCTCTAAATCGCTCAGCTCTTCATAGCCAATTGAATATCAACAAAATGTAGTGCAGTTAACAGAAACACTCCCTTGTTCTTTTTCAAATAGTGGCTACGTGATTTTTATCACCCATCCAAGGGGGCAGACAGAACTCTGGTTAAATGTCTCATCTGAAAGATCTCACACCGCATAATGCTCCCTCAGCACCATGTTGATCTCAAGTACGTGTTCGGGTCTCTGGAATGGAGCTCGAACACACAACCTTCTGATTCTGAGGTGAGCTCATTCTACCAACTGGGCCAAGGCTGACAATAGCTTCAGTAAAGACTCTGTTTCCAGAAATTGGGTTAATGTAAATCGACACTACAACAGTGTCACCCCATGTTTCAGGTACCTCTGAAAAATCTCCTGGAGGGCGTCTCTGGTGAATGCTCTTCCATCCTGGAAGACATTGTTGAGGGCGTGAAGTGCACACAGCTCTCTCCTCTGCTTTTCATGGTAAATCAGAGCAGATGCCTGAGCATCAGAGTCCAGTTTTAACTTATCTCCTTTCCAGGGGACACAGCTCATTTTCAATTTGACAAGATGTATGGCCTGAAACGTGGTCAAATCTCAGGAAGAAGTATATCTCGATCTTAGTTCACATCCCTGGCACCTTATAGTCATATTAAGACGTGTGAGCTGTAGCATCAAGTGTCTTCATGACTAGTACAATTTAATCAAATACAACTGATAGCCATAGGTTGCAAAATTTCATTATGGCAACTTTCAGGAACTAAAACATATGAAGTATAATTCCAATCAAGCACAGTCATATGTAGTATCTTTTAAGAACACTTTCCTCTTGTAGTTCTAACACTTTTAAGACTGAAACCAGTATTTCTTTCCCTGAAGTTCAGTCATGCTGGCAAAATATTTATGATGTCTCTGTGAGCTCCAACTTGCTGTTGCGACAATATTCTGTGTGGTAGAGGCTTCGTGTCAGTTGTTGCATTCTTCTCAAATCTTCAGACCATCCCATCAGTTACTGTCGACTTTCCAGGTTGGGTCCTCGGACAGTCCTTGTGCGATTCCTGGTTCTGCTTTGTCCCTGTACCAGTCTGTGTATCTCCTGTGTTTCACCTCCCTTTGTGCATTTGAGTTTTCCCCTCAGTTACTAAGCCTGTGTGCACCCGTACTCTGTGTCAGCCCATGCATCACCTCACCACCTTGCATGAATTCTTCCCATGTCTCAGCTCCCTTAGGAACTTCCTACGCCTCACTCTCCACAACCACCCCACCTTTTGGGCTCTTCCCGAGCCTCTCACACTGCCCTCCTTTGAGCTCTTCCCGAGCCTCTCACACTGCCCTCCTTTGGGCTCTTCCCGAGCCTCTCACACAGCCCTCCTTTGGGCTCTTCCTGAGCCTCTCACACACCGCCCCACCCCCCCCCCAACCACTCTGGGCTCTTCGTGTGCCTCTCACCCTCCCCCACTTTGGGCTCTTCCTGTGCCTCTCACACACACCCTCCTCCTACTTTAGGCTCTTCCTGTGTCTCTCTCACACACACACCCTCCTCCTACTTTGGGCTCTTCCTGTGCGTCTCTTCCTCCCCCCACACTTTGGGCTCTTCCTGTGCCTCTCTTCCTCCCCCCCACACTTTGGGCTCTTCCTGTACCTCTCTTCCTCCCCCCCCCACACTTTGGGCTCTTCCTGTGCCTCTCTTCCTCACCCCCCCAACACTTTGGGCTCTTCCTGTGCCTCCCTCTCTCACTCACACACAATATCCCGTCTCTCCTTGTGTTCCCCCGGCTACCTCTCCCACCCGTCGAAGGCAGTGGCCAGACTCCAGGCTGCTCCAGACCTCGCACGGCCACCTCCTCAAGCCCCACAGCCGCCACTGGCCGAACTCCCGCCGCCTCTCAGTCCCAGGCCCCGCTCGGCTCCGGCCGCCACCTGCGCATTACGTCACAGCCTTCCCCCATGAGTTCTACGTTCTACGTCAGAGCCCGAAAGCGCGTGTCATGTCATCACGCAGCGACGCATGCCCCGCCCACTCCCTGGATCCTGCCGACTGTCCATGATTGGCTGGGAGTCTCCAGTATCTGAATATGAAAAATCCAAACAGATATTGCTGGAGAAATTCTGCGCCTCTGGCAGCATCTGTAGAGAGAGAAAAACAGTTAGTATATTAGGTCCAGTGACTCTTCATCAGAACCTGGTAGTAGCTGGGAAAAGGTGGTATTTATGCTGAAGCTGAAGTGGGTCAGGGAGAGGTGAGCAGGCAGATGGAGACATGAGGAGGGAAGACAAACAAAGAGATTATGGAGAGCAGTAGTTGGATTGTGAGATAACAAGGTGTGGAGCTGGATGAACGCAGCGGGTCAAGCAGCATCAGAGGAGCAGGAAGGCTGACGTTTCAGGCCTAGACCCTTCTTCAGAAATAGCGGAGGGGAAGAGGGTTCTGAAATAAATAGGGAGAGAGGGGAGGCGGATAGAAGATGGATCTCGGATTCTCCAGCATCTGCAGTTCCTATTATCTCTGATACAGTAGTTGGATTGTAATGTGTTACTGTATTATAAAATCATGAGCAGCATGGATAGGGTGAATAGCCAAGAGACATTTCCCAGGATAGAGGAGTCTGAAACTAGAGGGTATAAGTGAGAGTGGAAAGATTTAAAAGGAACCTGAGGGGTATCTTTTTCACGCAGAGGGTGGTGCGTGTATGGAATGAACTGCCAGAGGAAGTGGTGGAGGCTGGTACAATTACAACATTTAAAAGGCGTCTGGATGGGTATATGATCAGCAAGGGTTGAGAGAGATATGGGCCAAATGCTGGCAAATGGGACTGGATAAGAACAAAGAAAATTACAGCACAGGAACAGGCCCTGCACCAATCCAGATCCTCTATCCAAACCTGTTGCGTATTTTCCAAGGATCTTTATCCCTCTGCTCCCTGCCCATTCATGTATCTGTCTAGATACGTCTTAAATGACGCTATCGTACCTACCTCTACCACCTCCGCTGGCAACGCATTCCAGGCACCCACCACCCTCTGCATAAGGAACTTTCCACGCATATCTCCCTTAAATTTTTCCCTCTCACCTTGAAATCGTGACCTGTAGTAATTGAGTCCCCCACTCTGGGAAAAAGCTTCCTGCTATCCACCCTGTTTATACCTCTCATGATTTTGTAGACCTCAATCAGGTTCCCCTCTCAACCTCCATCTTTCTAATGTAAACAATCCTAATCTACTCTCTTCATAGCTAGATGAATTTAATTTAATTTAATTGATTAATTAATTTAAGATAGCCATTCAGCATGGACAAGTTGGACCGAAGAGCTTTTTCGTGCAGTACATTTCTATGACTTATGGAAAAATTTGCAGAAGAAAACACCTTTGACCAGAAGTCCATCAGGAAGTGGTCAGCATGTAGCATCCTCGAGTCTCTGTGGGAAAAGGAGGGTAGATCCTGTCACGTGGTTCCCTCAGTAAACTGACAAAGTCATTTGGCAGAATGCCTCATCACCAGAACTTTCCAACAAACACCAAGACATCGCTTGACTGGCGGTGAGTCACGACCTGTCAAATCCTTCATATACACCTAGATTCTCTGCACCACTGCACACTGCCCTTGAAGCAGCTGCAGAGGTGATATGGGTAGAGACTGTCACACATTTCCTGGAATATGCCTTTGCAAAGAAGGTCTGGAGAGATGCAGTGGTTTTTGTTGGGGTTTGTCCCGAGCAGCTCCATGATGAATGCTCTGAGCTGTACGGTCTGTTCCCTCGGCTGCACACTGAGAAAAACATCAGCTGTGCCTGGAGGACCATCAGCTTGGTGAAAGACACTCTTTGGCCTGCCAGACTGGTACATTCCAAGGTCCAGAACAACATGCTGAGGGACGCACTGAAGCTTGGGGCAGCTGTCGCCAAGGTGCATTGCTCTCTGCCAAAGTATAATGGGGGTCTGTTTGGTTATTGGACACTCCCGATGCCTCAAATACCTGTAAATAGAATGTAGCTTAATTAATAAATGCCATGGATTTGTTGTAACTATTGAGAATGCCAAACCCCAATGTTTGTGTTTTTTTTCTCCATACACAAAGACGCTACAGATCTGAACTGCTTTAGTAACTGGTCATGTACAAATAGATTTTTTTTTATAGACAGCAGAAACTGGACAGATGGGAGCATCGCTCCATCTCCATTGCAGGTAAACACTTGGTCATTAGGTGTCTTGTACTCACACTGTTGCTGGATATGGGCCCATTCCCCGAGCCTGAACTACTGCAGTCACGCTAGGCATCTCCCACTTCACCCGGAGGTCAAAGATGGACCGTGTCCACAGAGACATCATGTACAAAGCTATGGATAAGCATTGGGGTGGGAAGATATACTCAGCGCTGAGCCATTGCTGTCCCCAGTGTGGTCTCCTCTATGTTGGGAAGATGAAACGCAGACTGGGTGACTCCTATACAGGACACCTACGTTCTGTCTGCAAAAATGACCCTGAGCTTCCAGTCACCTGTCATTTCAACACGCCCATTTCTGTCTCAGGCCTACTGCAGTGCTCCAGCAAGCCTCAGTGCAAACTCAAAGAACAACATCTCATTTTCTACTTGCCTGCAGCCTCCAGAACTCAATATTGAGTTCAATAGCTTTAGAGCCTGATTCCATTCTTCCATTTTTTTACCCTCCCCCACACCCAGTCTTAGAACATAGAACATTACAGCGCAGTACAGGCCCTTCAGCCCTCGATGTTGCGCCGACCTGTGAAACCAATCTGAAGCCCATCTAACCTACACTATTCCATTATCATCCATATGTTTATCCAATGACCATTTAAATGCCCTTAAAGTTGGCGAGACTACTACTGTTGCAGGCAGGGCATTCCACACCTTTACTACTCTCTGAGTAAAGAATCTACCTCTGACATCTGTCCTATATCCATCACCCCTCAATTTAAAGCTATGTCCCCTCATGCTAGCCATCACCATCCGAGGAAAAAGGCTCTCACTGTCCATCCTATCTAATCCTCTGATCATCTTGTATGTCTCTATTAAGTCACCTCTTAACCTTCTTCTCTCGAACGAAAACACCCTCAAGTCCCTCAGCCTTTCCTCATAAGACCTTCCCTCCATACTTGTTATGACATGTGTTGCTTTTAGCACAGTCACCCACTCCCACAGACTAGCAGGCCCATTATGGATTGTATTCTGCATGGCTAACTCATTTTCTCACACTTAGCTCTTATTACCGCTTCTTCAGCTACTCTTCTGTCCTGACCTGCTACCCATAATCTCCTTGTTTACCTAACCCTTTCAATCTCTCTCCCTGAGCTCCATCTCCTTCTATCTGCCACCTCTCCACTCCCCCACTTCAACTTTAGCATAAATACCACTTTTTCCCAGTAATTATTAAGTTCTGATGAAGAGTCACTGGACTCAAAACGTTAACTCTTCTTTGTCTCCACAGATACTATTTTTTTCTATTCATTTGTGGGATGTGGGCGTCTCTGGCTGGGCCCAGCATTTCTTGCCCATCACTAGTTGCCCTTGAGAAGGTGGGGGTGAGCTGCCTTCTTGGACTGCTACTGTCCTCCTGCTATGGGTTGACCCACAATGCCCTTAGGGAGGGAATTCCAGGATTTTGACCCAGCAACGGTGAAGGAATGGCGATATATTTCCAAGTCAGGATGGTGAGTGACTTGGAGGGGAACTTTTTGGGGTAGTGTTCCCATATGTCTGATGCCCTTATCCTTCTAGATGGAAGTGGTCATGGGTTTGGAACATGCTGTCTGAGGATCTTTGGTGAATTTCTGCAGTGAGCCGCAGAGTTTCTCCAGTAACTTCTGTTTTTGTTTCAGGTCTCCAGCATCCACAGCTATAATCATGGAGTCATAGAGATGTACAGCACAGAAACAGCCCCTTTGGTCCAACCTGTCCATGTCAACCAGATATCCTAAATTATTCCAGTCCCATTTGCCAGCATTTGGCCTCTATCCCTCTAAACCCTTCCTATTCATGCGTCCATCTAGATGCCTTTTAAATGTTGTAATTGTACCAAATTCCACCACTTCCTGTGGCAACTCATTCCATACACGCACCACCCTCTGCATGAAAATGTTGCCCCTCAGGTCCCTTTTAAATCTTTTCCCTCTCACATTAAATCTATGCCTTTTAGTTATGGACTCCCCTACCCTGGGGAACAGACCTTAGCTATTCACCCTATCCATGATCCTCATGATTTTATAAACCTCTATAAGGTCACCTCTCAACCTCCGACGCTCCAGGGAAAATAGCCCCAGTCTATTCAGCCTCTCCCTGTAGCTCGAACCCTCCAACCCCGGCAACATCTTTGTAAATCTTTTCTGAATCCTTTCAAGTTTCACAACGTCCTTCCTACAGCAGGGAGACCAGAATTGAACACTGTATTCCAAAAGTGGCCCAACCAATGTCCTGTACAGTCACAACATGATATGCCAGCTCCCATACTCAATGCTCTTTGTTTTAATGGAATATGAAAGGATTTCCTAGGAGAAAAATTGAAAGTGTCTTAAGAACATTTCTGAAGCAGGACCACTGGGCCCGTAAATGTTAACTCTGTTTTTCTCTCTCTATAGATGCTGCCAGACCTACTGAGTTTCTCCAGCAATTTTCATTTTTGTTTGTTTCTGACCATATATAGAAAGGATGTTATTAAACTGGAAAGATTGCAAAAAAGATTCACAAGGATATTACATAGACCGGAGGGTTTGAGTTATAAGGAGAAGCTGGATAGGCTGGGACTTCTTTCCCCAGAGCCTAGGACGCTGAGGGGTGACTTTGTGGAGTTTATAAAATCATGAGGAGCATAGATAAGGTGAATAGCCAAGATCTTTTCCCCAGGGGAGGGGAGTCCAAAACCTGAGGGCATAGGTTTAAGGTAAAAGTGGAAAGATTTAGAAGGGACCTGAGGGACAACGTTTACACACATGGGGTGGTGCAAGCTGCCAGAGGAAATGGTGCAATTACATTTACATGAACAGGTGGACGAATAGGAAAGGTTTAGAGGAATATGCATCAAATGCAGGCAAATGAGGACTAGTTCAGGTAAGCAAACCTGGTTGGAGTGGAAAAGTTGGGCTGATGGGTCTATTTCTGTGCTGCATGACTCTATACTACCTGTCGTGGGATGGATATCTAACAACAATGAGTCACAATACAGAGGAGATAGAGGGCTTGGTGATGTGGTGCAATGAAAACAATCTGTCTCTCAACATCGGAAAAACTAAAGAACTGACCATTGACTTCAGAAAGAAAGCAGGAGAACACGCCCCCATCTACATCAATGGAACTGAGGCTGAGAGAGACAAGAGCATTAGGTTCTTCGGGGTGACGATGACTGATGATCTGTCCTGGACTACCCACGTAAATGTGACAGTCAAGAAGGTACAACACTGCCTCTTCTTCCTCAGGCAGCTCAGGAAATTTGGCATGTCCATAACGTCCCTCAACAACTTCTACAGATGCCCCACTGTAATTATCCTGTCCAGGTGCATAACAGCCTGGTACGGCAACTGCTCTGCCAGGACCGTAAGAAACTACAGAAGGTGGTGTGCACAGCCCAGACCATCATGGAAGCCAACCTTTCATCCATGGACTCCATTTACACAGCTCGCTGCCGCAGAAAGGCTGCCAACATCATCAAAGACCCATCACACCCCAGTAATGATCTCCTACAGCCTCTTCCATCAGGCAGAAGATACAGACACCTGAACACACGCACCAGCAGGTTCAGGAACAGCTTCTTCTCGGCCGTTGTTAGACTGATGAATGGACTTGATAGCCTCAAATAATGCTGATCTTCCTAACGTTGATCTTACCTAGCACATGCCCTGTGCTATGTAACCTGTGTGCCTCTAAGGCTTTTTGATTTGTACATCCTTGCTTACTATGATCTGCCTGTACTGCTCATAAGCAAAGCTTTTCACTTACTTTGGTACATGTGACAATAAATCAATCAATAATTCCATTTCCAACTATTGGCCCTTGAAGATTATAACATTGCAAGTGAATACTTAATGTAAAATGTTTTAAGAGTTTCTGAATCAACCACACTTTCTGGCAGTGAGTTCCAGGCTCCCACTACCCTTTGAGTGAAAAAAATCATTTGCAATTCTAACTCCTACTTTAAGCCTATACCCCTTCGTTATTGACCCCTTTACTAATGGAAAAGTGCTTTCCTATCGACCCTTCATAATCTTACACACCTCTGTTAGGTCCCTCTGAGTTTTCACCACTCCAAGTAAAACAACTCTAGCCTAACGAACCTTTCCTCACCTTTCAGCGAAAGCAGCGTCCCAACAAATCTTCCTTGCAGCTTCTCTAATGCAATCACATCCTCACAATAATGTGGTAACCAAAACTGATAACTAATTATAAAAAATATTGAAGATGAGGTTGAAAGGCTGTGATATGGTTGACTAACAGTGAAGAACAATGGTTCATGATTTAGCATGGGAATGTAGGACACAGTGAGGTTGGATGCATTGGAGGTCTATGAGTGGAATGTGCATAGGTCATTGACAAGTAGGAGGTTATATCATCAGCCCTCCAAATAACCAGAGTTGGCAACCTTACATCTCTCCCTTTCCCTGTAGGTACATTGGCTGAAACCAGCTCTATTTTGCTTGGACCAATGACGAGACACTGGGCTGCCAAAATGCCAATTGGGTAAATAACTCTCTTCATAATTCCCTGGACAGGCACATCAGTGAGAGAATGCTGCACTGTCAGACCAATGAGATGTTAAACCAAGACACCATCTGTCCTCCAGCCTGCACAAAAACAATCAAATTGCGCAAGACTGGAAAAGAGAAGGAAGTTCCCATCGTTGATCTTGGTCAATATTTATCCTTCAACCATCAACATATTGTTGTACTGGGGATCTGGCTGTGTGCAAATTGGCTCCCATGATTTCTAAGTAACAACTGTGATGACACTTTGAAATTACTTAATTGGCTGTGAAGGGCTCTGAGAAGCTTGGTAACAATGGAGGCGAAATGTAAATGTAATTTTTTTTCTGACATCAAAGGCAGTCATTCTCACCTCATTTCTGAAATTCTGTTCTTTTGGTCACCAGGGTTAACTTCATCGTTCTTCATTGAGAAAGTGACACCTTAGAGAACAGATGATGCCTCAGTTTGATGTCTAATCTGAAAGCAATATCTCCAAAAGAGCAATGGGCATTGTGTGAGTTTCAGCTTTGATTTTTGTGTTTACATCCAGGAGAGGGGCTTGAATCTGGAGGCAAGATAAATCAGAGCCAACATATTAAGACAGAATTAGACAAACTGTAATATTAAGGAGCCCTGAAGCAAACAGAATTCATGGAGGAAACACCTCCAATGCTTGAAGTCAAACTGAGACCAAAAGGAGGTAGAAATAATTATTTAAGGTCAATCTCCTCAGGCTCACAACAATGCTGCAGGAGTTCTTGGGATGGTATCCTGTACCCAAAGATTTTCAGCTGCTACTTCAATGACCTTACTTCCATTATACAGTCAGATGTGGGAAAATTCACCGATGTTTGCACAGTTTTCAATATTGTTCACGAAAACAGTAAGACCTGGACAGTACTTGGGCTTGGGCTGATAAGTGGCAAGCAACATTCTCTATAATTTTTTTGCCATTGTGTGAGCTGCAAGATTTGTGTGTGGAATGGCTTCTGGAAGCAGAAACCATCGATCAGCATGTTGGTCGACATGCACAGAGGTTCCCAGCAGCTGCAAGGCCTAGAAGGAACATCGGTTGCAAGTAAAATTCACACTTCCCAAGTGTCAGGCAATCACCATCTCCACCAAAAGAGAATCTAACCATCTCCCCTTGAAAAGCAATAGCATCACCATTGCTGAATCCTCTATCATCGTCTCACTGGTCACCACTGAAGGGAAACTGAACTTCTCCGGCAATATAAATACAGTGGCTATAATAGTTGGTCAGGGGCTAAGAATTCTGCAGCAATTAACTTATCTCCTGATTCCGCAGACAATGTTTGCCATCTACAAAGCATAAGTCAGAAACATGAACCCGGGAGGTTTCAATAATACTCAAGAGGCTTGACACCATTAAAGACAACCAGCTTGCTTGATCAGCATGCAGTTATTCACCTTAAACATCCATTAAGTATGTTCAAGGCTGAGACAGACAGATTTTTAATCAGTCACGGAATCAAATGTTAAAAGGCAGGAAAGTTGACTTTAAGGCCTATTAAATCAGCCCTGATCTCATTGAATGACAAATTCTTGAGCCAAATGGCCTACTTCTGTTAATATATCTTATGGTATTAAGGTGGCTTCAAAACTGCCTTCTAAATCCAGAATTTCTCCCGTCTGAAAGGACAACGGCAGCAGATACATGGGAACCACCAATGGTGGCTCAGTGTTAGCACTGCTGCCTCACTGTGACAGGGACCTGGGTTCAATTCCATCCTCAGGTGATTGTCTGCGTGGAGTTTGCATGTTCTCCCCATGTCTTCGTGGTTTTCCACATGTGTCGGTTAGGTGGATTGGCCATTGGAGATGTCGGACTACAGGGTAGGGGAGTAGGTCTGGATGGGATGCTGTTTGGAAGGTTGGTGTGGACTTGATGGGCCAAATGTCCTGCTTCCAAACCATAGAGATTCTATATTGCCCCAAAACCATTTGACTTGGAAATTTGAGATAATAAGGTGTAGAGCTGGATGAACACAGCAGGCCAAGCACCATCAGAGGACCAGGAAAGCTGACGTTTCCGGCCTGGAGGGGAAGGGGTTTCTGAAATAAATAGAGAGGGGGAGGCGGATGGAAGATGGATAAAGTAGAAGATAGGTGGGGAGGAGACAGACAGATCAAAGAGGCGGGGATGGAGCCAGTAAAGGTGAGTGTAGCTGGGGAGTTACGGAGGGGATAGGTCAGTCCAGGGAGGACGGACAGGTCAAGGGGGCGGGATGAGGCTGGTAGGTAGGAGATGGGGGTGGGGCTTGAGGTGGGAGG
>JAHRHZ010000008.1:19349509-19403478 GCA_024137785.1 Ginglymostoma cirratum | reverse complement strand
TGGCGGTGGCGGTGGCTGGGAGGGCGCGGATGGAGCCGTGGCGGTGGGGATACAGAAGGTGTGATTTCACACCGCTGCACCCTAAGTAGAGTGGCATCCACAAGGATCGCATCAAACTGCTTGATTAATTTCTTTTTTCTAGTTTAGAAGTTTGAGGCTAATCTGATCGAGGTGCTTAGATGTATGAAAAAGGCATCATTTTACTTGGTGGGGAAGTGAAGAATGAGAGAACATCTGAAAATTAAATAGAGCTAATGAAAACGTGCATTTCTGTGGCATCTTCCATGAACGTGGAATGTCCCAATACATTCTGCAGCTCATGAATATATCTAAATTGTTTAGAAAAACACTCATGAAATTGACAAATCGCAGGTAAAATCAGAATATCTTTTCACAGAGGGAAGTGGAAATTGCAGTTTTTAGACCTGAAATTTAGTTTTTTTTAAGAAAGCAAAAGCAAGAAATGCAGAAAATTCTCAGATTAGGCAGCTACTACAAACAGTGAAACAGTTTGAGAAACTTTCTTTCAGATATCTAGCACCCAGCAGCGTCTGCTTTTTGACATGTTTGTGTTTGGTAAGGGTGTTGAGGGATTATGGAGAGATGGTGGGAAAATAATTGACTTACAAGTGATCCAGTGAATGGTGGGGCAGCCTTGAGGGGCAGTATAGCCTTCTCCTGTAATATTCTTCGGTTTGCTGCATACTCCCTGTGCTGTTGTCCCTCTGCAAACTAAGTGGCATTGACAGGTTTGTAGTTTGCAGTGTAGATGTAGACTCCATCTGTGTTATGCCCTGACTTGAAGCAACACTGGGTCAATTTCAAAATGTCATTTTAGTTTATATGATTTCTAGTAAAACTGGAGTCCGTGGGAACCAGGGGAATTATCTTTATTGGTTGGAGTCATTCATAGCAAGAAGAGAATTATTCTTATTGCAGACCAATTGCTCAGTGTTCGCGCATCTTTGAGTCTCTCCAGACAGCGTTCTAGGCCTAGCTGCTTAGCCAATGACCTTTCCCTCCATCAAAAGCTTAGGTATGGAGATGTTGATTAATTCACGTACTGTTAAGTTCCATCTGCAACTCGAATGATGGAGGTATTATTTACACAATGCACTGCAGAAACTTGCCAAACTCGTTCAGCGTCACCTTCTAAACCCACAACATGTATCACTTAGAAGGGCAAGGACAGCAAATGCTTGAGAACACCTCACCTGCACCCTCTCTTTCCCCCCCCCCCAAATTGTATGCCATTAAGACTTGCAATTGTGTTACTGTACCTTCAGAGTCAGAGTTAAAATCCCCGGAATTTCCTGCATAACAGCATTATGGGTATAATTACACCAAACGGATTTTTTTGCCACCCGAAGGCTGCAGGAACAGCAAATCATATTCAGCCTGGGAACCCTGCAGCCCAATGGCATCAATGTGGATTTCACAAGCTTCAAAAATCTCCCCTCCCCCAACCGCATCCCAAAACCAGCCCAGCTCATCTCCACCTCCCTAACCTGTTTTTCCTCTCACCTCAAGCCACACCCCCATCTCCTATCTACTAACATCATTCCGCCCCTTGACCTGTCCGTCCTCCCTGGACTGACCTATCTCCTCCCTACCCCCCTACCTACACTCACCTTTACTGGCTCCATCCCCGCCTCTTCGACTTGTCTGCCTCCTCTCCACCTATCCTGTCCTCTATCCACCTCCCCCTCTCTCCCTATTTATTTCAGAACCCTCTTCCCCTCCCCCATTTCTGATTGAAGGGTTTAGGCCCGAAACGTCAAGTTTTCCTGCTCCTATGATGCTGCTTGACCTGCTGTGTTCATCCAGCCCCATGCTTTTTATCTCGGATTCTCCAGCATCTGCAGTACCTTTTATCTATGATAGGATTTTTTTTAATGTAAGCTTTTGTGTGATGTATGCAGCACTGCCAAGCTCAATTTGTAAGTGTCTAAGTTTACCCACAATTTATTTGTATCACACCTTTATAGTGATTTATCTGAAGGTGCAAGCCTTCTGTATATTTCATGTTTGTGTGAATAAATGAGAGAAGAAGACAGGACTATAATGAATTGCAAGAGTGAAATTGATAACTTGTGTTTACGGGTAGTCATTCAGCATGGAAATAGACACTTTGGTCCAACCAGTCCATACCAAACGTAGTATAATCTCAAACTAAACTAGACTCACCTGCTGCTTCTGGCCCATATCCCTCCTAACCTTTCCTATTCATATATCCATCCAAATGTCTTTTAAACATTGTAATTGTACCTACATCCACTTAATCAGGATGTTCATTCCACAGGCGAACCATGCTCTGAATTTTAAAAAAGTTGCTTCATGTCTTTTCTAAATCTTTCTCCTCTCACCTGAAAAATGTGCCCCCTAGTCTTGAAATTCCACATCTTAGGGAAAAGACAACTCCATCAACTTAACCTATACCTCTCATAATTTTTTAAAAAAATAATCAGGTCATGCTGCAGTGGAAACAGTCCTAGCCTTTCCTAATAACTCCAACCTTCCATACCCAACAACATGCTGGTAAATCTCTTCTGAACCCTCTCCAGCTTGATAATATCCTTTCTGTAACTGGGCGACCAGAACTGGACACAGTATTCCAGACGAGACCTCACTAATGTCCTGTACAACCTCATCGTCCCGATTCCTATACTCAAAGGATTGAGCAAAGAAGGCAAGTGTGCCAAACACCTTTTTAACCATCCTGTCTGTATGTGATGAAAATTTCAAAGAACTTTGTACCAGCACCCCTAGGTTCTTCAGTTCTACAACACGACCCAAGGCCCTACTGTTAATTGTGTAAGCCTTACCCTTGTACCAAAATGCAATACTTCACATTTATCCAGATTGAACTCCATCTGCCATTTTTCAGCCCATTGACCCGTTTGATCAAAATCAGTTTTTAATCTTAGAAAATCTTTTTCACTGTCTATAATGCCTCCAATTTTGGAGTCATCTGCAAACTTATTAACTATGCCTTCTATATTCTCACCCAAATCATTCATATAAATGACAAACAAAAGAGGACACATAGCTGATCCCTGTGGAACACTGCTGGTCACAGGCCTCCAGTCCGAAAATCAACCCTCCACCATTACTCTGTCTTCTGCTGTTAAACCAACTATGAATCCTATGTGACCTAACTTTACCAATTTTTCTACCATGCGGAATCTTGTCAAAAACTTTACTAAAATCCAAATAAACAACGTCTACTGCTCTGCCATCAATGTTTTTGGTAACTTCCTTTTTAAAAAAAACTCAGTCAAGTTTGTGAGATACGATTTTCCTTGCACAAAACCACGCTGACTATCTGTAATCATTTTTTGCGCCTTAAAATGACCATAAATCCTACCTTTTATAATCACCTCCAACAATTTACCCACAACTGAAGTCAGGCTCATAGGTCTATAGTTCCCCAGTTTCTCCTTACGACCTTCCTTAAACAAAGGGACAACATTAGCCACCCTCCAGTCGTCATGCACCTCATCCATAGTTATAGATGATGCAAATATTTCTGCAAAGGACCTCGTAATTTCCTCAACAGTTCCCACAGCATTCTGGGATTGATTAGATCAGGTCTCGGAGATTTATCCACCTTCATGTTCTCTAAGACCTCCCTAACCACCTCTTATGTAACGTGAACTGTTTTTAAAACGTCAAAATTTATTTCTCTGCATTCTCTACATTCCATCTCTTTCTCTACAGTAAAAGCTGCTGCAAGATATTCATTTAGTACCTCTCCCATCTTCTGGGGTTCAACACAAAGACAATTTCCTTGATCTTTTAAGAGGCCCAACCCTGTCTAGTTACCCTCTTGCTCATAATATATTTGTAGGATCTCTTTGGATTATCCTTAGCATTGGCAGATAAGATTATTTCGTATTGCCTCTCTGACTTCCTGATTTGTCTCTGAAAAAATGCCCCATGCTCTTTTATATTGGTTGTGATTCACTTGAACCAGGTTGTCTGTATCTTTAAAAAAAACTTTTATTCTTGATTAAACCTCCATACCTTTAACCATTGTTCCTTAATCATACCAGCCTTACCCTTCACTCTAACAGGAACAAAATGCCTCTGAACTCTCGTCATCACATTCTTGAATGCCTCCCACTTACCAGATGTCATTTTACCTGCGAACAGTCTACTCCAATTAACTTTTGAAAGTTCTTGTTTCACAACATTAAAATTTGTCTTACTCCAATTAAAAACTTTAACTTTTATGGAAGGCTTATCCTTTTCCATAATCTTTTTGAAACCAATAAAATTATGATCGCTAGTCCCAATGTGTTCCCCGACTTTGACTTCGGTTACCTGCCCTCCCTTGTTGCCCAAAGGAAGGTCTAGTTTTGCTCCTTTTCTCGTAGGAGCATCCACATATTGAGAAAGAAAATTTTCTTGAGCGCATTTGGCAAATTCTTCACCATCCAAACCTTTCACTGTATGGCATTCCCAGTCAATGTTTGGAAAATTAAAATCTCCCCATTAATACAACCTTATTATGCTTACATATATCTGAGATCTCCCTACATATTTGTTTCTCAGTTTCTCTCTTACTATTGGGGGCCTATAGTACAATCCCATCAGTTATCTTTCCTTAGACAGTAGGAACTGCTGATGCTGGAGAATCTGAGATAACAAGGTGTAGAGCTGGATGAAGAAAAATCTGAAGAAGGGTCTCGACCCGAAACGTCAGCTTTCCTGCTCCTCTGATGCTGCTTGGCCTGCTGTGTTCATCCAGCTCCACACCTGGTTATCTCGGTGATCTTTCCTTTCTTGTTTGTAATTTCTCCTGGTATTTTCACTGGATTTTTTTTTTATCAGAAATATCTTCCCAGTTATAGCAGTAATGTATTCCTTAATGAAAAACTCCACCCACTCCAATCTTGCCTTTTCTACCTTTTCTATAACATCTAAAACGGGATCATTGAGCTGCCAGTCACGTCCGTCTCTCAGCCAAGTTTCTGTAATAGCAATGATGTCCCAATTCCATGTTCTTAAACTGAGTTCATCAGCCTTACCTGTAACACCCTTTGCATTGAAATAATTTAGTTCTTCAGAGTTACTGCATACTCTGACTGTCTCTTGTCTTTTCTAATTGACGTGCTCTCCTCATGTTCAGAACCCACCCCATCAATCCTTCCATTCACACTGCCACTTAGAATTCCTTCTCTATCGGTACAAAGTCTCCCTTAATAGAATGACCAAATCACCCTGCTAAGATATATGTCCCTTTCCAGTTTAGGTTAGACCCATCCTTTTTGAACAGGTCTTTTCTATCCCAAAAGACATTCCAATTGTCCAACAACCTGAATCCTTGAACAATACACCAGCTCTTCAGCTACTTATTTATCTCCTTTAACCTTCTGTTTCTTCCCTTGTCTAAGTTTGGCATTGGGAGTAAATCAGAAATTACTACTTCTAAGATTTTATTTTTTAATCTTCTACCTAACCTTTCAATTTCACTCTGTGCTGCTATAATCTTTCTCTAAAAATGTCATTCCTTTCAATGTGTACAATAATTTCTGGCTTCTCAATCTCACCTTTAACATAATGCTTGAAACATTTAGAAACATCCTTAATCCTAGTACCAGGAAAGCAATAAACCATTTTCAATTTACACTCACTGCAGAAACGCCTATCTATGCCCCTGACAGTAGAGTCCCCTATAACAATAATTCTAGAGAGATTTTGTATTTGTGTATTGTGACTTTCATGCCATCCTAGTTTGATATGCAATGATTTAAGATGTGTGTAAACAAACCTGTTCTCTTTGCACTGATTTAAGACGTGCATTTAGTTACCACTTTCAAAAGAAAATAGCGTATTTACAATTTAGGTTTACCCCTTCATCAGAAGTGGTGAGAGTTGCACCCCAAATAATGACTTCTTTGTGCATACCAAGGCTTTGTTTTTCTGATTGTCAACATTTGTTGATTTGCGGTTCTTCAGTTGGATTGTTGATACAGCTACAATCCCAAATAGCTTTTTAAAAGAAAAGTGTTCCACTCCCACCTTTATCCTTGGTTCAGTTAAGGCAGTACTTTATTTTAGCAGTGAATTTGGTCCCAGATTTTGCATTCACCATTGCATTTCCAAGTCTGACCATTGGCAGGAAAGCATTGTTTCAGCTAGTTTAAGTCTGACCAGTGTCTTCAGGCCTTCTTAAAATCTCCACTGAATCCATTTCCTTTCTTTGTGATTTAGTTTGTGTTGGTGAGTCCAAGTCTGGAACAGTATGACTGCCTGCTGAAACAGTTACGCGAGCGCATGGACGAGGGTTGTGGGGAGACAATCTATGTAATTGGACAAGGATCAGGTAAAGTCGTCTTGAGTAAATGCAGTATTTATCAGTTTTAATATCCTTTACTGGTAACTTGTTCCATTTTATGTCCTTTAGGGTGCGACATTTACCTCCTATTCTCTTACTTTTTAAGTTGCCCCCACCTGGCATTTGCAGGTTTAGCACAGTGAATGTGGTCCGTTGACTCTGCACAGTTTACAATCCAGAAAAATAACTGGGTGATGAGACATCTCCATCTTAATCCTTGTGATCTCTTTATTCCAGATGGCAAGAAATATGGTCTGAATGATGAGGATATTGAAGCATCTGTAGCAACTGTCAAAAGTCTAGCTGAGCAGATCTATTCTGATCTGATCCTCCTCAGAGAGCGTCAGGAGGCAGGAGGAAAAGTAGCTGATTACCTGGTTCGGAAACGAGTCGGGGAGAATGACTTTTTGGAGGTCAGGTGAGGCATTGGAAGTGTCATGTTTATTTAAATGAAAGAATCTTGGGAATATTTATCTCGTCATGCTCAACCTGTCGAGGAGTGGGAACCATCAATGCCTTGCTTTTGTTGGGGGGTTGGGGAAAGTGAGTGCTGCTTCCTGAAGGCTTTGACTTTCTTGTAGGTCAGTCACCTCCTTGTATCTTGCCCCATTGACCAGTATTTGTGCCCAAACTTAAACTTAATGCCCAACCATATGTTCCACAACACAGTTACAACTGCTAATTGTATCAACAATTGATGGGAAGGCGATGGCCTACTGGGTTATCACTGGACTGTTAACTCAGAAATCCAGATAATGTTCTGGGGATCCAGGTTTGAATCCCGCCATGGCAGATAATGGAATTTGAATTCAATAAATATCTGGAATTAAGAATCTAATGATGACCATGAATCCAGTGTCGATTGTGGGAAAAGCCCATCTGGTTCACTAATCTCCTTTTAGGGAAGGAAACTGTCATCCTTACCTGGTCTGCCCTACATGTGACTCCAGACCCACAGCAATGTGGTTGACTCTTAACTTCCCTCTGGGCAATTAGGGATGGGCAATAAATGCTGCCTAGCCAGCGACGCCCACATCTCATGAATAAAAAACAAAAAACTGATATGGAGAATTAGATGGTGACTCGAGCACCGTAAAGACACTTTTTCTAACATAGAAACTGTGTGGGGTCAGGAGCTATATCCCTGTAGTGTTTGACTCTAAATAAGACTATTCCAAATAAAGACTGCCCGTCAGGACTACAATAACAAACTGATGTTCGCAAGCTGGTATGTTTGCTTTTAATCACCCCTGTTTGTATTTAATCATTCCCGTTTGTTATTTAGTCCATTCAGAGATGAGCAATAACGCCAAGTGTTGCCCTGGTGCATTCAAAACAGAGTTAAATGGAATCTGGAACTGGCATTCATTGAGTTACAACAAATATGTCATGAACTGAGGCTTCCTGGCTGTTTGCAAGTCCCCCAGGTGACTCTGGTTCCAGATAATCACAGCAGCATTTAGTCAATGATTCCTGCCCAATGCTATTCTCTTCAACCAATCTTGTCATTTGCAAACACTCCCCCTCTTAATTCCCGCAGGGTGGCAGTGGTCGGGAATGTGGATGCTGGTAAGAGCACGTTGCTGGGTGTACTGACGCATGGCGAACTTGACAATGGACGAGGATTTGCGCGGCAGAAGCTTTTCCGTCATAAGCACGAAGTTGAATCTGGGCGGACCAGCAGTGTTGGCAATGATATTCTGGGCTTTGATAGCACTGGGGATGTTGTGAACAAACCGGACAGCCATGGCGGTGGACTGGACTGGACCAAAATCTGTGAGAAATCCTCAAAAGTTATCACCTTCATTGACCTGGCAGGACACGAGAAATACTTGAAGACCACAGTGTTTGGAATGACGGGACACCTACCAGACTTCTGTATGTTGATGGTGAGAAGGAAAATATTTTTATAGAGCACTTCATGCTACCTCCAGGCATCTGAAGGGATTTTGCAGCCAATGCAGGAGTTTATTTTCCTGGGAACTTACTAATCCTGAGCCCTCTGTCTTTTCTCCCACTATCATCATTGAATGCTTCCTACTGGTTTTTTCTTTGAAGTAGCTGTTTCCATTTTAGCTATATTATGTTGGCCCAGGACATTGAGGAGAGATTTGCTGTTAGAGTTATGGAAACTTTTAGGTAATCTTCCAAACGGGAGGCTCTCTGTTTAATGCCGCGTCCAAGAGACAGCAGCTGTGACAGTGCAGTACTTGTCTGGGTTATGCACTTCAGTTCCTAGAATGGAACTGGCACTCTGAACTTTCCCACTCTGAGTCTTGCCCACTTGAAATGTGGCAGTAATTACCCACAGTGCTTGTTGTTTAGGATGCCATTTTTTCCCTCCTTGCCTGCCATGGGCACTGGCTTACTGGCATTCAGCACCGAGTATCTGCAAGTCCTCTGCCACCCTGCGCTGTGAGACCTGATGCTCAGGCATGGCGAGGAAGCAATACTTGAGCAGGACCTGGTCCTGTCCTTGCCTGTTTATTGACAGGTGCACTCCACCAACAGGGTTTGCGCCTGGCTGCCTTAATTAGTCGTCATGTGCCAATTTTCCTCTGTAGACTGTAGACCAGGTTGTGAAAATCGGTTACTGTGGAAATGTTTCTGTCAGCTATTCTACAACCAGTATGTTCCATTGTATAAACAAAGGGTGATGTATAGGAAGTGAGTCTCCCAATAACACCTGGTTGAGTGACCTTCGTTTCCAGCAATGATGCAAATACCCTGTCTCCTATTGACTATCAATCCCATAGTTTATGTGGCAGACCTTTACCTCTGTACCAGCTCGTGTAGGCAGCAAGTGTAAGCTGTGTGTTTGAACAGTTAGAGCTTGAACTCACACACCACACCATCATTAGAGGCCCAGTGTTTAAAACCTGTGGTTAAACTGGTTAATGCTGTTGTCTATTCCGGTTATTTCCAGAAAGTGCCGTCGGCTTTCGTGAGCTTTGGGCAACTGGAAAAGAATAATAAGCCTGGATTTCTATTGAGCATTTCATGAGCTCGGATATCTCAAAGCTCACTAGAGCCAATTGGTGCTGTATTGTAATCAGCACGTGCTGAAGATTTGTATAAAAGGTAATAGGAACTTTAGTATTCAGTTCTGATGGTCAGCTGCCTTTTTCTCCCCCATTCTGACTGGATGAACTTTGCCTTTAAGGTTGGTAGTAATGCTGGAATTGTTGGCATGACCAAAGAGCACCTGGGACTTGCACTGGCCCTCAACGTTCCTGTATTTGTTGTGGTGACAAAGATAGACATGTGTCCGGCTAATATCTTACAAGGTAATTTTGTACTTCACTTCTTGTCATTTGATTTGAATACACTTGTGGTTCCTATTTCCAGCCACCTGTCATGGGTGCTGGCAGGTGTGTGAACTGAGTTATCCCAGGTGAGGCCACAATGATGCCATTTTGGCTACTGGCATTAATTTTGGTAGGAATTTTCTTGCCTGCAATACAGGTAAATGTAATCCACGGTTATATATTTGCAACAATTCACTGCCTTTCAGTAGCCATTGAAGTTAAGCACACTCATTCATTTTTCTTCTTTTTCTCCAGCAAAAGAATACACAACATATACAAACCATGTGAATGAGTGTTACAATTTCAGGACCAATGGCTATCTGTTACTCATTTTTAATGAAATGATGTGGATTCCAAATTGGGCCCAACTTGGCCCAGCTAGTCTGTTTTTGGTGTTTGCATTCCACAAGAGTCTTCTCTCATCCCCATCTTCCTCATTTACGCTCTTTCTATTCCCTTTTCTCTCCGGTACCCCTCTAATATCCTTTTGAAAAGATCTATCTAACTCTGATAACAAGCTCCACATTCTAATCAGCTTCTCAATAAAGACAATTTCTCCAGATTTCCCTGTGGATTTATTAGTGACTATCTTCTTTTCCCACAACAGAAACATTTTCCTTATAGCCCCTGACCAACTCAATTTTATAAGTGTAATGACGTCTTTAACAGGCCACTTAAGTCTCTCTTTCTTGACAAACCTGTTCAGTTTCTCCTGATTGCTGGAGTTTCCAGTTCTAGTGCTGTCCTTGTAAATCTTCTATTTTCTGTCTAGTTTAGCTGTATCCTTTCATCAATGGTATATGTGGTTAGTGCCAAATGTACTGAGCAAAATCACTCAATTGTTAACAAGAAAGTTGATTACAATGAAATTATGAAAAGTGTTTAAATCCTTCTTTTGTAAAAGCTGTTTGACTGAAAGTGCTCAACAAATTGATTTCTTGCACCTTTTTCTAACATGAGGAATATCTCGGTGAATGTGAAGACAGTCAGCTGGTATGTAAAGGCTGAAGCAAAAGCTTAAAGTGGGAGGGAGCCTTTGTGCAGGTATCTGAAGGCAGGAGGTAGTGATACTGTCTGGACTGCAGGACTCTTAGCTGGTTGTGTGGCTGTATAGTGCTCCAGTTCATTACTTACGGTAAACTGTCCAGTGGTTTATGGGTTTGTTTATGTCTCTTTATTGATCAGAAACACTGAAATTGCTGCAGAGGCTGCTTAAGTCTCCAGGCTGCAGGAAGATCCCAGTCCTGGTCCAGAACAAGGATGATGTGATTGTTACAGCATCAAACTTCAGCTCTGAAAGGTAACAAGCTTCATGCTCCCCAAACAGGGATGGCACTTTTTGATATTTTCCTCCTTTCTGTGAAAGCAGTGAGTCCCACCAACATGTAATTTCATTCCCTCGGTTAGCATCAAGATGCTTGACTGGTTGGCAGCATTGTCGACTCAAGTCCTTCCATAGAATTGTTACAGCACAGAAGATTCCATTCAATTTATCATTTCTGTGCTGGCTGTCTGCAAGAGCAACGCCTTTCTTTTGTAGGCACCTATCTAGTCCCAGATTTTTCTTTGTCCACTAAGCCAGCATGTATTCTTCAAGCATGGTGGTTTTTTTATTTTTTTGGTAACCCTTTCCTCATCCTGTAGCTAGTCACCACGTCCTTGCTGCTGCCCTAAACTCAATTTAATCTGTAATTGAAACTAGACAGACACTCACTCAGTGTATGCTCAGTCTCCCATGGAGCATTTGATGCTAAAGTAAAATGGGACATGCTTCCCTCAGGAGTTTATTGATGTGAGACTAGCAACTTAAGGAGTTTTAATTAGAGCTGGTAAAACAGGAGGGTTTCACCTAAATGTTCAAAACTGATCAAAAGAAGGTTAGGTTTTTTTCCCCTTTTCATTTGTGGATGTGAGAGTCTCTGGCTGGAACCAGCATTTGTTATCTATCCCTACTTGCCCTTGAGAGTGGTGGTGATCTTAATGAGGATTCACGATCACTGAACCACTTTGGAGCTATTCTGCACCCTGACCAATTAACTCCCCAAAGACTGTCGGCAATGTCCCTGGTGTTTTGTACTAAACAAAAACCGAAAGAACTGCGGATGTTGTTAACTGGGGACAAAAACAATGTTGCTGGAAAAGCTCAGCAGGTCTGGCAGCATCTGTGAAGGAGAAAACGGAGGTAATGTTTGTCAGTTTTGAGGAAGGGTCACCGGACCCGTAACGTTACCTCTGTTTTCTCCTTCACAGATGCTGCCAGCTGAGCTTTTCCAGCAACTTTGTTTTTGTCCCTGGTGTTTGTCCTTGATGAGGCAAGAATATCAAATATGAACTTTTCAGCAACAGCCTCTCTCCAAGTAACTGAGTCCCTACCTTTTCCTCTTCCTCAGGATGTGTCCAATTTTCCAGATCTCCAATGTCACGGGGGAGAACCTGGAACTGCTGAAGATGTTTTTAAACCTGCTGTCACCGCGGACAAGTTTCAAGGAGGATGAGCCAGCAGAGTTTCAGATTGACGACACGTACTCTGTCCCGGTGAGATCTTGCATAGTGAGGGCTGGGTGCAACTAAATGGCCTCTGTATTAATTCCAAGTATTAAGCTTGCAGAGGAGGAGTTCCACATCAGTCCTCCATCACATGAGTCATCTGTTCAGGATGTCCTATGTAGTAGCATAATGCTGAGTCAGACAAATAGTAAGACAGGTCACCAATAAAAACGTGAACTGTAAGAAGCCTTTTGAAGGAGGGAGGGGGGAAGTTTAGAGCTGGGGGGATGGGGTTATATGGCTGAAGGCCACTGAGAGTGTCAGTTTAAATGGTTGTTTGAGAGTAAATTGCAACATACCAATTGCTGCCCACTTCTAAATTCCTGATTAGATCTATTAGTGAGTAATTAGAGGCTGTCACTTTGTTGCAAGCAAGTGGAAAAACTATCCCTACGTTGCCCATTTGAACCTAACTGACAAAGTTAAAGGACTGAGCTGGGATTCTCTGACCTGACAACTTAGAATTTGAACAGTAGAAGAGTTACAGTGCAGACGAGAGCCGTTTGGCTGTGTGCATATGTCTTGGCTCTCTGCAAGAGCAACTCAGCTGGTGCCATTGCCCTGCAGCCTTTTTTTTTACTTTCAAATTTTAAATAACAATCGAGGCCAGATTTCCTTTCCAAGAGGACATTGGTGAATCAGGTGGGTCTTTACAACAGATCATATCGATAATGGTCTCCGTGACGGTGGCTTCATTTTAATTCCAGTCCTTTTGCACAGCTGCATCGGTGGGATTTAAATCTGTTAAATTCAACCTCTGTAACCCGTCCAGAGATGTTACCGCTGGATCAGTTTGAGTACATAAGAGACCAAGACAATGCTGCCAATTTGAAACAACAGTAAAAATCAACTGGGGAACATTAATTCAGCATTATTGTGGGAGCTTTTTGCACAAATTACTGTTTGCCCACATGACAACAGTTTAGGCTTCAAAAGGAATACATTGTCTTTGGACCATTTGGATGCATTATGAATGCAACCAAATTCATTTGTACCCAAACAAGATTTCCATCTGTCCACCGGGTAGATCAAATATAAACCCTGTTCTGATTAAAATGGACAGAAATCTCACTTGTTTTTGTGGGTTAAAAACAGGAGTATGACTTTTTTGATTGCTAACGTCTACTTGATGCTAAGTATTTAAATTATAAACCACCTTCTCTTGTTTCATTTTGTTTTCTAGGGTGTTGGGACAGTGGTATCTGGGACAACATTAAGAGGTTTGATTCGTTTGAATGACATGTTACTTCTAGGACCTGACCCACTGGGGAATTTCATGCCCATCGCAGTGAAATCAATCCACAGGAAACGAATGCCAGTCCGGGAAGTGCGAGGTGGTCAAACTGCATCCTTTGCTCTGAAGAAGGTACAAACCACTCACCTCATGGTGGTTATTGCTTGCTATAAATGCTCTCTCTTGTCCTTCCAGAAATTATTCATGTAATCAAATTGAATGCCCATTTTCTGTCGTGTACAGTTACTAATCCACACAGAAGCAGTGCTGTACAGCTTTTTCAATTGTAAAACCTCTAGGCTTTTGTAACACAAACAGGCCATTCAGTTGAACTGATGTGTGCTCTATTAGATCATCATCTCTTGCCCTACCTCATGATGATCTGGCTTACCTTTAATTGCTTTGCTGTTTTTCTCATCTATTCCCGATGTGGTTTCACGTTTCTCGCCGATCCCTCTGGGTAAAGACGTTTTTCCTGAATTCCTGGTTGGATTTGTCTGTGACCGCCTTTATAGATGTTAGCTGTTATTTTGGATTCTTTACTCTGACTAGATACACCACCTCTGTTTACCTGTTGAACCACTTTCAAAATTTTAAAGTTTATTCTCAAAGCACCACTTAGTCTGTGACTCTTTTTCCTCTATAAAAGGAGACTGTGTGTGTATCACTTCCTGATGGCTTAGACCTGTCAGTTATGAATAGTTGGATAATTATATTGACCAGTGTGGTACTGAAGGTCAGCTCGTAGTTGCTAGCCTTGGAGCCACAAGGATAGGATGGTCAGGGTTACCATTTCTGGTTTAGTTTAATAAAACATCGAGAGGAGAAACTTTGCTGAAGGGAAACCATAAATGAGGAAGATGCATCATCCACTTGAGAGGCATAAATCTGAAGTATATTGGGGTGCAAATTGAGGGTCAACACATGGGAAGTTACAAATGTTTGCCATTAATTGGATCACAAGATGTTTAATTCAATTGGCTAATGAGGTAGAACACAAATCAAAAGGAAGTTGGAAGTGAATCTGAAAAGGAGACGGGTGGTTTTCCCTTTCCCCATGGACTATTCTGAACTGCAGTAGTTCACAGCACCTTCCCCAGGGCAGCTAGGGATGGACAATAAATACTGGTCCAGCCAGCAACACCCACACATCTTTGAAGGAGTTTTATTAAAACAAATCTTGCCCTTTAACCTAAAATTTACCTGTCTATCCATGCAGATAATTTGTCTGTATTCTGAGAATATTGAAACAAATGCACTTTGTCCTTTAACAGAATTCCCACCTCTATCCCATAATATGGAGCCTAATTCCTCTTTCCCTGCCCCCAGATTAAGCGCTCGTCCATCCGAAAGGGAATGGTGATGGTTTCTCCAAAACTTAATCCTCAGGCATCCTGGGAGTTCGAGGGAGAAATCCTTGTATTGCACCATCCAACAACCATCAGCCCTCGCTACCAGGCTATGGGTAAGCCAACTAGAGTTGGAACCTGCTGTGCTAAGTGTATTGCTTCTCGGAAATTAATCTTTCTCCTCATGTACTGAACTTGTATACGTAACTAGAAGTTGGGGGGAGGAGTTAATTATCCACAGTGAGAGGGGTCACGTCAAGCCCCACTCTCTGAATTTGACCCATAATGCAGGCTGCCATGGCCTGGTGCAGTACTGAGATTCTTTCTTGTGTTTTGATGACACATTGGAAATGAGACCCTGATTTTGTTGTCTTGTGTGGATGTGAATGATCCTAAGGAATTACTTTGAAGGAGATATTCCCCAGTAGTCTGATGTTGGATATTAAATATGTATTACACAGTTTTGGAAAAAAATAATGATTACTAACACTTTGCTGGTTGTGGGATCTTGTTTTGTATAAATTGATTGCTGTGTTTCCACAAAGTAGCCAGTGTCTACACTTTAAATAGTATTTCCTTGGCTGTAAAGTGCTTTGAGGCACTATAGAAATGGAAGCCTTTCTAATATAGTGATCTCCTCCTCTTGGTGAACCTGTTGCCAGTTTTGTTATGCGTGGTTAGTCCAATTGCTCATTCTCTTCTTTCTCACAGTGCACTGTGGCAGCATTCGTCAGACAGCCACCATTCTGTCCATGAGCAAAGATTGCCTGAGGACGGGAGACAAGGCCACTGTTCATTTCCGCTTTATCAAAACCCCTGAGTACCTGCACGCTGATCAGCGCCTTGTCTTCAGAGAGGGTCGGACCAAAGCCGTGGGAACTATAACCAAGGTAAACATTGGTGATGGGAGGGGTGGGATTTCTGAGCCTTCTGGATGATGACCAGGGAGTCTGGGAATACTTCATTTGGACATTTTGGCTGTAAATCAGTCTGGCGTGCTAGGTGTAACAGGAATAAAACTTCATTGATTCACTGCAGCAGCCCTACGTGTCCTGTTATCTAGGCCCAGAAGAGCCTTTATCAGCCTGTGGTTTGTAGTCCTGTCCCCGAGGAGATTTACCAGGATGTTGCTGGGAATGGAGGGTTTGAGTTATTTTTCACTGGAGCATAGAAAGTTGAGGGGTGACCTCGAGATTTATAAATCATGAGGGGCATCGATGAGGTGAATGGCAAGTGTCTTTTCCCAAGGGTGGGGGGGATTTCAAAACTAGGGGGCATGTTTTTAAGGTGAGAGGAGAAAAGATTTTAAAAAAGACATGACTGGCAATTTTGTTTCTTAGTGGTTCAGGCGTAGAATAAACTTCCAGAGGAAGCAGTGGATGTGGGTACAGTTACAGTGTTTAAAGGACATTTGGATAAGGACATGAATAGGAAAGGTTTGGAGGGATATGGGCCAAATGCAGGCAGGTGGGATTTGTTTAGTTTGGGATTATGGTCAGCACGGACTAGTTGGGCCGAAGGGTCTGTTTGACTCTGAGGGAAGCTCTTTGGCTCCCTTTCCCTGCCAAACGGCATCACTGTCGTAGGAACAAAAGGCCATTCAGCCTCTTGACCCTATTCTGCCATTTTGGTTAGAGGACTGATTTTCACCCCTCATCACTTTTTGCCAGAAAGTGTTCCAATTTGTCTTGATGAACAGCTTTTTGGTTCAAATTTTATAATATTATCTCATTTGTGATTTCCCCTTTCGAACCATTTCTAACATTTAAATTCCTGCATTAGACTGCAACTCAAAGGAATAGAATGTGCATTTGTACATGTCCTCCCTCTCAATTTAACTCTCTGAACTCCACTATGAAGACCACCCCGATCCTGACTTGGCTCAATTTTCACTAACCTGTGAGTGGGCTGTAGGAGGGTGCTATCACTGTCTCATCCCAAACCACACTAGGAACTGAGGTTACCTACAGTGTCTCATCTTGTTCATGGAGTTGAATCGGCTGATTGACACATTGTGACAGGATTTATTCAATTCAGCATTTTTGGTATCACAATTACATGAATTTGAGTTGAAATGGTTTGGCCATGAATCCAATGATCTGACTGTCAACTAAAATGAGATGGAAATATTGCAGCTAGTTTTTTTTTGGATGTGTTATTGTCTGGGTGAGGTGGAGTTTGAGTTGACTGGTGTTTCAGCATGTTATGGATTTGAGGGAGGAACCCAGGTTCTGGGGAATGGGAAGCAGTGTTGGATAAACTACTGGGAAATGTTCTAATTGATCAAATGACGTTGGTTAAAACGGTTCACTCGTGTTTATTTTGAAAACTAGTTAATCCAGACCACAAACACGTCACCATCGAACACCAAACCGCTCCAGCTGAAGATGCAGTCAACAAAGAAAGGGGCCTTATTGAAGAAGGAGGAAGTGTCAGCAGCTAGTGGTGCAACTGGGGAGGAAGGTCTGTCTTTGGGGCAGATGCCAGCTCTGCATACACTGAACCAAACACAGGTAGGTAAGGGTGCAGCGCTGTGTATTTCACTCCCAGCAGTGATGCAAGGCTCCAACCTGCTGCACACGCACTAAAGCCTGTGACGTAACACAGAAAAAGTGTCATGACGGTGCTGATGCATCCAAATTTTTGCTGCTGGTGATGGTTGCAGGTTTTGGTCTCTGGCTGTCCTGTCTGCTCATGTTGTTTGTCTCTTGTTTGCTTTTTCTTGCTGCACGGCTTTCAGATGCCTTCAGAGGAGGATAAACAGAATCCAGATGTTAATAAGGAGAACAAGGTAGCTGCATGGATTTGTGTGGTATCAGCATTGTGGTTTGATCGCACTGTATTCATTGAAAAGCCTGTAGCCAATCTCCCCCTAAAAGTCAGTGCATGTTCTTTTCAAGGGTCTGGCTAAACTTACTCAGTGATCTGTGAAGCAAGAGGGCTATCAATCCCCATTCTGTGCTGAGACCAGTAAGCTGTTTGTCGTGTAACTGGCTGCATAGCCGAGAAAGACAGCATTAAAATCAGGCAGGATTTGGATATTCCTCCCCAGTATATGGTAAAGAGAGTTTCAGGGGGCCATTCAGCCCATTGTGGCTGTTCTGCTATCCACTAAGGAGGGAAGCCTCTTTTGGAATGGGGAGGGGAGAGGAATGTCTTTTTTTAAAAGAAAAAAAATGCTGTTTGCTAAAAATCTGAAATAAAAACAGTAAATAATGGAAAAAAGTTCATACTTCATCTGACATGAATAATGCTGACTTGTAATTTATTGTTTGTGGGCAAGCTTATTAGGTTTTTAAGATTTCAAGCTTCCTCATGAGTGAGGAACACGAGACGCTTGACTGGTAATACTTTGTGACGCTGTCACAGGAGAGTGTCCAAAGTAAGTGCTTATATTCATGAAGGGACGGGGGTCAAGTAATAGGCTCATACCTGTTATTAGATGTATTTAGCAAGTGGATTAAATGCTCAGGGTGGGGACAGGAGTCTGCAATTTACAGAAGTCCACCATCCCTGCTGGACTAACTGGCTTCATTTAAAAATTCCTAGTGTTTTAACAACTACTCTTTTTTTTCTGCTTTCCAACCAGCCCAAAGGTGGTGGAGGGAGAAGACGGGGAGGCCAACGACACAAGGTGAAGTCACAGGGAGCAGCAGTGACTCCAGCGAGTGGCTACTAGACACACATCCTGACTACAACAAGGAGACACTCACACACTCACTCTCTCTCTCGCTTTCCGTGATCCCCACCCCATCCCTTTCTCACCCCTCTTTCTCCTCCCTTTTTTTCCACCCTCCCTCTCTTCTGATATCCTAAAGAATTATGGAAGTGTCTGGAGCCAATCAGGAAGTGACATGGACACTGTTCTGTTTTTTTCTTAAAGCATTTTTTTCAAAATGGATTTTACATTTTTAAACCATTTGAAAACAGTGATGCATTTCAAGCCTGTTAATGTGTTTTTGAATTTTATGCATATGCCATTTTTTTATATAAAAGTTAAAATAATCAAAAGCTTGCTCTGGTTGAGTTGCAAACATGCAAGAGAGGTGCAGCCAGGCTTTCTCTGTCCCAGTGTTTAAAAGCTATTCCTAACCTTGTCTTTTAATTGGATTGGGCCAGACCGTTGGTTCATTTGGTCTTGCTGAGTGCTCAGCTGTTATCTAAACAAGCTATAAACTATTGGTTTTATTGATATGTTTGAATTGCCAATCAGGCTGACAAGCTCCAGATTATTTTGTTCTCGAGACATCCCCATGATAGATGCTATATTAAGGACATTAAATCTGACTTGGTGCTGGGAGGATAACAACAAATCTATCGTCCTATCAAGTCTCAAAAATCAACTCCTATTTGGTATGAGATCTTGTAGCCGCGACGTTGGTTACAGATGGTCTTCCATTTTTCAAGATGGTGCAATCTTGCCTCAAACCTGTTCTGTAGCAAAGTGAGTAAATGTGGTTGATGGGGGACATTTGTAAAAGCTTTGAGACAGCTGTGCCATGATTTTTTTTTTTGTTGAAAGGGCTCCCTATTGAAAAGTTTTTTAAAATGTGTCCTGATGTTACTTAGAACTTGCTCAGATGCAAGTATGAAGTGAAGCTGGCATGCAAATCTCACAACTAGCAACCAATTATGATCTGCCATCAGCAACTGGTACTGGGTTAACATTGCATGAAATGTGTGCATTTCCCCCCGCCCCCATCCTCAAATATAATTGAGTTGTGAGTGAGAACCTCGTTTAGGAGAACAGACTTAACACATGCCGAACCAAGTCTTGGTCTCTTTGCAGTGAATGTCATGGTGTTAACTGGTTCTTACCTGTCCCCACATCAAACCTGATCCTTTTCCCCTTCTCTCCCTACGGGACTAGTCCATTAAACACGTAGCATTGAGATTTCTGTGCAGGCTACCATTTGATGTAGCCAGTTTGATGGGCTGTCTGCTATTTCAACTTTGGCAGAGACAGCCAAGGTGCTTATAAAGCAGCTGTTGAGAAATATTCAGGGGAAGAAAAGCATGAAGAAATTCTACTGTGCTCTTGTCAACAGTAGACCTCTAATCTGTTTGTCTGGTGCTAAATTAGGTTGGTCTATGTGAAGAGTAATGGAAGGGTGTGTATTCCCCATTCTGGCTCTGTGTAACGAGTGTCCAGTTGATTAAAAATGCTTTATCTGGAATACTTGCTTTCTCTAGTGAGCTATGCCAAGACAAATGTTTGTTTTTCTCTTGCTATAAACATTTAAATAATTGGCTGTTTAACTCTTGCTCTGCAAAATCCTAGCTGGAAGAATTCATTCTCAATAGATGTGTCCATGTTATGTTTAAACTCATCTTGTTCATAGTATTCCATTCTGTCACTAGATGTCAGTCATGTATGTTATAAACATGTAGCACGTTATACAAGGATAAACCTCTTCTTACAGCATTATGTAAAATACACAATAGGCCCTTCAGCCCACCCTGTCAATGCTGATGTTTGCTTTTTTTTTGAGGGAGGGAGTAGGATGGAAAGAGAACATTTGTTTTACATTGAGATGTGGGTGCTGATGGAACTAGACAAGGGTAGAGCACTACTGGTGAGGTTTCTAAAAAAAAAAAGCCCAAAATTCTCACCACCTCAGTCACACATCATCTATGGAGAGAAACTTCTGTCACAATGCTCTTTAAGATTTATTAAAATACTGTCAAACCCTAAATGTAATCAATTGTCATAGCTGTAAGAGTGGGAATACTATGTAGACAATATTGCACAGGATGGTATGTAACGATTCTGTTTGGTAAACTGGGCTGCCACAAAAATATTAAATAGTATCTACTACTGAACTTTAAATGAACAGGTCACCCAGACTTGCATCACTGATGTCCTGACTTAAACTCACCAGGGAAGTTCTGCCAACACTGATCTTAGGTGTAAGAATTTTTAAAAAATGACCCATATAGGACAAGTTCACAATTTTATTTTTGCAGGTACAGTTAATCTGGCCAAAGTGGTTTAATACTTTCTTTAAAAAACACAACTGGATATCTACAGTAAAAGGACTGTAGCAATGATTCTGGTGCCCAGAGATATGGCACTGTGTACAGCAGGAGACAATGGGAATTAAAATCAAATTCTGAATTACTGCTTAAGCTGTCGCTACATAACCCGTGTGCAGTTCTCTCAACTTGGGCTCTGGTTACAGTCATTAACTGCTGTGGTAGGGTAACAGGGCAGCAGACAAGGAGTAATAGATCTTTACAGCAAAAGGGGAGGGTACCATTCAATTTTCATAATTATTTCTAATAGACAATTCCCCAACATATTGTTACTACGATCAGTCTATCCCTCAACCATAGTTCGAACCAACAGCATCTGGGCACCAAATAACACTTACCACAGTCCAGAAATATCAGAGCAAATGCATCAACAATACTAAAAACGTTAACTACACTGTACAGCATCACTAGCAGTGAGTATAAACGATTCTTCTAAAATACCGCTGACATTTTCTAATAAAACAATAATAGAGTTTAGGAATAAAGCAGTTGTTAAATTCCACATGCATAGTTTGTTTATGGACATGAGGTCCAAGTACGTTAGAATTGCCATGACTACAAGTAAAAATGAGTGATCCTTGCACACCAGGTTGCTATAGGGTAAATATATTTATACATAAATACTCATGAATAATAAATTAATGCATATGATAAACTACAAAATAAATTCTTTGGATGTCTAAATTTTACCAATGTCTAATTTGAAGGGACCTGTTCATCTGCAAGTGTGATTGGAATTTGCACCTCTGACCCTGTGGAAGACTTTGCCCCTTGTACACTCAAAAGTGAGTTGCGTGTATGAAACGGAGAGAGCCATTCAGCAAATATTGCGAGCTGCAGAGATTGACACTAGCCAATGCCAACATGGAAAGCCAGGGTGAGACTTGCCTATCTGGCTGCTATACCATCCCTATCTGCTGCTGTGAGCTAGATGGATGAGTTAAAGCAGCACAGTTTGGGAAGCTAAGGGCTCAACTGGTCTGTCAAGCTCAGGCCCTTTCTCACTTGCCAAAGGAGCTTAAACCAGTGGTTTTGGCAATGGCTGCTTTCAACACAGGGACAGGAACTTAAATCGATAGCTCTTAGTAACCACCATTTCTGCACAATACCCTAGCGCAAACATGTGTACACATGGTACAAGATGTCCGGGTCCCTTCAACTGCTGTAAATTTTACAAAAATAAAACACGGAACATATCTTCTGAACCAGTGCAGTGCAAGAAGTAAAAGGAGGTACCAAGCAGATTTCCCAAGAGGTTCAGAGTACCTCACTATTGCTGCTTGGAGGCGTTCAGACACCAGCATAAGAGGAGAAAGCTCATCAGACAGGATAAAATGGATTGAGAGGGTGTTTTGTGTGTAAGGTAATCAAAATGGAACAGGAATAATTCATTTTCATAGGAACCAGCATATCATTCTAGTTAAAAAGTCCATTGGACTACAGGCAAATGAGGAGTCAACACTCTCAAAATTGGCTAAGTTGCCTTTTAACAGATCAGAATTGACAGCCTGGTTCAAAGATCAGTTAACATTATCCTTGTTACTCCTGAGGTAATCATGGGTTTCTTTGACACCAACTTGAATTGCAAGATGCACAACTCAGCAACTGTCCAAAATAACAAACTCTTTAAAATGGACTGTTATGATGGGCTTTTTGTCTCCTTTTATCTCAGCTGCTGTTACATTTCCCACAGGCTCAGATTTTACCCGCTCTAGGTTTTAAAACCTCTTCTGTTGACTGCACTGGAGACCACACTGGACTGCTTCCAGATTCCAGTCACACCAGGAATCAGGGGAATGGGATTTTCTATTCAAGTTTTGCAACACTGGAGCAGCAGCTGCCCGTGGGATTTGTCTCCATGTCAAATGTGTTCAAAGAGAGAAAACTACAGAAGCCATTCTTATCCCGTTCACACACACATTTAATCCCAAACATGGACATGCTTCTCATCCAGTAAAAGTGTACAAACATTTGTCCCCTTCATTAAAACTACCAACTACCCTAATGACTGGGGTTAATACAAAAATCACATCTGACAACACTTGCAGCAACCTGTGGACAATCATTTCCTCCTCCTTCATATCACAGTAAGTACTTCAAACTTCAATGTTAACTTCTGGTTTGAATTTTGTATTTGTTAATTTGAGAGACATTGTGCTGGGATGCATTCTGATTGCAGCCACCTAATATTAGCATTTCCAAGTTCTCCTTGGGCAAGGCACAGAACAGGGTTAGATACAGAGTAAAGCTCTCTCTACAATATCTCCATTAAACACTCCCAGGACAGGGACTGCATGGTATTAGATACAGAGTAAAGCTCCCTCTATACTGTCCTCATCAAACACGCCCAGGACAAGCACAGCCCAGGCTAGGCACAATAAAAACACTGAGCATCACTGCTTCAGCCTGATGCCTCTGCCCAAAGCTCCCACAGTAGATACCTGTGACTGAATTAGCACCAATTCAAAAAGATGGAAGGTCAGTGTGTAACTGAATGAACAATCCAATAGCCCCAGACAACACATTTACAGGGATAAACGGTACATCTCCTTTCACTGTCATAACCCAAGATATCTAAAGAGATTCAGAAAATAAGGATCAAGTATTGGACACAGAAACGCTTTTAGAAAGTCTGAGGCTCAATTTGTCTCAGAAATTAAACACTGGAGGGCAGACTGTCAAATTTGAACTTAAAAACGAAAGGTGTCCAAAGTCCTCCTGTGAGCATGAGAGAACATCACTCAGAGAATACAGCTTGTGACAGAGACCAGTGGGCAGGGCAGGACCAAGAAGATTTCTGATGAGGATAAGAGACATGTAAAGAAATTCAATGGTAAACATCTTTATGGAAATGCCTGTAAACAAATATAGTGTTAATCAGAACACAAATACAATACTGCTTCGATACCAGTTATTTAAAATTACTGCACCAAGGCTTATACACTGAATTATTAGTGTCTTTCAGTTTTACCCAGGATAGTGTGGTTCTCTAGATAGATTGGACACTTGTCCCCAGAGAACTGGCTCCAGTAATATGAGAAAAACAAAAATAAAACTTTTCCAACACTGAGCATCACTTTTTGTAGTTTGTTGGAAGGTATCAAGTAACATTCTGTACCCAGAGATCATTAAAACACAAGAGGGTTTTTGTACAGGAACAATAAATACTGCAAAGAGTATATACAGAGACCATTAAATACTATGACGGACTGCCACACAGAGACCAATAATACTGCAGAGGACATTTAATTCTGAGGCAGAATTTAAGTTTTTCTGGGTTGGCAGTTCCATGTATTTGATCCAGACTGGAATTGTAAAACGAATTTTCACTTCATTAGTTTTTTTTTTGTAAAATGTTTTTTAAGCCCAGAAATTGATACATTCCCAGAATTAAAATATCCTGACTAATTAAACCATTTATTAAATTTGCCATGAACGTTTGCTGTAGTTTGCCCTTCTTGTAATTGCAGAGAAAGGTCACTTAAAACTACACAGAGTCCCCCATCTTGACTCCACAAGATTAAGTGCAGTGGAATAATTCAGAGTTTAAAAAGCTCCACAAAATTCTCCTCTCAGTCCTTGACCTACACACCATTAGTGTTTGTAAACTTCAAAAAAATTCCTGCACAATGCTTGACTAGACATCAGCGTAACTGTTCACTTTATAGTTCCACCACAGGAGTTTGGATGGGGCTGAATGTATGTGGAGGGGTGGGCAGGAGAGGTGTGCGTGTGTGTCCCTTTTGAGATTATGAACAGCTGCAGGAAGAGAAAGATGAAAAAGGGTTTTGGAAGAAATCTCCAAGGAGAGACTCCACAAATGGACAAAGTCAAACTGAAACTTCAAAGAACACATTTGGCCCAAACATATCAGTAGGAAAACTTGACATTAAAAAAAGCACCTCAGCAGGGATTCATTGTCCGAGGGAAGCTCTGGGTATGTCCAGTGTTGAAGAGCAGTCAGTCATTCACTCACTCTCGGAAGACTAGTTACTGGGCACACACAAAGAACTATAAATCCTGGGCAAAGGGTTAAAGATAAGGTGCATTTCTCTGCTCAGAGATGACGGCATTACACCTCATACTGCTCCCAAAAATGCAAATGCAAAACATACCAATCCCTCCCCCATTCGAACCAATCTAATGCTGAAATAAAACTGGGACAGACCCTCTCAAATCTTCTCTCGTACTAATCTGGAGGTTCAAGAGCTTCAGAAGAGGACTAAATTCAGAGCTCTCTGAAAATTTAGTAAGTTGCAAGTTCTTTTTGATCGGGTGTCTGTCTAATGTGCCAGTGACATATGGGAAGAGAGGCAAACTAGAAGGAGAATTGCTGAGGCCACTGGGTAGGTTAGGAGACACACTGCTGACGCAGCAAGCCAGTGTGTGGATTAGCAAACACTGCCAACTTTCAAATTCTGGAACAGATTCAGTACCAATTCAATAAGTTTTCAAAATATTATTCAATGAAAAGTAGGTGTGCGTGCTTTATTAACTGCTGGAAGTCTTTGTCAGCACCAGTGATACCAGGACTAGCCACACCCAAGAAGTTGTCAGACACAATTGACTGGCAGGTGAGAAATGGGACATTTTTGCATAGCCTCACTGAACCACTCAAAAAAAAATTAAAGTCCTTTACTTGCTGGTCTAATGATTAGTGTTATTGAGAATCAAGCTAGTGTCGTGAGAACTGCATTCTGCAACCCTCCTCAATTTGTCAAAACGCCCCTGCCCCAGGCAGCAGCCTTGACACAATGATTACCCCCACCTCCCACAGTGAAACAGATCTTTCCACTGAGTAATGAATACTCTTCTTTTGGGGGGGGGGGGGTTGCTGTGGGAGCAGATCACTGCAGATGTTGTTCATTCCAACATTACCTCTATTGCCTGGCCCCTTGTCACTGGAACTGACAGAGCAGAGCAGTTCATAACCACACTACAGCAAAAAAAGTAAACAGCTTAAAATCAAAGAAAAACAACAGGACCAGCTTTATGCGGGATAGACTCTAGCATCGAGCTGGAAAATCTTGGTCCCAGTTGTTGGGGCCTCACAGCCTGTAAAAAGATTCCACAGCTTGCAACAGGAGACTAACGGAGGGAGGTAGCAGAGTGACATACTCCTGTAATCAGTTTCCCCTGGGAGTTGACAGTGATAAAGAAACCCCCAAACTGTCACAGTCTGAAAGCATTGCCAACAACTCCAATGGACAACAATGCTGCTACTCAACTACAACAGCATCACTAACTGGCAAGGCCAGAGCTCCTTGGAACAATGCAACTGGTGCAAGGGGGAAAATTGGGGGTGGGGTGGGGTGTGTAAAACCAAGGTTTAGATGGTATGGAAATATCCCAGATCCATTGTGCTGTAGGATGAGGGTGAGAGACAATATCCAGGACCCAGCAAAAAAAAAAAATCAATCAACCCAACAGGAGGTGGCACACAGAGAGCAGACTTGTATCCAAATACAGTGGCTGCATTTAGGAAACGCAATGAGGAACAAGCATGCAACCAAACCTGGACAGGTCTTTGAAGGTTCTGGAAGGAACTGACAGGCAGTAATGTACGATAGCCTCCCTACAAAACTGCTACATTTCCCACCACCGTTCACATGAATGGAGCAGCACGGGATAAGACAGGTGGTCCTGAGAAATGGACACATTTTTGTTTCCTGCTCACCCACTGCCTGTTGAAGTCACAGAACAAGAAGGGGGCAGCGCTGTGAAGCCTCAGGCCCAGCAACCACCATCATGGCAACTCAGCTTCACAAAAATCAACCAATGGCCAGCATTATGGCCCCGTGACTATGGGAAGGGAGAATTTGGCTTGCCTGCAACTAGAGTCTGTCACTCTGATGAAATGCAAGCTATCACAGCAAACTGCGAGCATCTTCCCAACCAACACTAGAGAGATTCTCTCTCAACTCAGTGACCTGCTCAATCAGACAGGACTCAGTCTAGGGCAGCTGAGAGTCACTTAACAGAAACAGAAGCCTGGAATACTGGCAGTATTAATGACATTCTCACAATTGTGCAAAAAACTGAAAATTGCAGGATATTTTCACACTGGAATTGTACAGAGGAAGAGAGAGTAATCAGTTATAAAACAGATTAGTTAAACACAATGCTGAGATAAGGATCATAATAAAAATGGATTGGTGGAGCTTGCAGATGGACCAGGGGGTGGAGGGGCTGCCATGGGAACATAGCTTGATCCTAACATTCCTTGCATGCCTGTGCTCTGAGGCATCCGCATCACAGGCATGGGAGCAGCCCCGGCTGTGGGCATCGTGGGGAAGGAGGTGGCAGTCACGTCGACAGGTCCAAACGGAGTGTGGGTCACGGCCATCATGGAGCTGGACATTTGTGCGGGAGTGCTGTGGAAGGGGTTGGCTGAGGCAGCAGGCGTGGCTACGGAGAGGGAGAAAGGAGAGAGAGAAGGCAAGGTCAAAATTCAGCAGGAATAACGACAATTTCTCTAAACCGAAATCAATTTGAACCAAGTTCATACACAGACACTGACAGCCATCAGGAACCTCATCCAGTGGACAGTGCGTGCCAGCAGAACATGGTACTCACCCTGTGCCAGGAAGGGGTTAGTGCTCACATTTGGGTGCGTTGTGCGGGCAATCAGGGTATCCAGGTTTACCAGTGAAGCATTGGGGCCCAGGAAGGATTCAGGGTTCCTCTGTGCGGTTGGCTGGTGCTTTGGGGTGGGCAACTTGGAGGTCATAGTGCTTGACATAGAGGGCACATCAAAGACACTGGAGCAGCCTGTGACAACAGATGTGGCCGGAGTGGTCAGCCCATCACCCGGAACCTCAAAACGGCCACCTGAAGAAGTCAGAGACACTGGTGAGATTAATTTTTAAGAACATGACTTGCGTAGAAACATCACCAACCAAATCTCAAAATCAGACTCAGACTCAGAGGGAAAACAGGCACAGAGGTTCACTGTGTTATCGACAAATACGCACTCCGTGTGGCTGGGAAACGTCAACAAGATTTCAGCTCCCAATCATTTGCTATATCCTCACCTCTAGGGGCTGAAATGTTTTCCAACTTCACACCAGCCCTTAAGTAGATCGATTCAACCAGTCCTGTTTGCATGGCAGAACATACCATACACGTGTGAGAGAGGTACAAGACACTGAATAGGAATTCTGGCAAATGATGTAGCAAATACCGCAATGTCAAAGACGAGACGGTCCCCTTTGATCACTAACATTTGGGTGAAACAATAGTGACTCAGTCAATCACTACCTTGGGAATGAGGAGGGGTCAAATTGAGACAGCAGCACAGTCTGAAGAAGCCGTGCTGGGTACCGGGCAGCCTGGACTCGTGAGGAGCAGCCTCAGGATTGATTGAGTCAAAGGGGCTGTTCCATCCTGGACTGACTTGTGTTCTCCCTCAGAAGTGGAAGATTTTCTTGACATCAAAAGCATCTAGTCCAGCACACATCAATTAAATAAGGCCTCTCGATCCAATCTCTCACACATTCCAAAATTGCTAAAAATTAAAGCAGTAATCCCTCACTTATTATCACCAATTAGCTCCTAAAATGTATGACTAAGATATTCAGGGATTTTATTACGTTTCTCTGGAGCAGGTGGGACTTGAACCCAGACACTCTTGGCTCAGAGGTAGGAGCACTACCACTGCATCACTAGAAACCTAAAACTGTGACTTTAAGCGAAACAATTTTCATTGAAATAGTTATTTTTCCCTACTACAACCAACATAAAAGCTGTAGTTAAATACCCTTAGATATTTCTCGTTCAAGGAAAAACACAAACATAAGTGCCAGCTTTCTGTCTTGAGGTGCTATGGTTTATACTCTGGTTGACCGTTCCAAAAAAACAAGTTGTAATGTTGTATTTTCCGAAATTCTTACATTGGTAAATGAAATAACTTTAAAATAAATAAAACAGTATAAACATACAAGAAAGATATACAATTGTACATAAGATGGCCCTCAGCAGCTGCTCTGTGTTGGAATGACATTGCACCATTCAGGGCAGAATCTGGTGCAAGAGAAGCTCCAGAATTTTCCGGTGATGGGGTACCAACCCACCAACAGCCCAGGAAGAAGAAAATTCCATGCACATTTGGGATCTGCCACAGAACAGGGACTCTTGGGCCAACAACATTGCTGCAAACATTGCAATGTCAATTACTATATGACTCTGTTTTACTCAGCAACCGTCTCACAAAACGAGTAAGGATTTACAGTATTGTCAGCATGGGGTGGTTTGAGAGCTCCCCCCTCGCTCTGCTGCGAGAAGAAAGTTTTCCTTGGACACAGCTCAATCATTCTTGTCAAGGTGGTCTTCATGTGCCAACGTGGAATCCACAGCTTGGATGTCCAGGGAAGTGTGTGAAGAGACAGAGGGAAGTGCATGTCAGCTGAGCCCTGAACCAATTTTCACCCAATATTCACACACAAACTCTTTCTAGCAGCTTTCACAGCCAAGCATCTAGGAGCAGGAGCTTTAGCTCACTGAGCCCTCCTAGTTCCAGAGATGCTGACTTCATCTTCCTCCTGCTGCCCTAGCCAAGGTCAGACATCTTAGTACAGGCCGGGAGTGACTCAGTGTCACAAAACATGCCCAGCTCTGAGCAGCTCACAATCCATGACACTGGAATTCCATCCAACTTTGGGCAAACATTCAGGGAGAGAGCAGTCCCACCCCACCCCGCCCCTTTCTCACCACAGCTTCTTCAAAGGAGGATGGTGCCTTGGTCTGATCCCTCAATCCAAAGGTAGTGATGACTCATTGCTGTTTCTCAAAAGAGGAAGTGATCACTGTTTCGAAAGGGATACCATAGGCCAGATAGGGAGAATGACAGTGAAACCACAACATAAAATCTGAAAACAGCCCACAGTGAAGGAGGAACACTCAGGCTTAGATAGTTCAGACATTAGACCAACACCGTAATATAAGACAAATCTACGTCCCTTTGATGTGAGTCTTGTCAGAAAAACACAGCCTAACAGAGTGGAAAGCTCACCTGTGCCCTGGCCTTCTGCTTTCCTGGGTGACCCTCGCAGATGGCTGAACACAGAGAACTCATCAATCACAGCTGCGTCAGCCGCACTGAAAGAGTGGAAGGGGGGAGCTGCTGTGGAGGGAAACAATTAATCATTGAACACATCATCATGAGGCAGCAAGGAAAAACGGCCAAAAATACAAAATACCATGGATGCTGGAGATCTGAAATAAGACCAAAGTGCTGGAGGAACTCAGCAGGGCTGACAGCATCTCTGGAGAGAAAAACTGTTAAACGTGAAGTCCAATGACTGTTCTTCAGAGAGTCCTATTCAGAGAACCAGTTCTGATGAACCTGATCGAAAACACTAACGCGGGAGAGAGAAATAAAGTTCTGCTAATTTTTCCAGTGTGGTGTTTGAGTTGGATTTCTCATTTTGTAGCACAGGCAGGTGGTGGTGGCGGCAGCAGCCGTCAATACAGAGCCTGCAGAAACATCCGCACATATTGAATGTAGTACCATCAAACCAAAAGGCCCTGGCTGTAGATTTCAAAACCAAATCTCCACCCAAACAGAAAGAGAAACTAACCAAAGTGGAGTTCTCATTAGAGACAGTAAGAACGACTGACGCTGGAGTCAGACTGGAAGAACACAGCAGGCCTGGCAGCATCAGAGGAGCAGGAAAGTTGACCCGACCCGAACCATCAGCTTTCCTGCTCCCCTGATGCTGCCTGGCCTGCTGTGTTCCTCCAGCTTCACACTATGTTATCTCTGGAGTTCTCATTAGTTTTTTTTAAACTTTAAGTTGATCCAAGAAGGGATTTCTCTCACTACTGTTCTCTACATGTCTTGATTACTTCTCACCTGGAGGAGAGGTAGGTGCCCAGGGGTCTCGGTCGGGTGCTGCAACAGCTGACCCCCAGGGATCTGTGCTTCTTAGCTGTTGCTCTCCTGACAAGCGACGGCCGGAGGACCCCCATGGATCAGAAGTCGTGGTGGCCAGTCGGGTACCTGCTGCATCAGGGAATAAGCTCTTCAAATTACCACACCCGCAAAACAGAAAAGGCTCAATTCAAGCAACAACCATTAAACACTACCATTAGGGCATTCCTGCGGCAAGTTACATCAGAATGGAAGATTATTGTTTAGACTCTTCAAGACACAGAGTAAACGATCAGTGAGACATTTTCAGTCATTAGCCAGGCACATAATATCACAGTAAATGAACCAAAATAAAAGAGACAAATTCTGCATGTGTCATGGGCCCCAGAGATGACCAAAAGCATCAATACACCTTCTCGAAGTCAAGTCTCAAATCTGTGTGTAATTCAAATACAGCAAATGACTGCAAGGCAGAAGTTTGTTTACCCACAGCAACACCCATACTGAAGCATTAGCTTATTTGCAGTCAGTTCACTTTTTCTTGGTATTCTTTGTTTGATTAGGACACAGAGAGGACTTAAACTGTAACAATACTGCCACTGGGTCTTAAACATTCACCTTGAACAGCAGAATAGGCAGATTGCTACAAGCATTAAGACATCACTCCCTCAGTATGGCAAGTGGTGTCAAGCAGGGAGCATGGGCTGACAGAACAGCACAGCACTAAGGGTGTGCTGTATTGTTGGGTGAGACTTTAAGAGTCCTATCAGCCTATTGTAGAGATTTGCGTAGATTAAGAGATTCCACAGTACTATCCAGGATAAAGGGCTTACAGACTCAGTAAGATGTTTTCACTAAACTCTGTGGATTCTGAAACAGCAGAACAATCAAGAAAAGCTTTTGCAGCTGTAGCTTTTAAATAATCTTGAGATGTATATTCATTCAGTCTATTGTCGAAAGACACACAGTGCCTCCTGATACAATCTGGAGTGTCCACTGAATCTGGTGGGATCATAATATTTGTGTTTGTTTGCGAGAAGCTTGTCACATGGTTGAGACTATCAGTTCTCAAGTGCCCAAGCAGAAGGTGACCAGTTTTAGCAGAATGTTAATGGTCGCTTTAATCAGCAGGAAAACATTTCCTCTCTGATTCAGAGCAAGTGTTGTTCAGCAAACATCATTCCACAAGCTATACTAATCATAACTGCAGCATTTAAACACAGTCAAGACAAACAGCACTCTTTCTTCAAAAGAAGTGAAGTCACGTGCAGACAATCTTCTGTGCACCACTACCAAGCCTTCAATACGCAAATGAGGTTAATGAGCAGTTAGGAGTAGAACACCCTAGGAGGTCTGAGGAGTTGGACAGACAGGCTAACAAATAAGAACACTGTGAATATCAATTACATCATTTCTAGAGTGTTTTAAAATTAGGTTGAAATTCTAACCTGACCATATCCTCCCCCGTCTTTTGAAAACGCTGTCATGCCATGTTACATTCCCAGCCTCTCTCCAATGCCTTTCCTGAAGTCATAATTCACATTGTAGTGAGGAGAGACAGCTAACAGCTTGCCAAATACAGCCAAACTGAAGCTGGGCCAATTCTCTCTTCACACACTCCAAGTGCCATTTGAGCCGACTGTAACATTCCCTTGGCTGCCCCTTCACCTGAAATCAGTTGGCTCAGCATCAAATGCTTACTAAGGGTCACTAGATATTTCAATTCCTAATCAAGCCATCAAGGTTGTCTGGCTATGGGTCATTTGGTAGCTTGTTACAGATATCACCACACAAAAACAAATAGGCGACAGCTAAAGCAGCCCCTGCGGATCTTACCCATCTGCTTCCAGGGGTCACTGGACACCGGCCGGGATACAGCTGCCCATGGGTCAGGTTTGGTAGTGGATGCTGATGGCAGTGGTGCTCCCCAGGGGTCAGATTTCTGGGTAAGGGGAGATGGTGTGGAGTCTGTTAGATCCAGTAAAGCAGTCTGAAAAAAAAACACCACAAAAATGATACACCTTAACTTATCTGGGTGATTCTCTCCTCACAATCAGGTCTCTGTAGCCAAATAGAAGTATAATGGAAACCCTGCATAAACCAGTCATGCTACCATTACATCTTCTGGTCAGGGATATTTGCCTTGGGGCCACTGAGGATCTAAGACTCAATCCATGACTTCCTCAGGGGCAGAGGTGAGGGAGAGCCACACTACAAGAGGTGTCCTGTTTATTTATTCAGGAGATGTTAATGATCTCATGGTATAGTTCAAAGGAAAGGGGCTTCTCTTCATAATGACATGCATGTCAAAACTACATTTAATTGGTCAAGTTATCACATTTCAGTTTTCGGAAGGTCGCAGACTAGAATTGTTGGGGCTATCAATCCAAAAGTAATTTGTTATGTGATTAAGTGTAGACCACAGCATTGATGTTATTCCAATGTGTTCCCAGTCACCTGGACTAGCCAAAAGGTGGCGATGGATTGACGTAACCAATCATTAAAGGAATATTCACACACTAGGTGGATACTGGCAATACCTCGGTTTTGTGGGGAGCCACACCCGATATTTGCAGTTTCTGTCGGCTCTCTCCCAATGCCAGCTGTAAACGCAGGTCGTCATCACCACGGCGATGCTGTTCATCCTGCACAATCCAATCCAAATACAAGAATTAGATTTACCCAACCAGAACTCCAGCATGGTATCACTGCAAACAGACCAACAGAAAAATACCCAGGTCTATTCCAACAATCTGCCTCACAAACTACAAGCTATATGAGCATTGGTATGTCCTGGGCTAGGGGTACAAAAAGGTAAAGAAATTACACAGGGATCAGACTCTGAATGGATGCCCACTTACTGGAGAATGAGTGCATGCACAGCATTTGGTCAGTAAAGGGTCAGGCTCCATTACCATGGTCACCCTGTTAGCCATCAAGGCAAGTGGAGATGAGACCACCACCACATCAGCAATGAACCTGTTGAATGGTGAAGCAGGCTTGCAGGGCCAAATGGCCTATGTTCCAAAGGCTGACCTTCAGATGACAAATGGCCAATGTCTGTGTAACAGAACCGTTCAGAAGTGTTGCCTGGTACAGTATTTTAATCACATCAGTGTTTTTGAAAGCGTATGACAGTCTTTCTAAACCTAAATCATACTCCTTAATTAGAAGTTACACATGGTCATATAGGAATAGAACTCAAGGATAAGACACAAATACTTTAGGGTGGAAACTAGAGGTAACACAAAAGTGCAAAATGAATTTTGATGTGCCCCACCCCATAGGCAGCTTCTCAATCTCACTTTCACATGACAGCAGGCGTTAGAGTAAAGTTGAGGTACTGGTTAAATGTGTCTCAACATTCTTTGTACAAACCCAGATCAATTTTCTACCATGAAGCTAGTGTTGCAACTTTACTCAAACTGTAGTTGTGACATCGAGCAGCTGCCAAACTCCTTATGCTAAACCCACAGAGGCTTCACACCTAACTTTGTTTTTCTAACTTTGTTAGAAAATCTATTTCCACAAAAGTATACTCATCCTCAAAATTCATATGAAAATGAGCCACTCATGCACATTTGCTACAATTGGTTGGGAAGAGCAAGATGATAAAGGGGAGAAGGGGCAGTGAGTTTTCAGCATCCATGTTATTTGTTGCAACTGATTCGTGCAGGACATCAGGCACGCACACGGAGTTATTTGTTACAGTAAATTAGTATCTTGTGAATTTTGTGTATAAAGAGTTGTTAGGAATTGAAATGCACTGCCTGGGAGAGTGGTGGAGGCGGATTTCACACAAGGTTTCAAAAGACAGCTGAATATACATTTGAAAGTGATGAGTTTAGAGGGCTACAGTGATACGACTGGAGTATGGGCATAGCTCTTTCAGGGGCTGGTACAGACATGACAGGTCAAATGGCCTCCTTTGTACTGTAAAATTCTATGATTAAATCTGACTTAGTAATTTTAGCCAATTAAAAACAAATTGCTGGAGAAACTCAGCAGGTCTGGCAGCATTTGTGGGAAGAAAGCAGGCTCCAGACTTAAAATGTTAACTCTGCTTTCTTCTCACAGATGCTGCCAGACCTGCTGAGTTTCTCCAATAATTTCTGCTTTTGTTTCAGATCTCCAGCACCCGCAGTTATTTTATTTTAATAATTTTAGCCTGTTTGCATTCATCTGTCTGCAGATTCCTTCCCACCTGTGGTGAGAATTAATGGCAAGGTTGCCACGTATTCCTCAATTAATAGCTTATCACTACACATGGCTGAATGTTACACGTGGTCATTTGAACACTCTTACGATATAGAAGAAATCTGCAGATTTTGTTTCATAAAGAGGTACAACACATGGAAGTACCTGAACAAAAACAAAAGACACACGATAAAGCTCGAGCTGCAGGAACAACAGGTGACATTAAAAAGGTAACATCTTTTCAAAGTCATCCACAAATCAACACTAAGATGTGTGACTGTTCAATTTAGGTCACATACATTGTGGCGGCGTGGTTAATGGGTTTGATGGGGTTGGTTGGGGTGGGGTGGTGGGGGGGGGGGGGAGCGGGGGGAGAAAGAGGAGGAAGAAAGAGTGTCGAATAAAACAGAAAGAGACACCAGTTTCACTCTAACCTAGCATTTTGTTTTCAAAGACATCTGTTTCAGTTTAAGCTGTAAGCATACCCTGTTATGTGGAATAACAATATAAATGGTCTTATGAAAATTGTATCCCACCCAGGTTGGGATCCCAGTGTGCTGGCAGTAAGTATTCAAAGCAAAATGATAATCCCAGTTTTCCTGTGCTCAACAAAAGAAAAACTGCCTTTTAATAAAGAATGGGTAAGGAAAGAAACAGCTACCTTTTGGTTGAGGCCAAGACAAGCTGTTGAGCACAGGGAGCTTTATTCTACACCTAACAGGTGGGGGTATGTTTTGCTAAGGGAAAAACTCCACCACTGCCCAACATCAGCTGTCAATTCGAACCAGTAAAATCAAACAAAATGAAGAGTTTCATGACATGACTTATCCTTGGTTGAGAAAATGTCACATAGGGATGCCTCTTTTTGTATCCAGCATAAGCAGGCTATGTAATTGCACTATGAGATTGCCTTTACACCACACAGTAACAAGAAATGACAGAACTGATCACACACCACATTGCCCATTTGTATATCACATTTTGCAACGAATTATCATCTTCCTGAGGTGCAGCTACATTTAAGATCATATTTCTCCTTAAAGGCTATAAAATACTGTACCTAAACTGGAGTAACTGCACGCTGTGGTTAATGGTTATTTGGTGCAGGAAACCCACAGATTAAACTATGCTGTTCAGTCTTAGGTTACAGCTTTGAGGCATTTAAGAAAAAAAAAAGCATTTTAAAATCAGTCTGCACCTACAGCAAAGTGCAATGCCTGCATGAATGACAGATGGATATGTTCATTAAATTTAAACATTCTGCTCTGCTTTATGTTTCAGTACTAAGTGGTCCTACCTGCGCACTCACAGTGTTCCTTGGTTGGCTGCCAGTTGTGGTGGCACTTTTGAAGATCTACAAAGGACAAAGAAGAAAACATGGCACCATAACAAACCCCTCTATTAGATCATCACAATCTCAGGGGAGAGCTGATTGCTTAATGTGGGTAACATTACATGGTGGGACATTAAGAATCAGTCTCACAGAAGACAGTAAAAACTGAAGGAGAATTAGAAGCAAGCAGCTGGTCAATCAGGGCTAACACAGGGATACTGAAGAATTTTATTCTGAGACCTGATCAGCCTGCTATCGGTCAGATGCTTAAGGACAGGTGGGATCTTTTAAAAACAAAATCTCTCCCTGGGAGGAACGAAAAGAGAATTTGCCGCCATTGAAGTACCAAACTGTTACTCTAACCTCAGCATGGTCCCTGGTCCCTGAGCCTGTCCACTTTTCCCTGCCCAGCCACATTAAACAATGTTTCCTCAGATTCTTATCTCTCTAAGATCAAGCTTCAAAGTTCAGGAGGCAACAAAAATGAGAGTTCAAATGGTGCTAGAAGAAAATTTTAAGACAATTATAACACCTTAGTATCAGAAAGAAAATAGAAAAAAAAAGCTTGAAATAAAAATTAACACTCAGTCACTCAAAACCAAGCTGGTTCTAAATGCAGCAGAGTTCCCTGGGATCTAAAACCTGCCTCAGTGATTTCAGGTTGACTCTCCCATGGTCCTTGTTGGAAACAAATGGAGTGAGGTTAAGGACAGGACTGGCCTCACTGTGTGCTACCTGGTTGCCCACTGTTCAGTATGCCAGCACTCACTACAGGTTCTCTCACCTGTAAAAGGAACACGGGTGAAGGAACAAAGCTACAAATACTTGTGGAATCATTCATGCAGCTGGAGGAGCCCATGCATTTTCCTTTCCATACGCCAAGCAAACATCTGCATATCTCATCTTGTACTATTTTTGTCCCTGAAAGTAGCTTATGGAGAAACAAATTCAATTATGCTGACATAGAACATAACAGCACAGTTCAGGCCCTTCGGCCCTCGATGTTGCGCTGACCTGTGAAACCAATCTGAAGCCCATCTAACCTACACTATTCAATTATCATCCATATGTTTATCCAACGACCATTTAAATGCCCTTAAAGTTGGCGAGTCTACAACTGCTGCAGGCAAGGCATTCCACGCCCTTACTACTCTGAGTAAAGAATCTACCTCTGACATCTGTCCTATATCTATCACCCTTCAATTTAAAACTATGTCCCCTCCTGCTAACCTTCACCATCTGAGGAAAAAGGCTCTCACTGTCCACCCTATCTAATCCTCTGATCATCTTGTATGTCTCTATTAAGTCACCTCTTAACCTTCTTCTCTCTAATGAAAACAGCCTCAAGTCCCTCAGCCTTTCCTCATAAGACCTTCCCTCCATACCAGGCAACATCCTGGTAAATCTCCTCTGCACCCTTTCCAATTATTCCACATCCTTCCTACAATGTGGCGACCAGAACTGTACGCAATACTCCAAGTGCGGCTGCACCAGAGTTTTGTACAGCTGCAACATGACCTCACGGCTCCGAAACTCAATCCCTCTACCAATCAAACCTAACACACCGTACACCTTCTTAACAACCCTATCAACCTGGGTGACATAACTCTACAGAGAAAATATCCAGAGTACCTAAAACAGCAAAAGCTTCTTTAGGATACGGAATCCTTTAAAGGTCACTCTCACAAATCCACATTAGTTCCCCATCCCTCCGTTTGTTTATCTCCTATCAGTATCCATGAATTGGGAACAATAGTTTTAAAAATTTGTTCACAGGACGTGAGCATCTCCAACTAGGTTGGCATTTATTGCCCATCCCTATCTAGAGTGTCATCTAGGCCAGGCCAGATTAGGATGGCAGATTTCCTTTGATTTCCCTGAAGGAAATCTAAGGAACATTAATGAACTAGATGGTTTTTATGAATATCGGGTTACACGATTGCCATTATGAGAGTTTTTAAATCAATTTCAAATTTCACTGTCTGCCATGGTGAGATTCAAACCAGAACCCAGAATATCAGCCTAGGGTTCTAGAATGCTTGTCTAGAGACATTATCACTATACCACCTTGAAACATAGATTGCCATAAATTCAGCAGTGTCTATATTTTCTCAACATTAGCAACATCTGGGTACCTGCTCAGCCTCTTCACGACTCATAGCCAGTGCCAACTGGAGCTGCAGTTCCTCCTCACCACTGGTTTGGGGCCGTGTCTGCTCCAACTCAGAGGAGATCTTTGGTGAAGTTGCTGCGGACAGAAATGTATGACAGATGAGTGCATCATTTCAAGTACAGTCTAGTCTCCTACCTACGTTGTCACACTACCTGACATATTTCCAAGGTTTCCCATCGACAACTCCATATTATTGTACCAATTTGGTTGTATGCAGTTGCAACATTCTGGGTAATTGTCTTATCATGTTTAACAGTCTTATTGGATCATTTATTAAATCTTTACATACTTGAGGAAGTAAAAACCAAACTTATGCAATCTGCACTCAAACTGAAACCCTATAAAACACTGGTATCTTCCAGACTTTGTGATCAACATGTTAATGCTCACATTTGGACTCCACAGGCATATAATATGCAACCATTCTGTGCATTTATTGACAGGAGAACAAAATCAGAGTATGTTTGATTGTCATGAGTCCTTTACTTTCTTGGTTACTGAATGATGGGATTAAGTAATAATACATGAATCGTGAGTTGTACATGGTTATAATGCTATCATTGTAATTGCATTAGAGGTAATTAATGGCTTTCACTGGCACCACTTTGCTAGATGGGACCAAATGCTATAGTTAGGCCAATAAAAGAGCCTTGCAAAGTGAGCCCAGGGAAATTACAAACACATGCAATGTGAACACTTACAGCCATGGTAGGAAGCAGGCGATCCTCCCACTTTGCCACACTCGTCTGATTGGCTGGTGGACAGGTTTGGATGGCTGGAGCCGCGCCCAAACATGATTTGGTTATTGCTGCCCACCGCGGTTGTCACGCTTGACATCCGCTCCTTTGTCTTCAGCGCATGGCTCCGCTCAACCCGAAGCCTCTCATCATCCTTGAGTAACGCGATCAGCTGTTTTGATTTCTCCCGCACATTGATACCTGATTTGGACAGAATCAACTGCATTGGTCACAACAGCACTTATAAAAATAAAGTCAGCCTCTCACAACAAACAAACATACTCCTATCAGTGTAACTGAACTCAACCTTTAATTCATACAACATGCAAAGCAACAAGCATCTGCTTCAGGACAGTTTATACAAGACATTTATAAAGTAAGAAACAGCATCAGCTGGGACACACTACAGGAAGCACATATAGACCAGACATCTAAACAGCAACCAACAGTTCCATCTAACCACACTGCGTTAGTGTCAGTTGGGTATGCTTAGCTCTAAATTTAAAGGTTACACATTCAACCCCCACCTCACTTCAGCCAACAATCTAGTCCAAGAGTTTTGCAACGTCAGAGCAGCTGTCCTTTGGATCAAACATTAGTCCATGAGTCTTATCTCAGTGCTTGGGTGCATGTAAAAGCTGCCACAGCATGACTGGAAGATCACAGTGTTCATGAAGTGGCCGGCTCAGCACCACCAAGAACAGCAGTACATTGCCTTCCATCTTAATGCTCAGGAAGTCTAAAGGCTGCATTCATATTTGGAATCAAAGGTACTACAGGAGTTTAAAATATGTTAGGTGCTAGGTTAGGTTAGATAAACTGCAAGAGGGCCAAGCTTGAAAGGTGTGGGAAATACACTTTTATGTTTATGTACCATGTGAAAAACTGGATGACATGGAACTGGACATTTTCTGATTGATAAGAGTTTATCACGTGGTTTCTTGGAAATTAAATCACCAGCTTAATGTGCACTGTGGTTACCCATCACTTTCAGAAAGTCAAGTGACTTTGACGAAAAGACATTTTCAGAAAGACATGAGACAGGGTTTATGGATCTAGCTTTGAAACTGGGGTCTATAAAACAGAAATCCAAAAGTGGTCACTAAGTAATAAACCCCAGGAGCTGCAAGTCTCTCACTCTACCAAACTGTTGGCAATCTGATAAAGCTTCTGAAATCAGTGTTTTGGACCACCTCACAAATCCTAAAATGCTGGGGCTCTGAACTATTTTTATTGCGATTCGAATTGAAGATCTTCCATTAGTTTTTAGTTACAGTATTAGCAATGCAATTTCGTCAACAGAAAACTTGGTGAACTGTGACAAGTCATTAGACCCTTGGCAAATGAATTTTTTTGCTTTCTTTGAAAAACAAAATCCCCTCTTCAGGAATACTTGTCCTTTTGGATTGTGTGAGCGTGGGGCTCAGGGGATTTGACTCTAATTCTGGACTATAATTTAGATATAGACCAGTGTTTGCCACCTTGTTTGAAGAAGATTGGTATTATAATAAACAGATAGCTTCAAGTTTATTAACGAAGCCTGGTGAATGTCTTTTTTACTTTGGTTAGTTGTACAAAAGGGAATGAATTGGTCATTTTGGTGATCGAATCAACACATTTGTACTTAGAATTAGAATGTTCCTGAGTCACTCTGCATCTGTGCTGAGTTAACAGATTTCAGACTAATTGGATGGATTTTAGTGGCCTCAGCAACCTGAAATAAAGTATGGAAGCCAGTAGGGGGTCAGAAGGATGATTCCCAAGGAGATGGTGGAACTAGTTAACATCAGACCAATGAAAACCAGACAAATTCTTTCAAAAAGCAGTAGTTTGGGGCATGTGTAGGGAGTGGAACTCAGCAGTCAGTTTGAATTGGCTCCGGAAGCTCTCCACCATTGGGCGTTTTACCCTGCCTCATATCACTGAGTCTAGAACAGAAACAGACAAGAGACTGACCACTCTGATAGAGTTACCAACTAATTATTATTGCATCTTGTGACTACAGAGTGGTAAAAGTGATCAAAATTGATATCAGTCCTTTTTTCTTAAACCGACCAACTCTTATGTTCAATCTCAAGTGATTCTGAAACTGGTACTGAGCTGTCAATTAAAATGCCTGGTCCTGCCCCATCTAAAAGCTATGTTTCATGTGTTAAACTAATAAAGAAAATTGGGGTTAGATTTTCGTTTTTAAACAAATCCCATAAACTATCCCAACAGCAGCAGCCTAGCATTAATACATCCCTTCATACAGCTGTGGTCACTGGTTTGATCCCCATTACTGACACCTCCCAACCACAATTCTAGCGAGATTAATCAAGTCTCCCTCAAGCCACCAAAAAAGTTGATGATGCCTGTGTTATTTAAAGATCATGAGCCTGTGATCTTTTAATAACAAACAAAAAATACTCAAGCACTAGTCTTCTCAGACAAGCCCTGTCAAAGTATTTTTAAAAATAAGCCCGAAAAAGAACTTTTGACAGAGGCAACCTTTTCAAGTCCAGAGGGCTTCCAACTTTTTTCCCAAAATTAATTCACAAGATGTGGGCATCTTTGGCTCTGCCAGCATTTATTGCCCTTCCCATATTGCCAAGAGGGTAGTTGACAGTCAACCACATTGTCATGGGTCTGCAGTCACATGTGGCAAGATCAGATAGGGATGGCAATTTCCTTCCCTAAAGGACATTAGTGAATTAGAGATAGTGGGAACTGCCAATGCTGCAGAATCTGAGATAACAAGGTGTAGAGCTGGATGAACACAGCAGGCCAAGCAGCAAAGCTGATGTTTCGGGTCTGGACCCTTCTTCAGAAATGTTTCTAAAGACAGAGCTGCAAGCATTAATACTGAAAAGTTGTACTCTCACATAGAAATTAATTTAAGAAAGAATTCAAAGTGTAGCCAGACACGTGTGATGGGGGGTGGACTGTATATTTTCTTCTTTCTCCATCTCAATACTTTTCACCTCTCCCAAAACTAAGTACCATGCTGTGCCAGCAGCAGTTGTCATCTAAAACCTAATCACCCAGAATGCCATGAACATTGTCAAAACTAAGAGGTTGCCTTGCTGATCTAGCCATGCACATCAACTAACTGCATCCAACTGACAGACTTGCACAAACCTAGATTTATTTTGGCTCTAGCCCAGAAAAGGTGGGGGCCAACAGTAAAAACTCAGCATTACATTTGTGGTCTCCATGACCCCAACTTTATGGGACCTTGCATCAAATTTGACAGCAAAAATAAATTACAAATAGGAGCCATTTGATTACCCTGGTCCCTTCCATCTCGATCGATGTACTGAAAGTCCTTCAGCGTCTGAATGGCAAAGACATTTTCTTTGCACTGTTGTGCCACTCGCTCAGAGCCCGTCTTAATCAAATAGTCCATCAACATCAGCGCCTTATACACATGCCGCCAGTTCTTTCCGTGGTCATTGAGGCGTTTCCAAATCATGCTCATAATTTCGGAGAAAGCCACCACATTGTACGTCAGGTCAGAGATTTCTGCCATCAATGAGCTCGAGGGCCCCCACGGATCATTTGACGTGGCCTCTCGGACTTTTATCTCTGCTTCTGAATAATTGTTTACAATGTTTTTCATCTGTCTTCGAAGAGATGAGGATGTCATGGTGACTGCTCTAATCTTTCCTTATCTCCTCTCTTGTCCCGCCACCATTCAGCAATCACGACCCACAGGTGTCTTTCAGCAGTAATGTATTAAACCATTACCAATTTTTGTGCAGAAATGTGTTCTTCCTCCTCAGCTTGAATTTAACTACATGTTGTCCTAGTAGCGTTTATTTGGACGCTTCACTCTGCCAACAGTTCCACCATTTCCACTTACTTACAACCTGGAACAAGAAAATAGAAGTTGATCAATGTTCCATGTTCCTGTGAACATTCCGCTCAATTTTCACAAAAGCTCTATTTATCCTCCCTCTATGCTCACTGTTTTGTTAAAAATTCATCATTATTAAAAACCAGAGGTTAAAAAGTTGGTTCGACAGATTCCACGCGGACACTTTCCTGGTTCAGGTTTTATTTCCGTTCACACCGCTTCAAAACTTCAACGTAAAATATTTGTTCCCCACATACATATATCCAGTTCTCATTGGAATTATCCCTTGAAATTTAAAAAAAAAACTGTCTGTTCCCCAATCTCATTTGGTCTCCAGTATCCCTGCCACACCTTACTAGATGAAAACTTTCACACCGATTCCTCAAGCCTCCCAGGACATTAGAACTACGTAATTCTTCATCTCCAACCTTCCACTCCTCCCAAAATCTACATACATTTTAAAACTTCAGCATTGCTCAAAATTCCTCTCATTCTACCTTGATGATTTCCTACACAATGAGCCTTGACCCTTCGCCCATCTCATTCTAGCTCAGTTACATCCTGCACCATCAGCCTTGACCCTTTACCTAAATTTCACTTAAATAAAAGACCAAACATTTCACTAAATTCTAAAATGAGAGTTAATACTTAAAGATAGAAATTATCGGGTTTTGTACTACTGACTGAAATATACGATATCAGGTACAATTGCTACTGTTTGTTTGTAAAATATAAACCTATGATTATATAATTAGATCAGCAGCTTCTCAATGTTTTCTCAATTAATTTCTCATCATTTACCCTCAAGTTACTGAAAATCAGTAATATTCAAAAGGATGAATTAAAAATGATCAAATAAAAAGAAAACATTTTATGCTATTATATTTATCCATGATATTTGTTATTCGTTTGTGGGATGTGGGTGTCGCTGACTGGGCTAGCTTTTAATAGGCCACACATTGGTGCCCTTGAGATGTGCTGTGAATTACCCGTTGGTACGTAATTTTCATTTGAAGACCATGATTTTGCCTGCACTGAGCAAATTTATCGTACCCATAGGTGACTTCACAGAAATGTTACAGTGCAGGTGGTGGTCATTTGGCCCATTGGGCTTGCACCTGTTCTTCAAATGAGCATCATTACCTAGTGCCAATCTCCTGCTTTTTCTCCATACTGCTGCATGCTATTTCTACCCAAATAATCATCCAGTGCCTCATTATGAACTAATCCCCACCACACTTCAAGACTGCGCATGCCATTCCCTAATATCTTGCCGAATAAAAACAATTTTCCCTCACTCTACCCTTGCTTCAAATATAAAAGGGACAAGAACAAGAGGATATATAATTAGGAACAGCTTCACTCTATCTAAATCTATCCTACTCACTTGTGATTTTGAAAACCTCAAATCTTCTCTCAGCCTTCTCTCCAAGAACAGTCCACTCCCATAACTGCAGTTTCGCATATCTGAAGCCATTCTTGTAAATCACTTCTGCACACACTCCAATGCATTCATATCTTTCCTATAATATGGCATCCACAGTACACAATCCTCCAGGTGAGGTCTAATAAGTGTCTTACACAAGTTCAACATCACAATCCTGGCTTTTTGTACTCATGCCTCTATTAGTAAAGCTAAGGACAGGCTCGCCACTTGTCTTGCTATCTTCGATGACCTGTGTACATATATACTCTCTACTCTTGCCACCCTTTAGAATTGTACCCCCTATTTTATGTTGTCTTTCAATGTTCTTTTTACCAAAGTGCATTACCTCACACTCCTTTGCAATGAATCCTTTCTGCTACCTATCCACCCACTTCACCAACTTGTGAATGCCCTTTTGCAGTTCCACTCGGTCTCCACATAATTTACAATTCTTCCATGTTTTGCGTTATCTTCTAACTTTGAAACTGACCCCTGCACACCAAGATCCAGATCCTTAACAAACATCAGGAAAAGTAAGGGTCCCAATACCAATCCCTGGGGAACTCCACTACATACCCTCCTCCAGCCCAAAAAATAACCATTGACCATTGCTCACTGTTTCCCCATCATGAATTTTGTATTCACGCTGCTACTCCCCGTTTTTTTACCATGACCTAAAACTTTCCTCACAAATCTGTCATGTAGCATTATATCAATTGCCTTCTTGAAATCCATGTATCCTCACCTAAAAACTCCAGCAAGTTAGTTAAACACAATTTCCCCTTTAGAAATGCATGCTGACTCTTCCTAATCCACATGACTATAAATTGTTTCTAGAACTTGCCCCTCACCAAAGTTAAACTGACTCTATAACCGCTGAGAGTATTATTACAATCTTTCTTGGACAAGGCCGTGATGCTTTGATTTTCAGGTCTTCTGGAATTTCTACCCTCATTTCCTTTAAAATTTTTGGATGCATCTCATCCAGTCCTGGTGCTTTGTCAACTTTAGGTACCAACAACCTATCCAAGGTGTCTTCCTTATTAATTTTGAGCCTCTCTATTAACAGTGTTTCCTCCTCCATCATCAGGGCCAGGGCAGCATCCTGCTCTTTTGTAAAGGCAAATATAAAATATTCATTTAACACCTCTGCCATGCTCCCTGTCTCCATGTGTAAATCCCCTTTTTGTACTCTAATCAACCCTGCTCCTCCTTTAACCACTCTTTTACTCTTTACATGCTTAGAGAAGACTTTGGGATTCCACTTTATGTTAGCTGCTAGTTTATAGAATCATACAGTACAGAAGAAGCCCTTCAGTCAATTGAGTCTGTACCACCAAAAATATATTAGTTGCACGTTCCAGCACTAGGGCCATAGCCTTAAATGTAATGACACTTCAAGTGCTTATAAGGATTTTTTAAAAGTTTGAGGTTACCCACCTCAACTACCCTCCCACGCAGTGCCTTCCAGGCCCCTGACACCCCTAGGTGAAAAGTGTTTTCCTCACGTCTCCTCTAAACCTCCTGCTTTTCATCTTAAAAACGTATGCTCTCTTTATTGAGCCTTAAAGTGCTTTCTATCTACTCTCTCCATACCCCTCATAATCTTATACACAATCAGGTTCCCACTTCCCCCCCACCCCTCACCCCCACCACCTCAATCTTCTCTGATCCAAAGAAAACAACTCAAGCTTATTCAGCCTGTCTTCATAGCCAAGATTCTCCATCCAGTCTTTTCTTATAATTCCGCTTTGCTTATTTTACTGGCTTTTTCATCTCCCCTCTAAATCTTCAGTAATCCTTTTGGTTCTCAACTGTATTTACGGCCTTAAACCTGTCACAAGCAAACTTTTTTTTTCTAATGGGTCATCCAGGGAGCTCTGGATTTATTTGTCCTGCCTTTCCCATTTGAGGGAATATACTCTGACAATACTCAAATCATCTGCTTTTGGAGGTAGCTTTTCCTACCAACCTCTTGTTCCAGTCAAACCTGCTCAACTTTGCTCTTGCCCCACTTGAAGTCTGTTTTCCACCAACTGAATTTTCTCACACTGGATTGCTGCATGTCATAGGCAAAAACCTTCCCAAACCTCATAATACAATGATCGCCATCTTCTAATTGTTCCCCTAATGACACTCGATCCACCTCATTTCCAAGGACCAGGTCCAAAATCGCATCCTCCCTCATTGGACTGGGCAGATAATGCTGTAGGAAACTCTCGAACACAATCTAGGAATACCTGCCCTTCACACTACCAGTATTCCAGTCTATATTTGGATTTTAAGTCCCCCATTATGACTGCTCTATAATATTGGCATTTCCTTAAATTTTCTTGCAGAATTGCTTCTCTACACCCTTTTCACTCATAGTAGTACATAGATTTCACCAAGCAACGTAACTGTACCCTTTTAATTCCTTCGCTTGAGCCAACATGATTCTCTCCTTAGATGCTTTCTCCAGCACTGAGATGCCCTCCTTAATTAATACAGCTACTCTTCCTCCTTTCCTTCCTTTTCTACCTTTCCTGAACAACTTATACCCATGAATATACAACACTCCATTTCTGTCAAAACTTGAACCAGGTCTTTATTATTGCCACAGCACCATATTTCCATGTGGCATTCAGAACTTCCAACCTTATTTATGATACTCCATGCATTTACATACAGCACACTTCATTTTAACTAGTACCTTATGAACCAGCACTCGCAATAAACTGGCAAAATTATATACCTGAAATATCAGCATTTCACTGCATTATCGCAATCTCCGAGTAATCAGTTGAGAGCGTAAGCGAGAAGGCTCTGTTGGTAAGTTTATTTAAGGCAAAGTTGCATTATTTACAGCGTAAATCATTTAAATAGTAAAGTATAACAGTGATGTACATATACCCTACATTAAGTTTTATTACATTGTGTGTTTTTATATGGACCTCTTGATCAACTGGAATATGTGATCAACCAATATACTCCTGGTCTCGCAGATGTCGTTAATAAAAAAAAGTTTGCTGTACCTTCACATTAACTGCATTTTGGACTTCTTTCTCCCTTACATTGACTTCACATATTAATTTGTTATTCTCTGTGCTAATACCAGCTGTGTGACCATGTATCGTGCAAACCCTGCTACTCCAGGTCTCATTCCTACCTCCTAAATAGCTGCAGCACAGAGCAGCAAGCCAAAACAAAAAATTAAAATCTAAACCATAATTCTTGTGGTTAGAAGCAGAAGCACTTGCCTCTATTTGCAACGACAGGAGAATCTTCAAAAGTTTTGCGTTTTGGCTTCCTGTCCAGCATGACAGTTGCAGAATCTTTATAAATTCATAACTGATCTGTCAGTCAAAAAGTAGAAAAATTCTCTTCTACAGCCTGATGTTGAACCATATATCAGGAGTACATTTCAGTCTCAAAATACACCACAAACTAAAACCCTATATTCCATAGAAAACATTCCAGCATAATATCAAACTCACCATGAGCAACACCACGGAACATTACTGATAGATTCCAAGTCTAGCAGATCTATCGCTCTACTTGTAAAGTAAATATTCACTAGGCTACGGGGAAAGAACCAGACAATCGTGTTTTATTGGCTGTCTCTTTCAAAAAGGCAGCCAGCCTGCATACAATGAATCTTACAGCAGAGAATATCCAATGGAAACCAGTAACAATAATAAACCCAGTGGTTGACGTGGAGCCCAAAAGTCTCAAGCAGTTTACGAATGCCTTCTGATGTGATTTCAATAACTGACTAGTGACTATACCAGGAAAGCAACAAGGCACAGAACCTGGATTAGATTTACAAGCTAGCGTGTCCTATCTAAGATTGAACCGTCTTGGTGACTCATTCGCCAAGTTATAAGAACTCAGTGTCAGCAGATGGGATCACTGTATCAAGATGGTGTCCATATGGCAAGTTTTACTGCCAATTTCCGGTCCTTAAGGGGGAACTAGCTCCAAGAAGTGAAACTCATTTTGCAAACCTTGTATTCATACTTCTCATTTTTTTTTTGAAAAATTGAACGGATCAGCAAACAGCAATTCCATTCTTTTCACCAACATTCATCTTGTTTGTTCTCCAGGCTCTATAGGTCACCTTCCAGAATTCACATAACCCCCAGTTCCCCAACCCCAAAGTTGTAAAAGCGCGTGTGCACGATAAACGGAGGCTACCATTCTGCTGCGAAAGGGAGCTAGTAAATTCATAAGAACCTGTTCCAGGAATCACATCTAAACAAGCACTAATACAAAACAGAATCATAACAGTGAACAAATAAAAAAGAACAGTTTTCACTGCTCTTGTATGGAGGCAAGAGTCATGAAATCCAGGCAACTTAAGCCTTGGAGCGAGCACAACATGGTTCAAACTGATGCAAAATTCATGGTTTTAACAGTACACTTATAAATCACAGGAAACACTTAAAACAGACCAGAAAGTGACTTAAAGGCTGCAACATATCCAGAGCTTTAATAGAAGATTACCCAATGCCCAGTTGGCAATGGCACCATGTAATTGAACTGTACAGAGGAGACTGTCCCTGGCCCTGAACTAAAGATTTGTCTATTCTCAAAGCCCTTGTGTTCAGGGAGAGTATCAGGAGCTTCAGCAGGGGTATCAATAGCCACTAAACACTGCTGTGAAGGGTCCACAGATGGGCAAGCAATGATGCATTGTTGTTCAATTACAATGGCTTCTGTAGTTAACAGACCACTGATAATAAAAATCTAGGCTTATCTGAAGTGGCCCCAAGGTCAACATCTTCAGGTGAACTGGGATGGAACTAGCAACAAAAAAAATGTTGACACTTCAAATAGCCAAACTGAAGCAAGTGTTGTAATGTTCTCCAGCCAAAGATTCGTTGCAGTTTGCACGTTTGTTTATTCTCTCGTGAGACATGGATGTCACTGGCTGGGCTAGCATTTATTATCCATCCCTAATTGTCTTGGAGAAGGTGGTGGTGAACTGCTTTCTTAACCAGCTGCAGTCTATGTGCTGTAGGTAAATACATAATGCCTTTAGGGAGGGAATTCCAGGACTTTCACCCAGTGACATTGAAGGAACAGTGAAATGCTTTCAGGTCAGGATGGTGACTGACTTGGAGGGGAGCTTGTAGATGGCATGCCCAATTAATCTGTTGCCCTTGTCCATCTGGATGGAAGCGGTCACGGATCTAGAACACTCATTGTAGGAGCCCTGGTGAATTTCTGCAGGTCATATTATGGATTGTACACTGCTGCTACTGAACATCTGTGATGAACAGGGTGGATGCGTTACCAATCAAATGGGCTGCTTTGTCCTGGCTGGCGTCAAGCATCAAGTGTTGGATGGAGAACCACTTTCTCCCAATCAATCTGTGGGTGGAAAGCGTGGAGGGTGGCTTCCCACCCTAAGATTTACTGAGGTCCTTCAATAGCCATGTCGAGTGGGCAGGGAACTCACCATGTGGGCCAGTTGCACAGAAAGTCCTGTTGGGTGTGCCTGCAGCCAATGAGGACAGTAGGCCTCCTTGTACCCAGCATACTTGCCCTCAATTGAGGAATCTGATAGTGGTGGGTTTGGTTGGGTGGCAGGAAACCGCGCTCCTACTCATCCTTGCTGTCACCCTTTCGAAACTCCCATGTCCCTGGTACCCTCATTCCAAACTTGCCTGCCTCCAAGGTTCTATTAATGATCTCAGGCCTGAGACCAATTCCCGTAGGGATCACTTCTCCCAGTAGTGGAGGGCTGGAAGCCTCTCATTGGCAGACAGCGCTCAGGGCCAGGATTCCTGTAGTGATCAGGTTTTAATCCAACAGGAGGACCAATCCTGTTCAGCCAGCGCCTCATTCTCCCATTGGATTGAGTGCCCTGAAAACATTCAACTCTGACTCCTTGGGTTTCATTGCCAGGATACACGCACCCCACCTCAAACATTAAATTCAACCCAAAATAAACACACGATAACTCCAATTATCATGGAGGCATGGTAGCAATTTGGTTCTATTACTGTACCAATAAATGTTGTCTGAAAAAGCCACTCAAATAACTAATGAAAAAGTGCTTTAGAAACTCAGTAGTGCCAAAAACAAAATCACATTGGACTCAACATCATCTCTGTTTCTCCTTTCACAGATGCTGCTAGACCTACTGAGTTTCTCAAGGACTTTGTTTGCATTCCAGATTGCCAGCATTTGGAACTTTCTTTCCATCTATTAAAGCAAAGATGATCAGTCGTTTTCAAGACGTCATCATGGACTATCTGCAGAAGATTATTTTGGGATGGATAATAAACATTAGCTTGACCAGTGAAAGGCATGCTCCTTCGAAAAATGAAAAAAAAAGCTTGTGTCTACCATCCAGAGTGAAGATGCCACATTCATGATACAAAACCTGCAAATTTGTTCAGCTAAGCATCACCAAAGGACACACTATTAGATTATTTACCTTATCACAGTTTGCAAAGGTTACTAGCCTAGCATGACCTTTCTGAACAGTTGGGACAACAGCCACTGCACTCCAACCTTAACCTTATCATCTAAATCAGGCAACAACCTGACACAGTCACACTCATGGAATCATGCCTATTACCAGACACCACCTTCACCATCCATATTTATGTCCTGTCCCACCAGCACGACAGGCGCAGCAGAAGAGGCAGCGTCCCTGGAATAAAGTTGGGAAATCTGAACCCCAACATTGACTCTGAACACCATGAAGGTGTATGACATCTGGGCAAGCATGAGCAAGGAAACCTCCTGTCAATTACTACATACTGTCCTCCTTCATCGAGGAATGTGTGCTCGTCCATATGGAGTACTTGGAGGAAACAGAAGGTGGCAAGAGTACAGAATGTATTCTGGTGAGGGACTTCAATAGCCACCACCAAGAGTGTCTCCACTGCAGCACTACTGATCGATCTGGTTGAGTTCTAACAGATGTAGCTTCTGGATTGGTTCCTTCACCACCTGCTACAGACTCAAACAGAGGGAAGAACATACTTGACATCCCTATCAATCTGCTGGCTGCAGATGCATCCATCCACATCAGTATAGGTAAGAGCGACCACTGTACAATCCTTGTGGAAACGAAGTTCTGTCTTTACATTGATAATATCTTACATTACGTCGCACTATCACCATTTTAAATGGGACAGACTTCAAACAAATCCAGCTACTCAAGACTTGACATCCATGAGGCATTGTGGGCCATCAGCAGGAGCTGAATTGTATTCAACCACAATCTGTGACCTCAGCCTAGCATATCCCCCATTGAGGGTGGCACGGTGGCTCAGTGGTTAGCACTGCTGCCTCACAGCACCAAGGACCCAGGTTCGATTCCGTCCTCAGGTGACTGTCTGTCTGGAGTCTGCACATTCTCCCCGTGTCTGCGTGGGTTTCCTCCCACAATCCAAAGATGTGCAGGCTAGGTGGATTGGCCATGCTAAATTGCCTGTAGTGTTCAGGGATGCGTAGATTAGGGGGATAGGTCTGGGTGGGATGCTTTTTGTGTCAGTGTGGACTTGTTGGGCTGAAGGGCCTGCTTCCACACTGTAGGGATTCTATTCTATTCTATGATTCAACCATTACCATCACGCCAAGGGATCAACCCTGGTTAGCACTGACCAGGAACTGAACTGCACTCACCATGTAAAGAATGCCTACAACAGCTGGTCAGAAACCACGAAGACTGGAGCAAATAACTCATCTTGTGATGTCCAACTTTTATAAGGCAAAAATGTGATGGAATACTACCTACTTACCTGTATTAGTATAATTCCAATAACACACAAAAAGCTTGCCACCACCCAGGTGAAAGCAATCCACTTGACTGGCACCATTTCCACAAACATTTAGTCACTCCACCATTGACACTCAGTAGCAGCAGCATGTACTACCTACAAGATGGACTGCAGAAATTTGTCAAATATCGTTAAAGAGCTCCTTCCAAACCCATGACCCCTTCCATCTAGAAGGGCAAGGGCAGCACATACATGGAACACTATGCCCTGCAAGTTCCCCTTCAAACCACTCACTGTCTTGACTTGGAAGTGTATTGCCTTTGGTTCAGTGTCACTGGATCAAAATCCTGCAATTCCCTCCCTAATGGCACTGAGGGTCTACCTACTGCATCAGTTCAAGAAGACAGTGCATCACCACTTTCTCAAAGGCAATTAGTGCTGGCCAGCCAACAACACCCATGTCCCACGAGTGAATTTAAAAATATTTCAACCAAATCAGGGGACTGTATTAATTTAATGCTTCCTGCTTTTAGGAATCAACCCATGCACTCCACACTCACAAAGAACTGTATAATATTTTGCCTATTTCCCTATCTGAATCACAGGCAGTATACCCACTATTCTTGCATTAAGCTGCTCCTTCCTAGTATTCAGTGCTACTGGCCAAACTTGGATCAAGGAAATCATCCTTTGCTGCATCACCTGAGCTGCCAGTTCTTGTCAATCCCGCATCACCTGCTGTACACAGGCAACTCGGGAGTTCCAACGGGATACTCATACTTACAGAAAAGCGGCCTGAAGCCCAAGAGACATTAGACAGCTCTGACACAACCATCAGCTTGATGCAGCATTTACAGGTGCACTCAAACACATAGAGCATTCTATGGAATGTCAAGTTTGGCAAAAATGAAGGAAACGGCAATAAGAAAAATGAGAAAACAGCTCAATGTAAAAGTATAGCCAGCCATGATAGAGGACCCCTCCTGAGTCCAGTCTGTTCATAATCTCGTCATCTACTGGTTTCTACAATTCACCTGTTACAAGCAATTTTTTAATAACCTGTATACAAGTAATTCACAAAGAGCAGACTACTTCAGGTGTTGGGGGCCAGGGACCATACGAACAATTGACAAAACAAAGAAGACAAGGACAAATTAATACTAGTACCAGGATCAGAAACATGACAGTGTTGTGATCAGGAATGCAGCATCATAAAGACGCTGACTTCCAGGAGGAACTGGATAAAAACACAACAGCTGGTAAGAGTTGCAGGAGCATGGCACAAAGGCAGGGAAGTGGGACTAACAGAATAGCTCTTTCAAGGACCCAACGCAGCCACAATGGGCAGAGTGGCCCCCTCTCATACAATTTTAGTAAGCAGTAAGGGGTTCAGAGCCATCCCCAATCTGTCCCCATTATTCTCAAAGGGGGTTAGAGATGGGGGAAGTACAACCAATTGGAGAAATTGCTCTACCCAGGGGACAGCACAGCTGTGATGGCCTGAATGGCCTCTTGTTTCTGCTGGGAGATTCCAGGAAAGCCAAGACCATGATTTAGGAGTGGACTATTCCCATAGACTTGATCACAGCGGACCCTCAGATCCTAGCAATAAGGTTACTGAAGGGGCATTAATACCACACCCCCTCCACGCTCACCTCTCGCCTTTATTTTGGTAAAGGATTTGTAATTCATTTTAAGCGGATGGGGTGTATTTTTGTTTTGGGTCCAGGTACAGAAATACCAGAAGAGCCCGCACACTGATCCCAGGGAGCGGCCTGGATTTCAGGCTCGGGCCGGCTTTACCCCCTCGCCAGCGACCGCGGGGAAAGTCCGAGGCTGTGGGAAGAGGCCCGGGC
>JAHRHZ010000008.1:19317580-19331945 GCA_024137785.1 Ginglymostoma cirratum | reverse complement strand
CAGATAAGGGTGGGGAGGGAAAAATGTCTTTGGTGGTGGGGTCTTTTTCCCTCCCCACCCTTATCTGCCTTTCGGAGGGACCACTCCCTCCGCGGCTCCCTTGTCCGCTCCACACTCCCCTCCAGCCCCACCACACCCGGCACTTTTCCCTGTAACCGCAGGAAGTGCTACACCTGCCCCCACACCTCCTCCCTCACCCCAATCCCAGGCCCCAAGAAGACTTTCCACATCAGGCAGATGTTCACCTGCACATCTGCCAATGTGGTATACTGCATCCGCTGTACCCGTTGTAGCTTCCTCTACATCGGGGAAACCAAGCGGAGGCTTGGGGACCGCTTTGCAGAGCACCTGCGCTCAGTTCGCAACAAACAACTGCACCTCCCAGTCGCGAACCATTTCAACTCCCCCTCCCATTCCTCAGATGACATGTCCATCCTTGGCCTCCTACAATGCCACAGTGATGCCACCCGAAGGCTGCAGGAACAGCAAATCATATTCAGCCTGGGAACCCTGCAGCCCAATGGCATCAATGTGGATTTCACAAGCTTCAAAATCTCCCCTCCCCCAACCGCATCCCAAAACCAGCCCAGCTCATCTCCGCCTCCCTAACCTGTTTTTCCTCTCACCCCAAGCCACACCCCCATCTCCTATCTACTAACATCATCCCGCCCCCTTGACCTGTCCGTCCTCCCTGGACTGACCTATCTCCTCCCTACCCCCCTACCTACACTCACCTTTACTGGCTCCATCCCCGCCTCTTCGACTTGTTTACGAGGATGTTGCCTGGTATGGAAGGTGCTCGCTATGAAGAGAGGTTGAGTAGGTTAGGATTGTTTTCATTAGAAAAACGGAGATTGAGGGGGGACCTGATTGAGGTCTTCAAAATCATGAAGGGTATAGACAGGGTTGATAGAGATAAGCTTTTTCCCAGGGTGAGGGATTCAATAACGAGGGATCACGCGTTCAAGGTGAGAGGAGAAAAGTTTAAGGGGGATACACGGGGAAAGTACTTTACACAGAGGGTGGTAGGTGCCTGGAACGCGTTGCCGGCAGAGGTAGTAGAGGCAGGCACGGTAGATTCATTTAAGGTGCGTCTGGTCAGATGTATGAGTAGGTGGGGAGCAGAGGGATACAGATCCTTAGGAATTGGGTGATAGGTTTAGACAGTGGATTTGGATCGGCACAGGCTTGGAGGGCCGAAGGGCCTGTTCCTGGGCTGTATGTTTTCTTTGTTCTTTATTCTTTGTCTGCCTCCTCTCCACCTATCCTCTCCTCTATCCATCCTCTATCCGCCTCCCCCTCTCTCCCTATTTATTTCAGAACCCTCTTCCCCTCCCCCATTTCTGATGAAGGGTTTAGGCCCGAAATGTCAAGTTTTCCTGCTCCTATGATGCTGCTTGACCTGCTGTGTTCATCCAGCCCAATGCTTGTTATCTCGGTGGTAGAGGGTTGTTGTTCAGACTGGAGGCACATGGCCAGTGGTGTGCCACAAGGATCGGTGCTGGGTCTGCTGTTGTTCCTCATTTACATAAATGATTTGGATGAGATTATAGGGGGTGTGGTTAGTAAGTTTGCAGATGACACCAAAATTGGTGGTATAGTGGGCATTAAAGAAGCTTATCTAAGATTACAACAGGATCTTGAACAACTGGACTAGTGTGGCCCAAGGAATAGCAGAGTTTAATTCAGATAAATGCGAGGGGTTGCATTTTGGTAAAACAAACCAGGGCAGGATTTACCCTGTTAATGGTTGGCCCTGGGGGGCTTTGTTGAACAGAGAGACCTAGGGGTGCAGGTACATCGTTCGTTGAAAGTGGCATCACAGGTAGACAGGGCGGTGAAGTAGGCATATTGCATGCTTGCCTTCATCTTCTTCAGATGAAATCTTCTTCAGATTTTCTGAAGAAGGGTCTAGGCCCAAAACGTCAGCCTTCCTGCTCCTCTGATGCTGCTTGGCCTGCTGTGTTCATCCAGCTCCACACCTTGTTATCATTGAGTACAGGAGTTGGTTTGACATATTACAGCTGTACAAAACATTGGTAAGGCCATATTTGGAGTACTGTGTACAATTCTGGTCACACTTCTATAGGAAGGATGCTATTAAACTGGAAAGGGTGCAAAAAAGATTTGCAAGGATGTTATTGGGGCTGGAAGGTTTCAGTTATAAGGAGAGGCTGGATACGCTGGGACTTTTTTTCCGTGGAGCGTAGGAGGCTGAGAGGCGACTTTGTAGAGGTTTATAAGATCATGAGGGGCATAGATAAGGTGAATAGCCAAGGTCTTTTACCCAGGGTAGGAGAGTCCAAAACTAGAGGGGCATAGGTTTAAGGTGAGAGGGGAAAGATTTAAAAGGGGCCTCAGGGGCAACTTTATTGCACAGAGTGTGGCGCGTGTATGGTATGAACTGCCAAAGGAGGTGGTAGAGGCTGGTACAATTACAACGTTTAAAAGGCATTCGGATCGGTACATGGATAGGAAAGGTTCAGATTAGTTTAAAAGCAGGCAAATGGGACTAGTTCAGGTAAGGAAACCTGGTCAGCATGGACGAGTTGGGCTGAAGGGCCTGTTACTTTGCTGTATGAGTCTATCCAGGCATGTGGGGAGTATTCCATCACACCCCTGACATGCGCCTTGTAGTTGGTGGATGGGTTTTGGGGACTCAGGAGGTGAGTTACACACCGCAGCATTGCCAGCCTCTGACCTGCTGTTGTTGGCACTGCAAAATCCAAGAAGCAGAACTGAGTGAAATAACATTCCCCAAACTTGCCCCATGTTAGTAGATCGCTCTATAGTGCCCTGAAATGTCCCTGAACACCACCAGCTCTCTAACTGCCCTGCCCCACTACTGTAACCCATTCAGATTGTTGCCCCCGGGGCTAGAGAATCTAGAGCGTGGGGCACACTCACTGAATGCAGAGACAGTCGCTCGGGACTGAGACACAGACAAATTAGTTTGCTCAAGTAAAAATTATGAATTGTTTGAATTCTCTACCCTAGAGGGTTTGGACATGAGGGTAGGCTGCAATATTCAGATTTTTATCCTTTCGGACCATTAAGGGTCACAGTGAATGAAGTCAAAACCCAAGATTAGCTGTAATCCTGCTGAATGGCAGAACAGACTTGAAGGGCTGAATGGCCAACTTCTGCTCCTATTTCTTGCATTGCCTGCTCAATATCACTAAAGACAGAAAGCCACACAGACCCCACTGCTGTTTAAAATAGGGGTATTTCTTTATGAGCAAAGGCTGGGCCGGTGTCCTCAGCGAGATTTTCGTTGTGCGAGTCAGCTCTCTGTATAGTTACAGGAAGGGAGTTGAACCAGAGCGATGCTGACTTTGTTTTTTTTTGGAGGTTGCTGAGTTTATCTCATTCAGATCAGAACATGTTAAGCAAATAGAAAGCCACAGCCCAGCCTGCAGCCCAGGTAAAGGAAGAGGAAGGATGCTGTTATCATCTCAATCTCCAACAACTAACACCCCTCTCATCTGATCTACACAGAGCCACATGTTAACCCTCTGTAAGCTGCAGGAGGTATCAAACCTAACCCAGCCACCTTCCTGAAAACCACCTTGTTCCCTGATGCTTGGTAACTCTCTCTGTTATGCATCCCTCCTCACAAATCCATTCAATCCGTCATTTCAGGCTGTATCTAAACTTGGGAATTCAATCCCTTAACCTGTCTGTGGATTCCCTCCAAACAGCCTTCTCACTATATCATGGTAATTGTCCTCATATCTCCCTATGTAGCTCACTGTCACAGAGTCATACAGAATGGAAACAGAACCTTCGGTCCAACCAGTCCGTACCGACCCTAATCCCAAACTTAACACTTATTTTCTGAAGAAGGGTCTAGGCCCGCAACGTCAGCCTTCCTGCTCCTCTGATGCTGCTTGGCCTGCTGTGTTCATCCAGCTCTACACCTTGTTATCTCTCTTAACTTAACACCTGCCTGCTCCTGGCCCATATCCCTCTAAGCCTTTCCTATTCGTGTACCTATTCAAATGTCTTTTAAACGTTGTAACTGTACCCACATCCACCATTTCCTCAGGAAGTTCATTCCACACATAAACCACCCTCTGTGTAAAACATTTGCCTCTTCCTTTTAAAATTTCTCTCCTCTCACCTTAAAAATGTGCCCCCTCGTCTTGAAATCCCCCATCGTAGGGAAAAGACAATTACAGTGTTTTATAGAGCTCCTGGAAGACACCTTACTTACTCATTTACAGGATGAGGGTGTCTCTGGCTAGGGCAGCATTTATTGCCCTTCCCTAATTGCCCAGAGGGCAGTTCACAGTTAACCACATTGGCTGTAGGTCTGGAGTCACATGTAGGCCAGACCAGGTAAGGATGGCAGATTTCCTGATGGAAGTCCAGATGGGTTTCTCCCATCAATCAGAAGTGGTTTCATGGCCATAATTAGACTCTTAATTCCAGATTTCTTTAATTGAATTCAGATTCCAGTATCTGCCAGAGTGGAATTCAAACCCAAGTCCCCAGAACATTGCATGGAGTCATAGAAATGTACAGGACAGAAACGGACCCTTCAGTCCAACTCGTGCAGACCAGATATCTTAAATTAATCTAGTCCCATTTGCCAGCATTTGGCCCATATCCCTCTAAACCCTTCCTATCCATATACCCATGCCTTTTAAATGTTGTAATTGTACCAGCCTCCACCATTTCCTCTGGCAGTTCATTCCACACACGCACCACCCTCTGTGTGAAAAAGTTGCCCTTCAGATCCCTTTTAAATCTTTCCCCACTCACCTTAAACCTATGCCCTCTAGTTATGGACTCCCCCATCCTGGGGAAAGACCTTGGCTATTCACCCTATCCATGATCCTCATGATTTTATAAACCTCTATAAGGTCACCCCTCAGCCTCCAATGCTCCAGGGAAAATAGCCCCAGCCTATTTAGTCCCTCCCTGTAGCTCAAGCCCTCCGACCCTGGCAACATCCTCATAAATCTTTTCTGAACGCTTTCACATTTCACAACATCCCATTTCCTGGATCAGTATTCTATTAATCCTCCCATTGTGGCACTGCAAAGGAGAGGGTGAGGTGGGGGGAGCAGGATGGAGGGAGTGGGATGGAGGAATGGAGTGTTGAGGGAGTGAGGAGGAGTGAGGTAGGGGGAGGGAGAGCCTGAGGTGATTGCTTTCCTTCAGCTGTTCAGATAGAGTTTGAACAAATAATCCCCTGGGGTTGCTGTAGCGTGGAGGCTGAAATTTGCAAAGCGATTATTTTCCGGTAATTCCGACGAAGGAATTACAAATTGTTAATTAAACCGGATCTGCTGGTTTCTAGTTTATGCCCAGAGGGAATACAATGGGCACAGAATCACAGATTAATGTCAACTGACACCTCAAACAGAAAATACTTCCTTAAACTGCTCAAAGGCATCACTGCACTGTTCCTGGCATGACCCAGGACCGACCCAGGTCAATGCTGGAAATCTGAAACAAACTCTGAGAGTGCTGGAGAAACTCAGCAGGTCTGGCAGCATCTGTGGAGAGAGAAACAGAGTTCATGTTTCTAGTTGGATATGTTCTGAAGAGTTCCTCCACCACATTCTGTTCCTCTACCTGTTAATGGACCAGGGTCTTGCTGAGGGAATTCAGTCCCAGGATTAAATTGAGACTGTGACTATGACAGCTTCTGACTGAGCTTCTCTCCTTCTTCAATCCTTTACATTGTTGACAACATTTTAATTCCAATATTGAAACAAGAGGCTTCCTTATTCCCTCCACCTCACTGCCCTCTCTCCCCCTCAGTCTCTCTCCCCCTCATCTTAACGTCCGTCCCTCCATCTCTCCCTCGCTTTCCACCTTATTCACTTCCTCCCATCCTCTGCCTCCACTTTCGTCCCCCTCTCTCACAGGAATATTGTGTAAGTTCAAACCTTTAATATTACAAATTCAACTAATGCACTGGTTTACATCAGGTCGAGGGTTTAATTCCCATTTGAACTAAAGGGATACAGGGTCATTACTGCACAGAAGGAAACTATTCAGCCCATCAAGTCCATGCCAGCTCCTGGACTAACGTAGTCAGCCCCATTCCCTCATCTAACCCTATCATCCCTGAGTCTTTCTGTCCCTCAGATACCAATTTCCAGTCATTTCTCACTGGGTTGTAATAACTCAAAGTGGGGAGGCGAAGGCCCAGTAGTATTATCACCGACCCGTTAACCCACAGACCCAGGCAATGCTCTGGGGACCTGGTTTCAAATCCCACCATTGGCAGATGGTGGAATTTGAATTCAATAAAAATCTGGAATTAAAAGCCTAATTGTGTTGATGGTCAAGGAAAATTATCTGGGTCACTAATGTCCTTTAGGGAAGGAAACTGCCATCCTTACCTGGTCTGGCCTACATGTGACTCCAGACCCACAGCAATGTGGTTGACTCATAACTGCCCTCTGGGCGATTAGGGACGGGCAATAAATGCTGCCTGGTCAGTGACACCCTCATCCTGTGAATGGATTAAAAACAAAGTTGGGAACTGGATGGTGAATGTTTTGAAAGGGTCTCATTAATGTTTGATTTATTCAGATTATTGCAGTTGTTATGGATGAATTCACAGACCAGAATATATTTGAGGATCTGATTGAGGCTTTCTACCGGCGGAGGCTCCCTGTTTATATCATCCTGGACCAGGGCAACATGAAGTATTTTCTGGAAATGTGCAAGAAAAGAGAATTGAACAACGTGATGATACGTGTGAGTGTCCCACGGGAGGGTCTGCCTCTGTGCAGAGTCTGCACACTTGTCTCCATCTCCTGCTGAGGTGACTCTGTCATCCCCTTCACCTCAATCTCCCACTCCCCGCTTTCCCCCATTCCCCTGCATTCCTCTCCCTCTTCCCCCCTCTCTTCCCCTCTCCCTGACCTCCCCTCTCCCCGTCTCCCTTTCCCCGTCTCCCTCCTCCCCCCTTTCCCACTCATCTCTCCTCCTCTCCCTATCCTTCCCCCCCCACTCTTCCCCTCCCACTCTTCTCCCTCTCTCCTACTCCCTCTAGCCCTCCCTCTGCCCCCCATTCCTCACTCTCCCCTCTCTCCCTTTCCCCCCCTTCTCCCCCTCCCCCACCACACCAAACAGGAGCCCTCACTATCTCCTATTCCCAGATGATAATGCTGATGGTCAGGGATCTTGGGCTAAATTCAGATAGTTTGTAATCACCCTCTTCAGAAATGTTCTTACACACCCTTTTGAAAGGGCCTCCTAGCTCAGAGGCAGGGACACTATCACCGTACCACAAGAAGCCCTCAGGCTAAATCGAAGGCCTCAGACCTGATGTGGAGCAGGAGATGGTCCATAAAGAGGGTGAATTCTCTCTGGCACAACCAGAGAGCTGTCAGATGGGGCCCAGTGTGGGGGCTAGTACTGGGGCACGGTTTGGGGGGTCAAGAACAAGGTACAGTGTGGGGGTCAGGATCGAGACATTGATACAGAGAGAGAGAGAGACAGAGACAGAGAGAGTGACAGAGAGAGACAGTAATAGATAGAAAGAGAAAGAGAGAGGACAGCGGTAGAGAGAGACAGACATTGAGAGAGAGAAAGAGAGAACATACAGAGTGATACTGAGAGAGACAGTAATAAAAAGAGAGAGAGAGAGAGAGACAGTCATACAGAGAAAGAGAGAGAGAGAGACAGTGACAGAGAGAGACGGACAGATAGAGTGAGAGAGAGAGAGAGACAGAGAGAGTGCGAGAGAGACATAGAGAGACAGAGACAGTGAGAGAGAGAGAGAGAAAACAGACAGACAGAGAGAAACAGAGAGAGAGATGGAGAGACGGAGATATATATTTCTGTCCCTGAGCCTCTTGTTTCTCTGCAGTACCTGCGAGTCCGTTCCATTGCTGGCACAGGCCTGTATTTGGCATCGGGATATGTCACCGGTTCCTTAGACCAGAGGTTTATGATTGTGGACGGTGACAAAGTGATTTCAGGATCATACAGGTAACTCCAGACAACACTGGTTCTTTGTTGGAGCAGGTTAGAGCTGACAGCAGTTCTATTTCTGTGTCCCAGTTACATTAATGGGAGGTGGTTTTCTGTTCCCAGTTTCTACCCCTCTGTATGGTTACAGCAGTGTGTGAGAGAGATCTTTCCCATCTCCCATTAATGCTTCCTGCTTGGAATTCGGCTCATTGTGTCTGCATTGGCTTTCCCAACCAAGAACTCATCTTATTCGATTCCCTGCTTCCCCCACACTCTACATTCCAGACCCTAAACCACTTGCCGTGTGAAATTCCTTTCTCTCACATCCCATTTGCCTCTTTTACAATCTATTCCTCTGGTTCTCTGTCCTTTTACGAACCAGAATAGTCTTGTCCCATCCAACCTGTCCAGACCCCTCACCAGTTTGAGAAATTCTCTCAAATCTCCTCTCAGCCTTTTCCTGTCCAGGCCAAACAGTTCCAACCTCTCTGATCTTTCTTCACAAACAAAGTGTCTCCTCTCTAGAAACATTCTCATGAATCTTTTTTTGCCCCCTCTCTCTCTCTTCAGTGCTTTTACATCTGCCCTATAACATTGCACCCACAATCCTTTAGCTGAGGTCTAACCAGGGTCTTGTACAAGTTCACCATCACCTCCTTGCTCATGTACTCTGTGCCCTCCCCCCCGACAGTAAAGCCGAGGAGGCGTTATTAGCTTTCTGATGAAGGGTCTTGGCCTGAAACGTCAAGTTTTCCTGCTCCTATGATGCTGCTTGGCCTGCTGTGTTCATCCAGCCCCACACCTTGTTATCTCGAGGTGTTATTAGCTACTTTCTCAACCTGCCCTACTGCTCCTATGACTCATGCACCTTTGCTCCTGAACACTCTTTAGAACAGCACTTTTTATTTAATAAAAACCAAAAGAACTGCGGATGCTGGAAATCAGAAACAAAAACAGGGACAGTACCTTTTTCTTTCATACCGTCTCTCTATGTTCTTTGTCCCAATAATATTACCTCACACCTCTCTATATTGAACCCTATCTGCCCACTCTCATCACCTTGTCGATGTCCTTTTGGAGTTCCACACCGTCCCCTTCACAATTTACAATTCTCCGAAGGTTAATATCGTCTTCAAACTTTCACATTGTTCCCCTAAATCGAGTCCATTAATACATTTCAGGACAAGCAAGGCTGCCAACACAATGAAATGTCCACCGGTCCCAGAAACATCCTTCCCCCCATTGTCTCCTGTCATTCAGCCCCATTCTGTATTCCCATGACTAATGTCCCCTTTATTCTCTGAGCTAGAATTCTGCTCACACATCTGTCACGTTTTTCAAGTGCTTTGTAAGTCCATGTGCACATCACCCTTATCAACTCTCTCTGTCACCTCTTAAAAAATTCCAGCAAGTTCAACATTATTTTTCCTCAACATCTGTTTGCTGCTTTTCCTTAATTAACTCCCTTTTTGTTTTTGTGATTTTCTCTGGAATTATCTTTCTGAGAGCTTCCCCATCATAGAACAATACAGCACAGTACAGGCCCTTCGGCCCATGATGTTGTGCCTAACTTTCACCCTAATCCTAAGGTCTATCTGACCTCCACCCCTACCTTATACTATCATCCATATGCCTATCTAATAGCCGCTTAAATGCCCCTAATGAGGCCGACTCCACTACCCTCGCCGGCAACGCATTCCACGCCCTGACCACTCTCTGAGTAAAGAACCTACCTCTGATGTCTCCCCTATATCTACCTCCACTTACTTTAAAACTATGCCCCCTTGTAATAGCTACCTCCGCCCTAGGAAAAAGTCTCTGGCTGTCTACTCTATTTATACCTCTGATCATTTTGTACACCTCTATCGAGTCACCTCTCATCCTTCGTCGTTCGAAAGAGAAAAGCCCTAGCTCTCTCAACCTTTCCTCGTAAGACCTTCCCTCCATTCCAGGCAACATCCTGGTAAATCTCTCCTCTGCGCCTTTTCCAACGCTTCCACATCTTTCCTGTAATGAGGCGGCCAGAGCTGGACACAATACTCCAGATGTGGCCGAACCAGGGTTTTGTATAGCTGACACTGCAGTGAAAGTGACTGGTCTGTATCAGCTGGCCTTGTCCTCACATCCTCCTTTGAACAAGGGGCAATTGCTCAGCCCCCTGTGTCCTGCTAAACAATTCTGGCCAGTCGCATGGTTCCATCGTTTCCACTCTCACTTCCCTCAGTGTTTCGTGGTAGATGTGTGTTGGAGGGGGAAGACAGGGAGAAAGAAAAAGTTGTTTCTATGTGTGGGCGTGTACATTTTACTCTGTGTGCATCTGCCTCACTGTCTACATATGTATGTGTGTCTACCTGTTTCTGCACGTGTGTGTATATGTTTGTGTGTGTCTTCTCGTCTGTATATGTGTGTCTGTCTGAGTCTGTGTCTGTCTGCCTGTCTCTCTGTATGTGTGTGTGTGTGTGTCTGACACTGTGTCTCAGTTTGCCTGTCTGTCTCTCTGGATGTGTCTCTCTCTCTGTCTGTGTCAGTGTGTGTGTGGGTCTGTCTGTCTCGGTGTCTGTGTACGTGTATGTGTCAGTCTGTGTATCTGTCTGTGTCAGTCTGTGTGTGTGTGTGCGCGCGCGTGTGTCTGTGTGCGTGCGTGTGTGCGCGCCTGTGTGCGTCTGTCTGTGTGCGCGTGTGTGCCTGTGCGCGTGTCTCTGTCTGTCTGTGTGCACTGGGACAGCAATGCCCAATTGGTCTATGGCTGGCTGTGTGTGAACATGGATGGAGTAGTGGGGAGACTCCCTGGATACAGACACTCCCTTTACTACCTCCCACCCCTCAGACTCTCCGTAAGCAGACTCTTTTCAAACTTCCTCGTGTAAAACGGTAAAATGGCCTGAAGCTGGGTTTGTGATTTGTCACCAGTTTCACGTGGAGCTGTTCTCGGCTACACCGCAGCACCGTGGCTGTCTACACCGGCCAGATCCTGGAAAACTTTGACGTGGAGTTCAGGCAGCTCTACGCAAACTCAGACCCAGTGGATCTGCATGAGCTCCTCGACATCAAGGTTGGATTTACAGGCCTGACTTCTGGCCTCAGTGCCAGCCCAGTCCCCCGCTGCTCTGATGACCTCAACAGGAAGCTCAATAATCCCAAATACCTCCTGGCGACAGAGGGACGGCGTTGGGTCTCCTCGGAAAACCAACTGCTTCCTGCAGGCGAGTTGAAGGTGAGGGAGAGCAGTGTGAAGTTCCGAGAGAGGAGGGGAACCATGAAGGACAGTAAGAAGGAGGATCACAGTAAATCAATTCAGGCCGTTGAGGATTGGCTGCTGAAGAACGATGTCCGGGGCCTGGACAAACCTGAGCCTCTTGAAGACCTGGTGCCAGCCAGCAAGATGCCCAATGCCAACCACCAAGCCACCTCCCAGCTCAGCATCTCAAACTGGTTCCGAACCAGCTCCAGGAAGCTCAAACGAGTGGACAGTGACTCCCAACCAGTCTCCGAGCCCAAAGCCTCCAGGGGAAACAGGAGGTCCAAGGTGAAGAAAGACTCAGCCAAAAGTGGGAAGATGACCATGGAGACTGAAAGCCTAACAGACATGGGCGCAGGTACCCTCTACCCACTTCTGTGGGCTTTTAAAATCCATTTTTCTATTTATTCATTTACTTCCCATCCCTAGTTGCCCAAAGGACAGATAAGAGTCAACCTCATAATGCCATACAGCACAGAAACAGGCCTTTTGGCCCAACTCGTCCATGTCAACCAGGTTTCCCAAACTAAACAAATCCCATTTACCCACATCCCTTTAAAACTGAAGAAGGGTCTAGGCCCAAAACGTCAGCCTTCCTGCTCCTTGGCCTGCTGTGTTTATCCAGCTCTACACCTTGGTATCTAACCAGACTTTTGGGTCTGGAGTCACATTTAATCCAGACTAGGTAAGGATGGCTTGTTTCCTTTCCTAAAGGACATTGGTCAACTGGCTGGGCTTTGACAACAGCTGATGGTATTAAGCTAATGTTTTACTCCATATTTTTATTGAATTCAAATTTTACCTCCTGCCACGGTGGGGCTTGAACTCACATCCTTAGAACATGAGGCTGGGTTCTGGATTCCTACAGCAGTGACATTACCCGTCAACCACCACCTCCCCTAAACTCTCGAGCCCCCTTTTGCACTCTCCTATCCAATGGGAGTTTGCAATGGAGGGATTTCTTCTTCAGTTTGGCCTGTTTTCCATGAAGTTTAATGCCTTGGTTTTAAAATCCCTCCTTGTAGGTCATTCCTTCCCCCAGGCCGATAATTAAACCCAAATCCTGTGCGTGTTGAGATTAGAAACAGACAGACCGCTGGAGACACTCAGAAAGGGGCAGTGTCTGCGGGAAAAGAAACAGAGTTAATGCTTTGTATCCAGTGTGACTCCGCATCAGAATTGAAGGAGGCCTGGAAAATAAGGCTGTTGTTGGAGGAGGAGCAAGGGGAATAAATGGCGAGGGTGGCCACAGCAAAAGACAAAAGGAGTGCTAACGAGCGTAGAGGAGTGATTGAGATGCAGAATAGATGTCAAGGCTATGTGTCCACAGCAGAAAATAGGTCTCCTAGGAACAAACTCATGCAAACAAACCATTAGATGGGAAGAGATAACACAGTGTGGAGCCGGAGGAGCACAGCGGACCAGGCAGCATCAGAGGAGCAGGAAAGTTGACGTTTTGGGCTGGGACTCTTCTTCAGAAAAACTTTCCTGCTCCTCTGATACTGCCTGGTCCACTGCGCTCCTCCGGCTCCACACTGTGTTATCTCTCCCCCATCTAATGTTCTGTTGACTACAACATCAGCAGTTCTTACTAACTCATTAGATGGGAAGGGGTTGTTCAGACTCTGAAGTTGTTGAACTCAATGTTGAGTCATACAGCACTGAAATAGCCCCTTCGGCCAACCAGTCCATACTGACTATAATCCCCAAAGAGTCCTGAAGGTTGTAAAGTGCCGAAGTTGAGGATGAGGAGATCTTCCTCAGGCTGGAACTGGGCTTCGCTGGAATGGGTCCAGGACAGAAAAGGTTAGCTTGAGAGTAAACTCTCCCAATCCTTGTCACCTGCATCAACCTGTTTTTAGATCCCTGTCCCCCACTGTCATTGCTCCACCACTGACGGCCTGGAGCCCAAAGTTTTGGAATTCTGTCTCCAGGTGGGATTTTGAACTCCTGTCCATTAGAGCCCTGTCTTTCCAGCCCCTCACGACCAGGCCAATCTCTCTCACCCCGCCATCCATCATTCCCACCACCCCCACCCCCAGATCTTACTAACCCTCTGCCTTTGTGTTTTCACAGGGAAGGCCAGTCCCTCCATGTCAGAGAAAGGTCCCAGCAGAAACACCACAAAGAGCAAGAAGCAGTGTGTGCTCTCATGAGGACCTGGGTTGAAGGTTTGGGGAGTGCGGGAAGGGGTGGGGGAGGCACAAGGGATTTGTGGTGTCGGCTGGGTGAGTTAATTCCAGGTTGACGTTGTACCCAGCTTGTTAGTGCTTTATTCCTGTCATCGTGATGTCAAGAGTGAGCCCCCAGTGGAGTGAGGTTACAGAGGTTGGGGGTGTGGGGGGGAGGAAAGAGGGGGAGAGTGTGGGGAGGAGGGAGTGTTCACCATCTTGCTGCGTCCTGCTGGGTGACCGCTGCAGTGACGGGGCCAATCACCCCTGTTTTTCCCCATGTGCTTCTTCTTGAGGAACCCCATGGTCCTGAGCCTCACAGGGTAGAAAGGTCCCAGAAGTGGCCAGTGTTGACATTGGGTTGCATTGTCCTGGTTTCGAGGGGTTGGGGGGGGGGGGGGGTTGTTAAGTTGCTGCTTTCTACCACCCCACCCACTTAATCACTACCCAGACACGCTAGGTCAAGGTGACACTGAGACGTCAGCTGGCAGGAAGGATAAACCTGAGTATTAAATTGTTCAGGTCAAATGACCCGGTACAGCCAGGGTCAATGTTAACCCTAATTCTCACTGTTTACAGTCACACACTATGTCTAAACACTTCAGCAGCACCATGGGACCCTGCTCCCAGACAGTGCGAGCACCCACAGGACCCTGCTCCCAGACAGTGCGAGCACATCGACCCTGCTCCCAGACAGTGCGAGCACCCACAGGACTCGGCTCCCAGACAGTGCGAGCACCCACAGGACCCTGCTCCCAGACAGTGCGAGCACCCATAGGACCCGGCTCCCAGACACTGTGAGCACCCACAGGACCCCGCTCCCAGACAGTGCGAGCACCCACAGGACCCCGCTCCCAGACAGAGTGCGAGCACCCACAGGACCCTGCTCCCAGACAGAGTGCGAGCACCCACAGGACCCTGCTCCCAGACAGAGTGCGAGCACCCACAGGACCCGGCTCCCAAAGAGTGCGAGCACCCACAGGACCCCGCTCCCAGACAGTGTGAGCACCCA